>BMAU01013909.1:0-280292 GCA_019973935.1 Trichonephila clavipes
AATGTTTTAAGTTTAATAATTGTATCCTTAAGTAAAATACTCCATAAATTGTTACTGAAAAAGGCTTTCTGAGTAAATTTCGAAACAATTTTTAATATATTTCAACTTTTTGTCACCAACTAAGTATTATTGGGATTAGAGCTCTGTGTCAACATTCACCTTACTCCTAGCACGAATGATGAAACAAATTCCTTAGACCTCACAGACCTTGATTTAGGCATAATTAATTAATATTTTGTCTTTAAGAACAGAGTTTTCTATCAAGTATACAAAATAAAGTTAAATATGAAACAAACTATCGAGAAGCAAGTGCATAAAAAAATCGGAAAATGACAAAAATTTTACGAATTTATTTGCCAATTTTCACTTAAAACTGATAAATTATTTTTTAAAAATTATCATCATTTCCCATCATTATCTTAACTGAGTTAATATTTTTTAAATAAATTCGTTAAACATCAAAAAGTGTAAAAAAAGTTTTAAAATGCTAACACTTCCGGTTCGTTTTTGCTGCCCTCTCTTGACATAAAAACTATTATAACTTCGTAAATAATTGAAGTACAAACAAAAGTAAGGTATTTTATAAAGCAGAAAATTCAACTATATAAAATATAATGTAAAAAAAACTCGTCATTTTCATCAATATTGTCGTTTTTGCACTAGTCAGGCACCTTAATCCATTCTGTCGTTTATCTCTAGTATTCAGTCTATCTTAAATATCGTTGTCTGCTAGTATTTAGGAAAATATTTCGTATACGCTTTCTTTCCATCACCTAAACATCAAAGATATCGCTAATAGCATCAAGATGAGTTCATTATGTCTCAAGTATGAAAAGGGAGGAAATTTTATATGAAGAAGAAATCGGAAACAAAGTGGTGGCCACTGAAAATTTGACATGGATGAAACAAATGTACGTCGATGGCGTAAACAAAGTATAATTTTTTGCTTGTAAATGTTCATCAGTCTTAAATAATTCCTTTACATTCATTTAAAAAATGTTACATAACAAATGGATTGAATGGCATGGAAGACGACACCGTGTGGAAATATTCCGAAATCCGTCGTGTCATTGGGAGTGACGAATATTTTCGAAACATGATACTGACAGTTAGTGTAATTATGGGTTCATGTATGTATTTGAAAGATTTTAATACTGGTAGATAGAGGCGTAACGCACCCACCCGTAACCCGCGCATTGCAGGGGGGATAGGCAAGATTCTAGGAGGCTCAAAGCTGGACTGAAGTCAAGTATGGCTTGGGGCCCAAAACCCTACTTTGCAGGGGGATCTCCGTTACGCCACTGCTGGTAAAATAAAAAATTCATAATTATCATTATTTCTCATTTAAAATTTCTTAATTATCGGATATTGATGAGCCTTTTGCACATTCTATTTTTTCTCAAAAACGTGTAGAAAATTACGGTTCGGCTTGAAATCAATGACATAATTTTTTCACGAAAACGTTTTGAGAATTTGAGATGCGGCTTAGAATCTATGGCTGCTTAGATTCGAGTCAATACGGTAATTTACGTAATAAGAATTTTACATTCACCTTATATTGGGGTTAAACGTGAGATATGTAATCACATGATATGGATTAGATTTAAGGTGGTAAATTTGAGGTTGGGTTCAATAAAGTTCCTCTTTAGGGTAACCGTTATTTTTATTATAATTTAAGCTAGGAAGACAACACACATTAAGAGGGTCCGGTACATGAAATTTTGAAAAATTATCTCGATTTTGACTTTTTTACATTTTTTAAAAGTTCAAAAATTTCTGCTTACAATGATATATGATGTATAGAAATTCGATAATTAGAAGTATTTTTATTTATTTTTTTAAAAGGAAGTCCCTCTCAGTGACAAAAATTACAAATTTTTATTTTAAAGCCTGTTTTCTCAGAATGCAATATTTTTTCCCTTTATGTACCTTTTTCTCAAAAACTAATTAATGCAGGAACCTCAAATTTTCAGTGAGTATACTTTCAACATGTTTACACATTTTATATAATGGAGGGAATAAGATATATCTAGCGAACTGATTTAGATAATGTATTTTTAAACTAAATCTTAAAGAAAAAATTTGGCATTTTTTAAAAAGTTCATAATTATTTTAATTTTTAACAAAAAGACGAAACCCTCCATTAAAGTCTTATTGATAATACATATAGCCTACTGTGTAAATTTCATCTATTAGTAGCCAGAAGTTTCTGAGGAAAAGGTACATAAACTTACGTAATTTAACATTAGCTCCTATAGAAGTGCCGGAACGCCTTAACAAAACTAATGGGCAAAGAACATGGATGGGTTTTCATAGTGATCTTATTCTTTCCTCAACTGACTTCTACTGAAGATAAGTGGTCGCTAGAGGACGCTTGTGTAGCTTGGGACAGTCGGTTACAGCTATTAATGACAAGAGTGGTTACACGTTGTTTTATTTAAATAGCTTTTACATTATTTAAATTAATTGACAGATTAGTATAACCAATATATTTTTTATTGATGAAAAATAGATTATAACAAAATTCTGATATCAATGAATGATACAATATGAAATAAATGTGAAAAATTATATTTTTATCATTTGTATAAAATTTTACTGAGGAGAAATAAATAAATAGGTAACAAATTTGAAACGGTTTTTTTCCGAATTGGTCAATTTTTTTTGTATATTTGTGATTTAATTTTAGCTTATAATCATCAGCATTACCGAAATCAAAGAGAAAGTTTTCTCTGTATCGTAGCTAGACAAAATTTATGAATTTCTTAAACTTCAAACCCTTTCTTGTACGAAAGAATTTTAAGAAATACAAGGTGTAGCAAAGAAATAAAATATTTTCAAATCAAATACAAAATGAGTAACAAAATGTAAATTTACTGCATTTTAATGTTGGGTATAGACACAGGTTACAACCTTTATAAATACAATGCTGATTCATAGGAATAAATTAAACAAATAAATACATTCCACAATGCATTTTTATAACCGTGAACTGCATGCAAATGTAATTCGTTGTTTTTAGTTAATTGCATCACGCTAAAATTCTATGTGAGTGAGTGCCTATTAATGTTTCAATATAAAGCAACACACACGAAGACTGTTGGTGATAGACCGTATAATGTTGAACCTTGGTGAAGGGGCGGGGACGTCATCGGAGATAGCAATCCTTCTCCAAACAACCAAACCACACCAATGGAAGGACTTGGAGTCTTGACAGATTTAACATGCATCAACCTCTCTACACGGCGAATCTTCAGTGTCACTAGGTTCGAAACCCGTGACTGGACAAACTGACCACATGAGTTCACAACTATAGCGAATAGGCTAGCACGACCATAAAATTTAAAAGTTTAGTATTTTTCAATCCCTGCTATTAGTTCACTCTCTCCCTATATATATATATATATATATATATATATATATATATAAAATTTTCAATCGTGTTAGTAAAACACTTTCTATGCATCTATTCGAGTTTAAATACATTTTTTTTTAAAACTTGAAGTGGCTGACAGGTGCTATTAATACAGGTTTTCAAATTTAATTCATTAATTAAATTTAAAAATAAATAAATATTAACAAACAAAGATAATAGTCCAACAGTATATAAAGAACGGAAAATCGTTCGTTGTGTCCCTGTAGCACATTGGACTTCTAATTCAAAGGTCGTGGATTCGAATCCCACATGGGATAGCCTAATTTCTGGGAATGTGATTTCTTTTTTGCTGTACTGTTTTATCAGAATAATTAAATTTAATTAATGAATAAATAGTAACAAATAAACAAATGTTTCCAAAACCATATATAGAAGGCAAAATGGTAAATTGCCAGGAAAATCGCTTTCTATTTTGTCACTTAATAGTGTGGTTCTATCATATGTATATACATATTTATAATAATTGTAACTATTTAATAAAAAGTAACTGAAATAAAAATTTTCTTTGTTGATCTAAGTAGAAATTGACTTAAAGCAAGTAATACCAAAAAAAAATTTTAAGTCTATTCCTACTTAGATCAACAAAGAAAATTTTTATTTTAGCTACTTTTATTAAATAGTTACAATTAATATAAATATGTATATACATATGACAGAACCACAACATTAAGTGGTAAGTAATTTTTATTATCATTAAAGTATCGTATTTTCATCCAAAACAATCGTCTATACAAAATTTCATTTCAACTGAATACTTTAAAACGTGAGAAAAAAACTTGAAAAAGTTTTGACACGTCGTCAAAAATGGTCGCTAAATCGTCAAAAATGATGCCAACGTGGCTGCATTTGTAATTCTTTAAACAATTAGTTTTAATCAATTAATTTTTATTAATTATAATTAAATTATTGTAGTGTCATCCAAAGCAATCATGTAGATAAAATTTCAGCTCAATTGAGCGCTTTAAAATGTATTTTATAACCGATTGAAAATTCAACCAAGATAAATAAATATATAAAGAGTGCGAGCTAATAGTAGGAATTGAAAAAAGTTTTTATATTACTTGTTAATAAACATTTTGTAATAGGCTCGAGTAAACTGAGCTTTAGATTACTATACATCATGATAAATATTTACACACTGATGGGAGGCCGCCGGCCCCTGAGATACAGTTTTAATTTTTGCATTTGGCCTGTTTACAGGAAATAGGGATTACACAGGAATGTGGGTGCGTCGAGGTTCAACGAGCCTCATGGCCGGCAAGGTTGTGTTCTTGCGCGGACTGTTGAGTCCAATCAGGGTGGTAGATTTGACGGTAATGAATCCGTTGCGGATTCTTTTCGAAGTGGTGCGGTCAGCTTTAAAAGCACGTACATGCCATTTCTCGAGGCTTTTTCCCTCTTACGTCTGCCAGAAAAAACCTCCCGTCTAGAAGCGAACTCGCTGCCCGGGCGAAGAGGAGAATTTTGATTTAGTATTGTTTGTTTTAGATATTGAGTTTGATAATTTTTTTGGTTTGAAAATGTTGAGGATGATCAGGTGTGATTTTTTTTTGTTTTACTAATTGTTGAATGAGTTAGATAAGTTGAGTTAAGGATTTGTGTGGAATATTTGAGAAAGTTATTCAAAGGAGATAGATAATTTTTAATTTGATGAATTTGTTGAATAATTGGAAAAGTTTTTTTTATGGTGATAGATAAGTTTGCGTTCAAAAGTATGTGGTAAATTCGAGAGTTGTTTGATATGGAAATGGAAAATTGAGTTGTAATAATTATACGGTATATTTGAGAAAGTTGTTTGGATGTACAGAAGGTAATTTCAAGTTAGAGATTTTGTGCGATTTCGAGTAAATAAGTTAATGAACATAGATAAGTTGAATTAATGATTGTGTGATATATTTAAGAATGATTTGAGATGAATCTTGGAAAGTTCGAGTTGAGGTTTATGTGAGATTTTGTGTAAATAAGCTGATGAGCATAGATGGGTTTCAGTTAATGGTATAGTGGAGAAGTCGATTAATTTAAGTTTAGTTAGTGTTATTGCAGTATAAGATATGAATAATCTGAGGTAAAGGCATTTTCGAGTGATTGAGGAATCATTTTAAGGTTACTGAGAATTTTGGGTTAACGTATAGAACGATATTTGAGTAATTAATTCGATGATTATCGATTAATTTGAGTTAGCGGTATTGTTGTAAATTGATGATCTTTGTTGTTGTTTTTTATTTATTGCGAGTATAGGGAAACATTGTGATGAGTTTTTTTTTAATTATCTAGAATGGATACATTGTATTGCATGGAATGTTAAAAAGTTATGTTGATTATAGTGAAGTGATATTTTTGGGGGAATTATGTTTAATTATGTGTAGCACTTGTAATAATTTTTTTTTACTTTTTTTGTTTTAGTTAAAATTACTTTACTCTGTATGTGTCGCCTCATATGTCATGGGTTGCAGTATCAATTTTATGTTTATAAATTTTTTTTCTGAAATTTTCAATTGCATTTGTGATTTCTGGAATTCATTTCTCAAAATGGAAATTCGCATGTATTTGAATGTAGAAGAAATTGTTTTTTTTTCTCTCAAAAAATTTTTTTTTAAAGTATTAATCGACATAGTTACTTTTTTTTTAAATATTCGGATTTTCATGAATTTTTTTATCTTAATTGTACATTCTGTCTCTTGTGTTGACGGTGGCTAGCAATCGTCATATCGCAAAGATAGTATGTTCTGTTTTTTTTTCTTCCCTTCTGCCTGTGTAAACATTGGGGATTCATCCTGATCAAATGCATACTCATAGTTTGCAATTCTAACTTTAATGGCATTAATTTTTTTTTAAACTTTCAATTGTAACCAATGCTTGTAGTGAATTTTTTTAAATTTCTTAGGCTATTAAGCATTCTCGGAGGTTATATATATATTTTTTACCTATGCACACCCATCGCTTCAATTTCTAACTTTTCACTTTAAATAAATTTTTTTTTTACGAAAGATTGTTATCGTTGCTCTTAGTGAACCATTGCAATTTCTTGCTTTGAGTACTGTTGAAGGTTAAAATAGTAATTTTTTTTGGTGGTCTGAGACATGCACATCATATTAGTCGTGTCAGGATTTCGATGTTATACGATTATGAGGTGTCTGTTTCTCGATGCCACGTTTGTATTGATTACATATGTTTTCACTTGTACTTATTTCTTATCACAAAGTATTTAGTTCGATGCTCATATGTGTGGTTATTGTGAGTAGCGAAGCTGTTATATATGCAATTTTGAATTTACTATGCGTTACTCGTCTTATTTTTTTTATGATTTAGTGGCACATGTTTCTTTGTGATTATTCGATTATTTCTATTTGTTATTTTATATATGTTGTCCTTGTGAATTGTTTGGTGACCCATATCTCATTCGATAATTATTTGTTCGGAACATGAATTTAATTGTAGTTAGTAGTTGAATTTTTTTTCTTTTTTCTCTCTCCTCTCGCAACCTTTAAGGAATTACGATTACCATGCAGTTATCTTGTTGGTTGTTTTTTTTGTGTGTGTGCAAATTTTTTTTGTTTAAAAAATTTTGTTTAAACAATGCTTCTTAATTTTTTTTTTACGTTTGAGTGATTGGAGGACGAGATGGGGACCTCGGGTATCTGAAAGCCCTGTGGAAGAGTGGGAAATTTTATTCTCTCTATTTTATACACTTTACTGATTCTGACTCTCCTAGGAGAGTGTTCGTGTTTTCTCTCTTTCAGGACATCATGACATGGTTGTTTCACGTGCATTGGGTCTAGTTGTATCACGAGATGAACCCCGTCGAGAGTCAGATCTCTGGATGTACCCCCTTGCACCATGAGCAGAACCCCTACAAGATTCAAACAGCACCGGATTACTAATACAAGGCCGATGAAATGTTACGCTAAAGTTTCAACAAGATTAGGACGCTCCAGACATCGTTTTTCTTGTTTTTCTCCCTTCGTGACGTGGACAGCCGTTCATGACCAGGAGTCCGTGAACCAGGAGTCCGTGAGTGCCCGTTGAAAGGAAGACGAGTCTGTTGGAACTGCTGATATATATTTTTTGCACTTCGATATGGACATTTTCCTCAATGAATTTTTCTTGTGTTGGAACTGCTGCTGCTATTGCATTTTTGATACGGACATTTTCCTCAATGAATTTTTCTTGTGTTGGAACTGCTGACGCTATTGCATTTTGTATTTACATTTACTACAATGAATTTTTTTGTGTTTCTTTATTTATAGTTTTGTTAATCTGAAAGAGGGGAGGAGTGATGGGAGGCCGCCGGCCCCTGAGATACAGTTTTAATTTTTGCATTTGGCCTGTTTACAGGAAATAGGGATTACACAGGAATGTGGGTTCGTCGAGGTTCAACGAACCTCATGGCTGGCAAGGTTGTGTTCTTGCGCGAACTGTTGAGTGAGGCCGCCGGCCCCTGATATACAGTTTTAATTTTTGCATTTGCCCTGTTTACAGGAAATAGGGATTATACAGGAATGTGGGTGCGTCGAGGTTCAACGAACCTTATGGCCGGCAAGGTTGTGTTCTTGCGCGGACTGTTAAGTCCAATCAGGGTGGTAGATTTGACGGTAATGAATCCGTTGCGGATTCTTTTCGAAGTGGTGCGGTCAGCTCTAAAAGCACGTACATGCCATTTCTCGAGGCTTTTTCCCTCTTACGTCTGCCAGAAAAAACTTCCCGTCTGGAAGCGAACTCGCTGCCCGGGTCCCCCTTTCGTCCACTCCTTTCCTCTCAGATAAGTACCACCCTCGTAAATTTTAACGTTTTTTCCAATATGTTAATCAATAAATATAATTGTTGACCACCATACGTTCTGTATTGATGAGTTTCATTAATTTATTATTTAGAATTAATTTTAACTTAAGTCATGATGCGATTTTAAATTAAGAAACTGGGTTTAAAGTCATAGAAATTAAATGAACCAACTTTAGCGTCGCATCACATACTTTGAAACGTGTTTTAGTATGTTTTGTTCATTTTGCAATAAATTAAACTTTCCGAAAACATGTTGGGGTTAATCCACTAATGTTAATAAATAAAGGTTATTAAAATTTGAATATTAAAATTTCTTTTCTCCTTAAGTAATCGAATATTTATTAAAAGTACATATTTACTAAGTATACAAATGTGCTTATTAAAAAAAACACATTAACTCTTTGAATAGTTTATCATTATAAGTTGTGTTGCCTCAAAAACACAGTAAGTTTTAGAATTAAGAAATCCAATTTAACTTTATAGGACAATAAGACATTGTGACAATTTCAATTTGAAAGTGGAAAAGTTTCCAATGTAAAGCTCCTTAAGCTAATTTTAAAACTAAGGGGAAAGTTTAGCAATTTTCGCAGGCATTCCTGTCGAACAATTCCACTGTAAGGAATGCGCATTACTATAAGCCGATTTGAAGAGTTACGAAACAAAATTTTACGAACAGATTTCCTCACAAATCCGTCTAGAACTTCGTCATTGTAATTATAAATCATGTCAAATCATAAAATAAGTACTCAGAAGCAATAGTTTTTTACCTATGCAAATAAAGTAACACCGGTAAAAAACGAGTTTTTTAAATATGGGTTCTCTTTCAAGCTTCACACTGCGAAATGTTTTTTATTACGAAACATCTTTTTTTGCGCTCTTAAATTATAAGAGCGAAAAGGAACGTCGGATAAAATTGAATTTATTTTATAATTAGTTTTAATAATTTAATTTTACGAGGGGATAGTTTGATTTGCTGATTTCAATATTCAACTGTTTCACGTTGTAAGTTATTGAAATTATGAGTAAAATTTAATCTTTTGAATAATTAGTTTTAATCAATTAATTTTTATTAATTGTAATTAAATTATCACGTTTTCATCCAAAGCAATCGTGTACAGAAAATTTCAACTCAAATGAACGTTTTAAAATGGGAGAAAAACTCTTTTGAAAGTTTTGACACAAGTCGCCAAAATGGTCGCTAAGTCACCGAAAATTATGCCAACGTGAATGTATCTGTAATTCTTTGAATAATTAGTTTTAATCAATTGATATTTATTAATTATAATTAAATTACCGCATTGCCATCCAAAATAATCGAGTTTTTATAATTTCAGCTCAATTGAACGCCTTAATATTTATTTTATTAATGATTGAAAATTTTAACATATATAAGTGAGATTGTAAGCTAATAGCAGGAACCGAATGAAAATTATTGAAATTAGCTTACAGACAACGATTGAAGAAGCTCATGTAATTATATTTATCCATAGAAACAAGCAAAATAAAATATTTACTCATTATAATAGTACTAATTTGTTATCAGTACGCCTAATGCCACAAAGTGGAGAATAACATTACAATATGATTACCTTGATTTCTATCGTTTGGTACCGTATTTCATACGCGTATGATCGAAATTTTTTATTGGTATATTTTTATTTTGGTAACCCTACTAATTTCGAGCGAAAAATTTGATATTTTAAAATTTATCCTTTGGAAGTAGTTGGTGTAGTATTCCGTGTTCTGTTTGTGCGATTTCTTTCAGTTGAATAACGCATCTTTCGGAAATTATAGGTGAGTACCTGGATCACACACACTTCTTAAAAAGTACAAAGATTCCTTGTTTAATTATTAAGGGCCATCGTGTTAAACCCAATCGCAATTTTAATCAACTTTTCTTTTGAAAATTCATATTTTTCCCCCATTCTTGGTGAAGGTTTGACTGATTCCAACCGTTATAAAATTCGATAAATGAGGAAGAGATAAATAATCAATTAATTAAATAATAAGAAGAAAATAAATTGAACGGTAAATCTTTTTATTGTGGATCTTATGATTTGAATTTGTGCAATACCATATTAATAAATCCGTCAGGCACAGATATTTTTAAAGATAGCAAATTGAGAATTTTCTCTGTTTTTTGAAATATTATTTCATAATTTTCCCACAGTCTGTAATATCGTCGCTTTGCCACCCCCAGCTATTTAATTCCTTCTTTTGCTCAAATTATTTTTTAAAAGATCTTTTACTACACCCCTTGTTTGTTTGTTTTTTAACTTTTTGGTCGTTTAAAAATTTTTGTTATTCTATTTTTGTTACGCTTTCCAGTACCAGTTTTCATGAAAAAATATATTTACCTTTCTTCTTAATTAACTTTTTAAATCATTTCTTAAATAGCTATTTTTTATTTTTTCACTATCCGTGATTTAGTAGTAGGCTGCCATCTTGGATTTAAAAAAAACGCTTCCCATCCAAGTCCTATTTGATGCGATTTTAATTCCGCCAATAATGCCTTTGGCGGATAGCGTGCCTATAACACCACGGATTTTTTCACCTAATAGTAGAAAATGTGTGCCAAGTTTGGTCGGCAAAATTATAAGGCATACTGGCGGACTAATACCTACTTGGCACGATTTCAAAACCGCGCCAAATCGGATAGTGTTCCAATTTCAAATTAGTTTCTATGTTGCTAATAGTAGAGAGTTCTCTCTCTCTCTCTCTCTCTCTCTCTCTCTCTCTCTCTCTCTCTCTCTCTCTCTCTCTCTCTCTCTCTCTCTCTCTCTCAACGACCTTTTTCCCAATTTTTCTTCAAAATAGATTTATGTTATAATATTTTATACAACTTTTGTGGAGTTTTAAAAAAAGATCGTTTTAAACTGTACATTTTTAAAACATTTTTCGTCAAGAGTTTGTGAAGAAAACTTTAAAAATTCGGTTTTGTGTTTTAAAGTATTGTACTTTTGAATAAAAAATTTGAAACACGCATTTCATTGTACATTAACTTGGTATGGATACATTGTTTTTTCCACCTAATAGAGAGAGTTTTAAAGTTTACTTAAAATTATTCAATATATACAGTTACTTCCAAAATTGAGGGTACACCTACTTTTAAAACGGTAATCAATGTTTAGAATGAAAAAATTATATTAAATGAGGGAAATAATTAAAACCTTTAAGCATCGATGCGTTTATTAGATCATAATTCATTATTTTGAATGATAAAACAAAATATTTTATAGTTTAAACATACATATAATAACTTATAAAGAAAATTAACAGAAATTAATAGCCACAAAATTGAGAGCACATGCATCTATTTTCCTGCATAAATCATGAATAATAAAGAGTTAATATTTAGTAGCATAACCTTTTGCTGAAATGACAGCTTCCAATTGCCGAGGCATTGATTCCACAAGACGTCTAGTGGTCTCGGGAGCAATATTCAGCAATTCTTCTTGAAATACCAATTTTAATTGTTCCTTGCTTGTAATTCGAAGTTTTTGCACAGCTCTCTCAAGGTGGGTCCACAGATTCTCGATAACATTTAAGTCGGAAGACTGTGGAGGTGTATTAAGTTGTTTCCGACAATGATAAAGCAGCCATTCTTTTACAACAAACGCAGTGTGTTTGAGAGCATTGTCTTGTTGGAATATGAAATTCTACTCCAGTCCCAAATTATCAGCACTTTCTTTCAAATTATTTTGCAGTATATTAAGATAAGCCATCTTGTGCATGATTCCATCAATGAATACTGGCTTTCCCACCCTCGACGCAGCCATACACCCCCAAACCATCACCGACCCACCTCCATGCTTTACAGTAGGAATTGTGTGTTTTGGGTGGGGTGAGGTATTTGGCTCACGCCACACCATACGACGACCGTCACTGCCGAAGATGTTGAACTTACTCTCATCGCTGAAAATGACTTCGTTCCAAAACTGTCGAGGCTTTAAAATGTGTTCTTTAGCGAATTTCAATCGCTTGACTCTATTCCTCTTACCAATTAAGGGCTTTTTTCGAGCTACTCTACCATTATAGCCAGCCTTTCTTAGGACTCTTCGTACCGTTTCTGCAGAAACAGATCGACCTAAGGTATTAGAGGTACTGGCTACAATTTTAGGTGCACTAATTTTAGGATCAATCTTCACTTGATGTATAACTCTTCGCTCGGTTATAGAGTTCATAATTTTCTTTCTCCCTCTTCCTTCGTTATTTGCCAGTATAAAAGTCTTTTTAAATCTTTGCAGGATTTTTTGAATGCAGTTAACACTTCGTCCAACTACTTTAGCAATATTCCCCAGGGATTTACCTTCATTTGACAGTTAAATAACAAGTTTTCTCTCTTCGATCGTCATTTCCTTCCGATTCTCCCTTTTAATCAAGACATCAAATTACAAACACAAATTTGTAATCAGATAGCCTTTGAAAGCCTTTCTTTATCATAGATCTATTATCAAATTTCTATTTGAAAAATTACTGGTAGTTTTGCATAGTGATTAAAGAAGTGTACCCTCAATTTTGTGACATTAAAATAGTGTAGTTTTTCTTTCGAACCTTCATATTTTTGTTTCAATCAATTTCCGTATCTTACATTTAATGTTATTTGGAAGAGTAATGTATGCATTTTTGGAATGTACAAAAGGGCGTTGACATAGCGTATTAATTTCTGCACCTGGTGATCCAATGGTGTGAATTCGGAATTAAGTGTACTCTCAATTTTGGGAGTCACTGTATATATATATATATATATATATATCCTCAATTTTGGGAGTCATATATATATATATATATATATATATTTAAAAATTTCACCTCATTAATTTTTCCCCTTCCATCTTGATTGTTATACTTTTAACAATTCATCTGTGGAAATAATGGGTATTCCAGCTAGTATATTATAAGGTTTCCTTTTTATATGATAAAAAATGATAAATAACTTAGAGGTTTTCCTAATAATAAAATCCGATCTCAAATTCTGCAAACCTTTTTTTTTTAATTTCTCCATCATTCTTTTCAATGTTATTATAACAATTATGATGTCTTTGTAAAAGATCAGACATATTTGGAAAATAATTCACATTATTTTGTTTAAAAAATGTTATAATAATAATAATAAAATGTCTTCACTAATGGTATTGTCACGTCGTTTTTTATTGTTGTCGTTGTTTTTGCGAATTAAGTGTTTCCATTCTTAGGAAATTTTTCCAACAGAAACATTATAAATATAACCAAAATTTAAACACATATCAGGATCAACCATCTTAAAATCGAATGTTTGACAACATAATATATAATATTCCAACGCTTTTAAGGGGTGTTGGAAAGCTAAAATCTTATTTTTTTGACAATTTGAGATTTTTACATTTTCAAATTGTATAGATTTTAACCTTTTTAAAAATACCTTACTTTAATTTCTAGGATACTTAGAAGCCCTTAAAACATATTTTTAAATAATCGTTGAATTTGGGTCACGCCCATTTTAATGGCGAAAATTGTAAACAAATTACTTTGTTTTTGCTTAAAAGTTTAACGACTGATATAAACCAAAACATGTATCTTTTATTTTAAATTGAGCCTCTTATTTTTTTCCTAGCCAATTAGAAGTCTCACTGTATACATTAAAATCAATTTATCTCAAAATGTAAATTTTAATGTGCGATGTACCTTTTCTGAGAAACTACTGTTCACAGGTATGTAAATTTTTTATGAATTATTTATGATGATGTCTAATATATACTAAAATGAGCTTTTTGTAAAAAACTCAAAAATTTAATTTTTACAAATATTTAAGTAAAAAATGGGTCAAATTTCGCAATGTTTGATAAAATGTTTCATAATTTATTAAAAAATTCAAAATTAGCTAAAAGCTCATTTTAGTATAATGAGAAAGGTGTATTTTAATAGTATGAAAAATTTCAAGCATGCACATAAAACAGATTTTGAGAAAAGTTACATCGAAAACAGCCAATTTAACATTGTCAGTAGAGGGAGAGAGAGAGCGGTTTCCAACTCCCCTTAACTTCGTTTGAAGTGGTACTAAGAAATAAAATTTGTTCAATGAATAATTGTCTTCCCTAATTAAAGATTAATTAATAAATCTTCTAAATTCTCGAATTTCTGCGAAATTCTTACGCTACATCAATTTCAAGACTTAAAATTAAAATGTGTTAAATAGAAACTTAATTAGCTACTAACAGGAAATGAAATAGTATCTCTTATTTCAAAATTTTAAGTGAAGTTTCAGAAATTGGAGAAAGTACTCGATATTTAATCTGTAGCCTATTTGAAAAATTTAAAGATTTCCTACGCTGCGAAAAATGAATCTTTCAAAATTCTGTGAAACTTTCTTAGATGTTTAATTGAAGAGTATCTTGTTCAAACTATGTAATCCTTTTTACAGAAAGAAACAGTATTTAATTAAGAAAACACATTTGCTCATTAAATTTCCTATCTTTCGTAATGTAATTTGTACCCCCTGTAAAGAGTTTTTTATATTTTTCACTTGATTATATATATATATATATATATATATATATATATATATATATATATATATATATATATATATATATATATATATCCGTTGATCTTTTATTTAAATAATAACTTTCCTTGGATAATGCTTCAAAAAAAAATTTATTTTCTTTAAAGCTTGTGTAATTTTTTTTCTCACTGTGTGTATAAGCATTTACATTATTACCTTCAGATTTCAGCATCTGCGTTTCGATTTAAAATTATTTATAAGAAGTTTATTCAGAAAGATTCGATAAAATTTATACGTATAAGGATATTTTCCCTTAAACTCAATTTCTTTTGTCATTCCCATGGGAAGTATTTTTCTATCGCATTTTTGCAAGATTTGAGGAAACTCAAAAATATGTTCTTGAGAACTCCTACGTATTTTTATACGTAAATTTGCCGTTCACATTTGAGAGAACCATAAAAAAGTAGCCATTATTCGCCCACTTCACTATGTATTTCATGGTGTTGTATGAATATTTATTGTTTTTATATTATTGAAATATCTAAGAGAGTCCTGCCATTGATCTTCCGGATATATTGAAAAACCATCTTATAACTTCGCCTCTTGATTTAAAAAGGACAAAACTTCAATAGTTATAACGAAAGTATAATTATCCTTTACACCCCCATACGTTGATTTCTACAAAGCTCATTTTTAGCAGATCTCTACTCTACAAAATAAACACGCGTGCCAAATTTCAATTCCGTAGGTTAAAAAGCTTAAAAACGGGATTTTTTAATCTATAAACCCTTCTTAAGCCTTTGCGACTCCCCTTGGGAGTCAATTTTTGTAAACCTCGTTCTGAGTGGATCAGTACTCGTTTAAAGAAACATGTTTACCGAATGTAAAGCCTATTTTAATAGTATAAAAACAGGTTTTTAATCTATAATACCCCCTTAAATCCTCTGGGAGTTGATTGCCAAAAAGCCCGTTCTTAGTGGATCTCTACACAACAAAAGAAACATGTTTGAAAATTTTCAAACCTATAGAAGTGTACTAGTTTTCAAACACAAAAATTTTATCTGCAACCCTCTTGGGAGTCGATTTCCACAAAATTAGCATTTAGTGATTTCTACTCAACAGAAGAAGCCCGTTTGCCAAATTTCGAGTCTATGCTTTAAAAGTTCAAAGCCAGATTTTTTTGTTATGTGTAACACTCTCGTGGTCCTCATCTAGCCCTTGGGAGTTCATTTCGCTAAACTCTCTCTTAGTGGACTTCTACTCAACAAAAGAAACATGCATGTAAAATTTCAAGTCCTTAGCTCAGATAGTCTCGGAGATAAAATTATGAGTGAGTGAAGGTTTCTTTTCTTTTTTTGCAAAAATATAGATTAAAATATTCAAAATCTAGTTGCCTATATCAAATCTATCTTACATATTACAACTTCTATTAATAATTGGTCATAAGTATTTCGCTTCAATATTCAAAGCAATTTAAAAATATCTTGATAAAATGTCACTCAATGTATTTCAGGATGATATAACAGAACAAACTACGAGAGTTTTTATGCATGATTTAATTAAAATTGACAATAAGACGGCCTTTAACTTTAAAAATTTATGACTTAAATGAAAATGCTTTGAAAGCTTGCAGTATAATTTTCTCCCACAAAATCAGTAATCTGTAAACTACAATTCGAAATGTTTCTTTTTAAATTTAATTGTATATCAATGTAAGTGTAAAATAAAATGTTGTAAATCTAATGTAAATAAAAATTAATTTTTGAAAAATACATAAATCAAAATAACTCCACATTATCCTATATATCTCTCCTATTATTAGAAGCTTTTTTATTATAATTTTCTTTTATGTTTCTTATAAATTTCGCTGTTTAACTTCCGTTACCTGACAAACTCATTAGTATCAGTGTAAGAAAATTTTGATTCAATGTAAGGGAGAACTTTCTCAATCTGTAATCATGGTCCTTGGGAAGATTATTTCCCATCTACATGATCTCACAAAATACACCTGTGGGAAGTGCAAAACTCATTATAATACGTAGGCTTTGCTATTATAACGATGGGAAGACTAATCCCTGTTTTAATTTTGTGCTACTGTGTGGGAACCCCCCTGGGTTCCACCCTGGACACCAAGATTGAATTGAGGCAAAGAATTACCAGACGACATTTTTACAATAACAATTAATATTTATTCACTTGAATCAATTATCAACCTTCTAAATACAAAGATTAATCAATATGTCTACGTCAATGGGATTGAACTCTACTATTAAATTAAATTACGAAATATGATACTAATCGACTGTTAAACTCAACATCGAACGGGTTTGCCGGAATAAGAGGACCGAGAGATACACGCAATTTGAATTACTGGCAATCATTCACTTTCCACTAACTTTATTATTTATTTACTCTTATTATCCAATAAATGAAGTTTAAATATCATCTTACTTTTACTACTTCACTCCTTTCCAATCGGCTCAACTTTCCGAATGTAGATCGCTGCTTGATAATCAGCTAGAAACTAATCACACAATCAACTTGAATCTTCTTAGCGCTCTGTCTATGTATCTCTTGGCTCAATAGCCTTCTCCGCTAACCTACAACACTCTCCTTATATACTTTGATTCATTTGCATATCCCGTTTCCTCCTTTTACAGCTGGTTGGAAATATACGTGAATTTACAATACCAAAAGACACACAAGAGTATGAGTGATAAAGTGCCGTATAGATTCGTTACAACTGTACATAATCTACGAATTATGTCATTTGTAAATCGGACAAAAAAATATGGTACTAAAGAAGTACCTTGTCCAAAAGCTGACGCTGTATATAACGATGCCATGGGAGGGGTTGATCGCTTCGATCAAAAAAAAAAGATATACCAAATAAGATCTATAAAATGGTGGTATCGTATCTTTTACATTTTCTTATTGACCTTGTCATGATTAATAGTTTCATACTGTGGCAAGTGAACAAAAGAAAGTGTTTAGAACAGCTAAAATTCCGTATAGCATTAAATCGTCAGCTAATAGACGTATACTCCTCAAGAAAAAGGGAAGGTCACCCTGATAGCTTCCAAGCAAAGAAGTGTGTAGTTCCAGATGATGCACTTAACCAGTATAGAAAATCATTTGTAAAAGATGGTTTCCAACTGTAGAGTTTGTATGAAATGTAGCGGAAAAGGACAAGAAAAGAGGCCACCCTACATGTGTGCAGAAGGAGGTTTGTTTGCTCTTTGCAATTAAATTATAATTTTTAATAGAAATATTGCAAAAAAATATTGTTTCAGTAATTAATTTTTCAGCAACATGGTTTATTATTTGTTTCATTCAGTACTGTTGTTGATTCTGGACTATTTCAACGGGGACCTGTTTTATCTGTTTTATAGGTAGATTTTGATTTTAGTTCATGCTAATTAAATTTTTTTGTATTGAACTACATCTAATACTCTATATCAGATGTATTTCAGAAGTCTCAGATTGTATTGCACCCATATCTTATGTAATACTAGTTGAATTTTTTTTCAGTTGAAGGCTTCCTAATTTTTTTCTTAGTTATGATAGCATTAGTGAATCAGTTTATCACCATTAATTTTCATTTCGGTTCATCTGTTGCAGATTATTTCACCCATAGTTTCCGTAGCAGACACTTACAACTGCTATCAATTTCTGTTATAATGTTTGCTTATATTTGCATTCATTCATATCTATTAACTCTTTAGCATGCTAATTTTTTCTCTTACATTGAAATACTTGTTTTTGTTAAATTATTATTTACTTTGAGGCCAATTTGTAATTTGTTTGAAATTATTTATAATGTGAATATTCATTTTGAAAAAAATATTTTGAATTCTTGGTTATGCTACTTCAAGTAGGATTTTTACCCTCCCTAAAAATATTATAATTGCTATAATAAGTGACTTTTACGTTTTTAAAATTAAACCCGTGCGAAGAACGAGCATTTCAGATGGTAAAACATAAAAAACTGCGAAAATTTCCAAAGAGAAATAAATGTCCCACAAAAGGGTTAAAATTACTTTCCTCAATGCATACCCGACTTGGGAAGTTTCAGCAAACCATTTTCGCAACTGATTAGTCTTCTTGAAGTGTCCCAGTTTCGAATATTCTCTTAAACAAAGGATAATAAAGGGAGTTAAGAAAATGGCGATAATTCTAGAAGCTTCCGATTAGCTTCCGACAAGAATTTTCCTGTAGAGTAATATATTATCTTGATATTGGAGTTAGTTCATGGCGGAAAATTAGGTGAACTACACTGCTTGGTTCTTCACCAAGGAAAGCGATTCTTATTTATATTACGGAAGCATCATAATCACGCTCTATAAACTGTATCTCATGGGTGTTTTTCACTGATAACTATTTATTATCCTACCAGCTCGAATTATTTTTCGCTAATAGGAACATTTCGAAGCTTCGGACAAGGTTATAAGTTTGCATCATTTTTAGATTTTGCGAATGAATTGTGCCTTTTCAGAAAGTTTTAACCTGTTTCTGCTATTTTACTTATCGTGTAGAGTAAAGGAAGGTTCTATTTTTAGTTTGTTGTATCTAAGATCCGGTTTTCAATGTATATAACTTACATATAATTTCTTGTCTCTCTTTTTAGATTGATGAAGTACATGTTTCTTAAGTTTCGTGTTGCATTTTCTCGTGTTTTTTTTTATTTTAAGATAGCGGGAGAGTTTGGAACTGTGATTTTAAACAATAAAAAAATTAAATCAATTCCTACTTAGGCCAACAAAGGAAAATTCAAAATTTTAGTTTCTTTTTATTAAATACTTACAATTAATATAAACATGTATATGCATATGACAGAATCACAATATTAAGTGGCAGAATAGAAAGTGATTTTTACTGCAATTTTCCTTTCTATATATGGGGTTGGACCATTATTTTTGTTTGTCACTATTTATTCATTCAAAATTCGCATTCTCAGAAATTAAGCTATCCGAGGAACGATTCGAACACACGACCTTTGGATTAGAAGTCCAACGCGTTATTTATTACGCCACAGGGACACAACGAGCAATTTTTCTTTTTATATATAGTGTTGGACTATTAGTTTTTTTTGTTAATATTTATTTATTAATTAAGTTTAACTCATGAATTAATATTTGAAAAAATGTATTAACATCAAATGTCATCCACTACAAGTTTTAAAAACAACTTGAACTTGTATGGATGAATAGAAAGTATTTTATTAACGATTGAAAATTTGAACAAGATATATAAATATATATAGGGAGATTGTGAACTAATCATAAGAATTGAAAAAGCGTATAAATTAATAATGGTTTTGAGATATTTAGTGTCACTTCAATTAGAATAAACATATAAAATTGTTTTAAGAATATATTACTGGATAAAAATTGTTTAATGCTTTGGGTAAAAATTAAGAAAGAATTACTTGTTTTCAAAACATTCTTCTTTTACTAAAAAAACGTCCATGATAATAATATTCTACCTATAAGTAGTTTGGGCTTCTGTGATACATAAGCCTGAAGTAGGATTTTTAAAAAAATCACATCATTTTAAGAATTACAATCAATTGAAATAATAACTGATGTTTTTTTATTAAAATTCCTCTACTCTGATATATTAAAATGGGAATATATATAAATCCACTTCTATATTATATTATTTCAAAAATCCTATTTCTTGTTAAAAGAAATCGCAACTTTTATTGCTGCATATTTCGTTCCTATATATCCTACCGCTACTTTTTAAAGAATACATTCTTTGTCTTAGAGATATTTATCCTACATGTGAAGCTTTCTTTATTTCCGTTTCAAAAACATTTTCAAATTTTTTAGAAAAATAAAGTAATATAAATATTTATCTAAATCACATCAAAAACAATAATATAGAGAAAAGTTTGATAGTAAAATAGTTAGAAAATAGCAAAATTTTAATATCCATAAAAGTGTATTAAGTACATCGCGTTTGAAGATTTCAGATTTAAAATTAATACTCAGTCAAGCAGTTTACCTATCTAAATAGAGTTTCTTAACTCGATTTTTATTTAAATTTATATTTTTATAAAAATTTGAAAGAAGTGCCATAAAATATATATCTTTTTAACCGGCTTTTTATGCATACTGTGTTCAATAAAAATAATTATGGATGCAGCTTACATGTTTTTGTTGCGATTTCATAAACATACTCGTTATGATTTTATAAGAGATGCATTTTTGCTTTACAAAAAACATTAAATTTTACATACAGTTGCAAATGTTACATACAATTTTCTATCTCTTTTCAGATGAAGATTTGGAAAAGTGTGTATCGGTGTTATTAGATGGTGTCGAATACGAGCTTATTTTCCTCGATAACCCATTACCGTTAGACAACATGGTAAGTACATTTAGAAGCATCTTTATACAAAGTTTTACTTCAGTATATTGTAAAGTTATATCTTTTTTTTAAAATTATTTATCGACTTAACTTTTCTATTTCCGTAAAAATAAAAAAAGAAAACTCCTAGAGAAAGTAGGACAAGCAATAAATAACTTCGTACTTTTCCTTGTTAAGATGATTGGAAGGCTTCTGTTAAAAGTGTTAAATATGAAACAAAATATGTTCGAAATGTTTAGACCGAAAAGAGATCAAGCAGAAATAAGAAATATTTTACTTGAAGACGCACAAGAAATGCTCTTCTGTAAGTCATGTTTCCACGTGAAAATCTTTTTTTTCTTTAAAGTAGATTTTAGAGTTGTTTTCTGACTATATAATTAATTCTGAACAGTTGAAAGAAAAGGAACTCAAATAAACCGACTCAATAGACATTCTTTTAATGTGTCTTTAAAATTAACAACTTCACCATAAATGCGAATACGCTTTGAAAAAACTTTTTACATGTTTAAATATTTTTCTTAGAACATCCAGTAAAAGTAACAAGCTGAAAAGTCAAGAAACTTTTTCTAAAACCTCCTTCCTGAAAGAAAAATGGAACATTCAATGCATTCTTCAAGTTACTTCATTTGAAGTGTTTTAGATTTAATGACACCATTACGAAGTTTAATTAAAATATTTCAAGTTCATTCTACGCAATCTTCCCTCACTATCTTTCAAAATGTGCAAGTCTTTTTTTAGACATTCAGTTATATTTTAATTATTTTATTTTATTTGGTTTACGTTACAGTTCAGAGATAAATTTCGGTGATTAAGATTTTAAGTTTTGAAGGTTTATTTACTAAATACTTTATTTACAGTCCAATGGGAATACTTGGGTTTATATATAATTCACACTTATCGACTGAGATTTTTTGTTATGAATTCTTGTTCAGAATAAACTTAAACCACAACAGCTAATGTAATATGACTTCAAAGTAACATAAAAATTGATGATAAGACGATAAAAAAATCACACGCTCATTTTATTAGCAAGCCCATCTGATTCATAAATCTATATTCAACTTTAAGATGGTATTTATTCAAGATGATAAATATTTTTAAAAAATAGAAATAAATTAATTTCTGCTTTGGTTAGAACCTTTCCCGAGTTTTCGCTCTTCGGATTTACTCTGTAAAAATTTTCCTAAATTTCACACCACTCTGGGGGTTACATTAAAGACTGTATTTGAGACGACGGATTTTGTACACTAAAGTAATGGACCGCTCTGTGCCACATAACAACAAATATGGTATGTTGCGCAACAATCAATGTCCGAATTTACCCTTCATCCTTGCTTAAGGCGTAATGGAATGTCTATTAAACGTTTATTACTACGATTGCTTCTTATCTCAAAACCATAGGTGTTTGCGTCAGTAATTCTGTATTAAACGATGGCTACAGACAACCGAATGCGCGACATTGTCTTTATTGTTGAATCACACTTCTACCTGAACACTACGATGGTCGGATTAAGGAAAGTTTCTTGTCCCCTACCATTATGGTTTCTATTTTTCATATTTTTTCCACTACGTTAAATAAGTTGTCATAAATAGTAAAATATTTGGTGATTAGTCACTGGCGTGTAGTTAACACCAAAGTTACGCAAAGACGTATTTATTTTTTCAAAAAAGTGTCCATTTGCCATAATTTTTATACCATATTCTTATGTCGGAACAGATATCCCTTATTGCATTTTCTGCGGTTAGGGCAACCAAAGAATAACCTGAAACATACCTCATCTCTCTCTTTAATAACTTTTCAAACTTTGTAAAGTGCCACCTGGGTGGCCTAGTTGGTTTGTCGCTGGCCTTGTACGCCTGAGGTTGCGAGTTTGACCGAGTTCTGTGAATTTTCATGATGCAGAAAATCAACAGTGACCGTGTCGCATGATTATGCGGCATGCAAAAAAGCGTTGAGTGCCTATTTGGTATGGCTGTTCTAGGCAAAATTAAAATCCTAAGTACGGTTTCGCATCTCCAGAATTCCGGTGCCTCTTTCTGGGGAGGAAACTGGACGCCAAAATTACCTGTGGTGATTGGTATCTGTCTATAGGGTTCCGCAAAAAAAGATATACCAGCTTCAGGAGAATGTACTGTCTGTAATGGTGAAACACCAATCCGCAGCCAATTAAAATTATTTTTAAAAGAATAAACTTCGTAAGGTTTTCAGAACATTCATATAGGTACTTTTGCGTTTCGGAGGCCATCAATTTGCAACAAAAATAAATATCGTATAAAATAAACTTGAAATTTTTTCTTCTATGTTGGAAGCAATTTAAGTCATGCCTCATCAGTAAAGTAGTTATTTAAAAATCGAATCTAGAGATTATTACCTTATTTTGTGTTTGGCGTTCAATTTGGCAAATGAAAGTACATTTTAACCGTCACCAATGGTTTCCAAAAGCAGAAAAGTGTCTCAATACACATTATATATAGCAGTCAAAGAGTTTGTGAATGGGATATATATCTCCATACTTCTCTTTACTATCTCCATTGATATTAATGGACTATTGTCTCCATTGATGACTCTTTTTTTACTTAAAGAGCCTTAAATGGAGCCATTGAAACATTTATACATTCATGAATGTATCAATAAAGCCTGTACTTACATATTACACTGTCGACCAATTTCTTCAAATAAAAAAAAGTCGCCAAATGTTACGCTATGCAGCCAATAGGGGGTAACCGATCCCACGCATATTACAAAAACGTAAGTACAATGACAGAATTTGGCAAAGTCCTTTGATTTGACAAAATTGGTCAACGGTATAATACGAAAGTACCACAAAATCTTGCCTAATTTATTAGGGTACTTGTGTGTATTATCACAACAATGTCAATGTTCAAAGTAGCTCGCCAAGTTAGCATCCCCGTTTTTGTATGTGTTGTACCTGCTGAATTGGCAAGCAGGTACTTCGTTGCATATAATGTCGTCAGTACGGTTTCAATAATATGAAAGTACCTTTATTAGCTTACGAACTCAGTAATAAATTAAAAGAATTTGGATAAAACAAGTTTATTCGCTTTATATTTTTAAATTCAAGTAATACAATGCAAAACATAAATTTATTATAAAATTTTCTCTCTATTTCAAATCTTTTAATTTTTTTTTCCATTTTGTGCTGTATAGGAAGCCTTATCTAAATTCTTTTCAAATGTTTTAAAATTATAAACACAGTGTTTGAGTAAATCAAAAACATTTCAATCTCATTCGATATCAATAATAATTATTCGAAACTCACAAATCAATAAGCTATTGGCATAATGTCATGGTCCTCATTCATCATTCTTTAATTTTTCTTTAAATTTAAAAATTTGAAGTACAAATTATATCACCGAATTAGTTAATTTGTATAAATACACCTAATTATCAACATTAATCAAATATTTTATCTTGAGTCTTTCTCGCCAACATACTTCTCTTATAAGCTTTATTTTTCTTGCATAATTTATATTTAGTCTTTGGATGATTTATAATGATGTCGTCCAAGGATTCTTTCTCGCATATTTGATTCCCACCACCTGATGATCCTTTTTCCTCATTAATTGAATCAATTTTTGACGATAAACCTTCAGAGTCTAAAAAATTTTGGAATACGTTAAAATCACTTAATGGATCTTTCTCGTCTTTCTTAAACAAAGACTTGTCTTTAAAATCTGTAAAATTTCCTTCTTTCAGAAATTTAATTGTTGCATTTATAACAAGCTTGGCAGTATTCGCAGAAACTCTTAAGCCTACATCCAAAAAATTCTTCCATGTCTTTTCCAACGATGAATCAATTTCATTTTCATAATTCGACAAAGCTGGTTTTAAATAATTATTGTACAAGAACTTACTTCCATTGAATTGGGGACTTATCAACCAAAAAAGTGTCAGAAGGACAAGTTCATTGTAAAATGGCAGCCAAAATCCAATTACGCAGCTTGACAAATCTAAAAACTTAGCAAATAAAGAAAACATTATCCAGTACGTCAGCCATTCTTGTATTTGCTTTTCGTTGTTGTTCTTCAAAGCTTTATGAGACCAATAAATAGGAAGCACAACACCATATGTAATAATTAAGATTTGTAAAAATAATCTAGGAATCATGATAAACTTTTTCGAAAAATGATCAATCCCAGCTAAGATCACAAATTCAAAGTTGATTTCTGAAATGTACAAAGGTTTTCAGTTCACAACTGCATTCCGGCTTAGCATATTTTTAACTCCTGATAATGATCAATACCTTTAAATTTCAGCGCGTTGTTCAAAATTAACTTATCCGTGTAATCACGAGAACTGCTAGTTACATCATACTTACACGTGATAAAAATAAAGATGACTGATTGTACGTGTAAATCTGTGGAATTTAAAACTGGTGAAAACGGCCTCAAATAATCTAGACCCTATCTCTGATGTCATTTGACTATAATCCACAATATTTATGCTACTTATATAGTAAGTGGCCTCTTAAGCGACATATAAAGCAGTAGCCACACAAATTAATTAAAACATTAACGATTGTTTATTTATAACGCGTTTCACCGTTTACTGGATGCAAAAATCATTTTTGGTATTACTTGTGTAGAGGAAATTTAACTCTTACCTTTTTTTCCTTCACAACTGATTTAATTTAAAATGGAAAACTTTTTTGCAGATTTAAAATTATAATTAAAATAAACTTAATTATTATTTAATTATTTATTATTTTTCTTTGTTAATTAATTTGATAATAATTTGTGCACATGTATCAATACTTTAATAATAATATAATTCTTATTTGCCAAAATATTATTTTTTTAGCAGATGATTTATTTTGTAATATATTTCTTGGCTGTGAAATGTTTTCTGGCAATAGAATAAAATTTCAGTTAGTTAATTTGCTGTAAATAAAATGTTAGTTTTGGAAGATATCCTGAATTAACATTTGTCTCATATTTACCACTAATTCCAGTTAGCTAACTCGCATTCTCTACTAATAATTCTACACGTCCGTGGTATTGAGCCACACTAAGAGGACGAAGTTAACATCTGAGTAACTACCCTTATTGTGACTGAAGACAATCTTTTATTTATATACTATTTTATTTATATTATGTACGAGGAACTATATCAAAAAACGTAAACATGGATGAAATTTTGCTTTTATTCTAATTCTTCCTCCGTTGCCAATTCCGCTCGCTCAATAACAAGTTACATAAATAGAAAAGACAACAGGAAGTGCGAAATATAACATGAGTGGCAGCATACTCCCACCTTTGTATTGCATACAATCACTTTAAAGCAAAACAAAACATTAACAAATTACAACAAATTTATATTAAAAACTTAAAATCTTATATATGACATTAAAAAAGTAAAATTATTAACAGTTCACAAGTTCAGTCCTTTAACAGGAATTAACGGACGGCCACATCGAGATTTCTTTCCTTCCTCCAGAACATCAGCAGCAGTAGGGCCCGGGATTTGCGCAGCTATATCAGTTCCTTGGTGGTCCTCGATGAGATGGTCACTAGCACTGAGCTCCAAAGGATAAATTCGTTGAAGCGGTCATATGATCTCGCCACTGGCTAGTCGTAATTTGGCCACACGCTGCACGCCGTCCTTGCCTGGAAACAATTCGATCACTTGAGCCAAAGGCCAATTCATTCGGTTTCGGTTCTTTAATTCAACTATGACGATTTCTCCCGGAGAAATCATCTTTCTTCTTGAAGCTACTTGGGACTTCTGACTAACTCTCCGAGGTATTCTTTGTAGAAACGTTTGCGTAAATTTGATCGTAAGGTGTGAAGATAACGCACTCGTTTCAATAAATGCTGAGAATCAATCAGATCCAAATCACATGTTTCTATTTCTTTAATGTCTTGGATGAAATGAGCAGGTGTAAGAGGTTTCAACTCCTTCGGATCGTCTGACAAGTATATCAATGGTCGCCCATTTATTGTAGCCTCACAATCGTACAGTAAAGTCAACATCTCTTCATATGTTACGCATGCTTTGCCCAAACACTTTCGGGGGAGTTCTTTTATACTGCGAACCATCCTTTCCCAAAATCCACCGTACCATGGGGCGGAAGGAGGGCTAATCAACCATTTTATTTTCATTAAAGAACATTCAACTTGAATGAAATCCCAGTCCAAAGATTTCAAAGCATTTGCTGCCCCTACGAAGTTCGTACCATTATCAGTGTATAGCGTAGAACCTCTTCCTCTTCTTGCCCAGAATCTTCGCAAAGGCTGCATAAGCGATTCGGGGGAGAGAGATGAGACTAGTTCCAGATGGACTGCTCGATACACTGCACACGTGAATAGAACTATCCACGCTTTGCTTCCACAACCTAAGGAAAGAGGACCGGCCAGATCTGCGCCAGTTATTTGAAAGGCTGCAACTCTGTGCATTCTGTCGGGAGGTAAAAGAGCTGGATCTGGGTTAACTTTTCCAACTGTCAGCCTTTTGCATTTTATACACTGTCATAAAATTGCTCTTATGTATCTTAGGGGATATAAATGCTTCATCATTAACACCAGCAATAAACAACGATAACTTTATTAATCAAAGTTTGCGAAGCAATACTTTCGTAAAATAAATGTCATTTCTATTTGTATTACTTGATATATTGTATATATAAAACCTTTCCTTAAAAAAATGGAGCAAAATTAATGAAATAAAAATAACAGTTTTGTTTCGAAATAAACCAGAACTGTGTTTAAAAAAATCTATAAAATTATCAAGTTACTTGAACAAATGTTTAGTTTTTAAATTTCATGTCATCGAGACCTGCACCAGACTTCATATTTTAAATGTTCTTATGCTTCTAAATAACTTTGCTAGGATGTCTTAAAATAATATCTAATTTTCTAACAATATTTCATTTACTAAAAGTATTATAATACATTACAAGAAAACTAATTGAAAAATTACCTGGAGACATCCTAATTACAGATATTCCACTAATCTTTTAATTATTAAATTTAAAACAATCTTCTAAACGTTAAGCAACGTCTCATGGTGGTTGTAGTTACCAATTCCTCTATGGGATACGGAATAGGGTGACAAAATACTTTTGGGACAAATAAACTGTTTATGACAAATTTTCCTCAAAATTCACATGGGCATATAATTCGTGCATCCAGAAAGGCAAAGAAATAATTGAATGCTCTGGCTTAATGTGACAAATTAAAAGTATCTAATTTATATTTGCAATTAAACCGCTGATATAATATGATATATTTGCAAAATTTTTCCATTCTTCACTTCCTAGAGATCTTTTCTGCATTTGATTTACCATAATAAGTCAATTATTAATCACTGGCAAAGTTGAAATAATTTGTTTATGGAATTCTTAATTGTATTACTATAATCGAATTTCACAATATTGTATTCTTAACAAAAGTATGTGTACACATCAACAGTTTATGCATTAACACGATAAGAAATTTGACAAGTTATTTTTGTCGTATTACATATTCTCTTTGTATAATCCCTAAAACATTGACCTTATCGGGTTTTGTATTCCTCTATTAACAATGCGATAGAAGTCTATGTTAATATATTAAGTGATTCTCTCATTTCAGTGTGTTAAAGCTCCTGTATGCCTGTCATTTTGAATTTGGGGGCATAAGGTTAATTATATAGAAGTTCTACTTTCTCTTTCGAATCGAAGTTATTGTGTTTCCATAAATGCAATAAAGTGAATTCCGAAGTAGCAAAAAATACTGAAGGTTTATTGGAAATTATATTTTTTTCATAGATATTCGGAAAATATTCTTAAATAACTTTTACAGACCTGAAAACCCATAAATCCATCGTTAAAATGGGTATAAAAATATTTTTAGAAATAGGATAGAAAATGTAATTAGATAATCCTCATTAGAATTTGCTCTTTTGAATGCCGTTTATTGTTTCCATGGCACTTGTCTATGTTTGGAGAAAAGAATTTCGAATTTCTAACATTACATTCATGGATTTAAAATAACCGGTAGACAGGAACCCTTAGAAAACCCCTTTCTCTCTTGTTATGACTTTGAGAAGAATACTTCGATTCAAATACTTTTTGATTAGATTTGCATCGTGACAATTTCAGTGCCATAAACAGAATGTTAATACTTTGTGGGGAAAATCTGATGAGCTTACGCTTCTTTAACTTGTATCGTTATGGGGCACTTAGGTCCTAAAATGAATGAATAATGCCTCTTTATTGCTATGTAAGACATAACTTTTTAAAACATGTGTCTCATTAATCTTTGCAAAAGTGTTGTTTGTGAACCAATACCTGAAACTGATATATTAGTCATAACGAGCTAAAATTATTTGCTGTAATGTGTACCACAATTCAGAAAGGATTTGACCGAAAATCATTCTACACCGATTTTTCTTGGGTGAAATAACTAAAACTCACTCAGATATTTAATAGAAAATGCACATCTGAATTACTCGATAATTCTAATTTTATTAAATTGCCCGACAATTGATGGAACTTACGTATTTTCACAACAATCGTTACAGTTCAAGATAACTCGCCAAGTTGGCAATCCCCATTCCGCATGTATCGTACGTCCTGAATTGGCAATCATGTGCTTCGTTTCATTTTATGTCGCCAATAGGTTGCGATAATACGTAAACACCCAATGGGCTCAATTCATGAAGTCACATGATAAAAACAAACATGTGTTTTTCATTGAATTCAAAACAAGCATTAAACTAATAGTACTTCTTGTTCTATTTTTAAAACTGAGATAAAATTTCAAATTTCATATTTGGATAAAGATGTGTAATTGTAAGGGAAAAAAGTTTCTTCATAAGCATTTTTTTAAGTTGGAAAAAATCATATTTTATGTTTATACTTTTAAATAGAATGCATTTTGTATACAATTTACATTTTAAGAGAAAGTTTCTGCAAAGAGTAAAACTTGGCAACACCCGAGCGCGTGAACTGGTTAGCTAGAAACACTAGATAGTTTTTATCGTGTGACTATGACGTCGCATGAGTTTTTGAATTGATTGTCTAGAGTCACGTGGCTTTCACTATCATGTGACTATGACGTCACATGAACTGAGCCCATTGATATGTATCAACAGCACTGTCACATAAATCTGTATGAAAATATATAGTAAATTTGTCGATAATTTATTGTAATACTATCCTGACATCTGTTTATGGTAATACTATCCTGACATCTGTTTATGGTAATACTATCCTGACATCTGTTTATGGTAATACTATCCTGACATCTGTTTATGGTAAAAATAATCCGAATTCAGTACAATTTGTATCAATAAATACCTACAAGTACATTCATAAGTGCCTTTCCATAAAAAAAGCATGCCGTAATGTTTTTCTTAATAACTAAAAGAAATGAACTAGTTTAATGTTATATTGTCACTACTTTTTTTATTGAGTGAGCAAGAATTTCTGTTAGTTTTGATGCGTAGTATAACTCGGTGCTTCTCAAACTTTCAATATTTGCGAACCAATATTTACTCATAATTTACATCGCCCCCTTTCATACAAATAACAATGCATTGATTTCAATAATACAATATTTTGTGACACTAAAGCTGAAATACGGCTTTAGCCTCTTAAGTGCCATCGGCGCATATGTACGCCTTGCTCAACCGGTGCGTTAAATGCCCCGGACGTAAGTATACGTCTTTTCAAAATACGATCTTTTCTGTGCACTGCTATCCATATAATTATTCCGATGGCTTTGGAGTACAATAAAAAAAACCTTGACAGTGTTTGAGAAGGATTTACTTATATCACTGAATTTCCTTCTTTTTCTCCTCCTCTTCGTACATCACATACGCGTACTTACATGGAAAACAGAGGTACTGGGAAGCAAATCGCGTAACTTTTCATCGGCAATGAATGGATTATTTGTAAACCATGCAAATTATCAATTTGCAATATAATTTGTGTATATAATTTTATATGGGACAAGCCCATGGAATCACTGGTAATTATTAAATTGGTTCTTAATTTAGTATTGTTAAATTAATTATAAAATACGTTGCGTAAAACTGATACATTTTTTATAATGTATTATATCCGTGTAAATATTAATTTTGTTTTTTATTATGTGAATCTGTTTTGTTTACTTTCTGTAAATTAATAATTTTTTTAAAAAAATAATCTTTTGTTTTCGACTTTTCAATACGCTTGTGCCCCACAGTTTGAGAAACGCTGGTATAACTACAAAAGTCAATCGTTCAGATGTATATAAAGAAGTTTATACCGGTGTACAAATATTCCATTATTTGCCGAGTTTTCTTTCTTTTTTATTCAATTCCTGCTATTAGTTCACACTATACCTATATATATAGAGAGAGAGAGAGAGAGAAAATATATATCTGTAGAAAAATATATATCTTGTTCAAATTTTTAATCATTAAAAAACACTTTTTATTCATCCACTGAAGTTTAAATACATTTTTTTAAATTTCTAGCAGATAACACTTGATGGAAATTAAGCTTTTTTTAAATATGAATTCATTACTTAAATTTTATTTTTTAATTTTAAATTTATTCTGCGTTATTTCTATCGAAGTTACAAGTAGCTGCAACAGATGGTGCCACTCAAGTTCAAACCTATTGTTCTAAACTTGTAACGGATAACACGATGTTGGTAGTTTTTTTTAAAAATAAAAATTAATTAATTAAATTAAATTAACTAAAATAAAAAAATTTCTTTGTTAACTTAAGCAGGAATTGAGACTTTAAAAAAATTTCTATATTGTTAATTTTTTTAAACTCAAATATTTTATGTATCTACCAACGAACAACAAAAATGCGAATCCAGGTAACTACCCCTCCATCTCTCTCTGAACCGGATTGAAACAATTCAGTATAACTACACACTTTCACAGTAAATCTCTCATAATTTTTTTTACTTTAATGCTTATAATTATATTTTGTATTTTAGAAGCATATTATAACAATAACAACTGATATTTCTAAATATACATCGCTGAAAATATAATTGCTTACCTAGAAATGCATACAAGTTTGAAAAATAGTCTATATACAGAAAATGTATTGTATTGAAAGAAAAATTAATATTTCTCAGAAATGGCATTAGTGAAAGAATAATTGATAATATGGAAGTACACTAATGAAAAAATATTCGCCCAGAAATGCATTAATAAAGGAATAATTGATATTCTAGAAATATACTCTAATATGAATTAATAAATGATATTATAGAAATGGCCCTATGAGAAAAAATGAATGATTTCTTTAGAAATAACGGCTCAGCTGAAAGAATAACTGATATTCTTAGAATGTGTATTGTCCCATTCACTTTTAAGATGTTTTGTTTTTCATTAAGGCGCTATAGTATTAAAGGTTTATTGAAAGCGTTATACAGAGATAAAATTATCTTTTCAGACAGATTAAGCTTAAAAATGCCTTCTTCGTTAAAAAATTGAATGAAATAAAAATATTTTTTTTATGTTGAGTCATATTTTATTAGAATTCTAATTCGATTTCTCTTTACTTAAAGTATTATTGTTTTTACAATAATTCTATTACAAATATCGAAGTTTTTATTCAATGCTTTATTGGGCGATTTCAATGTGCTCACCATTAGTTGTGCGTGTGGAGACTGGAATCTACGACCTTTGGATCCAAAGCAGGAAAACATGACCATGACAAAAGTAATCACCTCTAACCGGAGGCTGATACTGGCTTATGTAGTTACTGCTATAGTACTTCCCCACCAGTGAGTCGTAGGATAGGCGAACGAGCGGTGTATTTGATATGACGAGCGTCTTTGTTGTTGCTGTTAATTAATTGGTGGTGCTGCGTCAAGTGAGTCTGACGAATTTGGTCGCTGCGTCAAGTGGGTTTGACGAAATTGGTCGCTGCGTCAAGTGGGTTTGACGATTTTTGTAGCTGTGTCAAGTTAGTCTGACAACTTTGGTTGCTGCGTCAAGTGAATCTGATGACTTTGGTTCCTGCTTTAAGTGAGTCTAACGACATTGCGTTGCTCTTGCGGGGGGTAGATTGAATCAGAAGGTTTCAGAAGGTAGGCAGATCAGAAGGTTTTGCGTTTTTCTTTTCAGCCATGATTGCCAATGTGGATATGCGTTTCACGTGGACAAAACCTACGACCTATGGATCGAAAGCCAGGTAATATGCGCACTAGACAAAAGTGATCACTCCTGTCCGAAGGCTGTTACTGGCTTGTGTAGATACTTCTACACGCACAATAATCAAATCTGTGCGAGATTTCTAGCCACATTTAATGAAGCATTGCAAGATCAACAATCTGAATAGTCACTGTAGTTCGACTTTTAATTCCATCAGTGTCATTAATAGAAAAATGATAAAAAAATATTTGTCATGTATCCCAATGAGAAAAAGCCCAAAAACGGTACGTCTAGAGAACTAGGTGGTCACGGTATTGGACTGCCTCTTTCCATCCATCGCTCAGAGAACTTTTTCTCTTTTCCAAACTCTTATGTGGTGGCACCCTATTTACGTTGTTCATGTGTTACAGATTTAAACTCGATAAACCATACTACAACTTGTGTTTTTTCTTGGAGGGAAAATGTTTTAAAAAGGGGACATTATGCAATCTAATTTGTATTTCCTTAAACAAAAACTTTAATCATTTCTTTATCGAGCATAAAAACCGTAAGTGAAAATCTTTGTTTATTTTTAATTAGTTTTTGAAAACGTAGTCCTAAATTTCGGACACTTATATATTCAATTAATATATATATATATATATATATACTATTTGAAGCCATTCACTAATCTTTTCCTAATGAAGAAGCTACAACTGTCTTACATTAACCATTAGCTAGTTTGCCCGTACACCGTACGGGCTACTGAAAGCCGGCCGCACCCGGTTTGCCCATACGCCGTATGTGTGGACACTGATATTTTCTTCTTTCTATCTTTCATTTGCACATATTTTTAATTCTTCTAGTGAGATTATTAGTGCTAGTGCTTTTAAGAGATGCAGTTTGTCCATGGTACTGAAATGCTTCTCCTCCGGGATTTTCCTTGTGGTGAAGGCGCGAATTTTTCATTGAACGCATGAATTTAGATTCTTGAAAATCGATAAAAAATGGGGGTTTTGCAAGGCAATGTGCAATTTGTTGCTTGAGAAGAAATAAAAATGGAAATTCAATCCAAAAAAACCAATATTATCTCTGTCCTTATTGAAATGTAAGATTTAGTATCACACCATGCATCACATTTTGTGGGCATATATATATGTATATATCCACACACACAAAATTCTCAACCGTTTGAAAAAAAGGTAAGAACATGATTTTTTTTACAAATATGAGAGAAATTCTTGTAAGATATACGAAACATTCTTCATGGCATGCAGAGCGTTCTTATGAAAAGCACACATTTAAGGGATTGTGCTCCACAATTGTAAAATAAAAACTTTAAAATTGAAAATTAAAATAAAATTCTTCTATTCCTATTTTTTTAAATACTATGCTTAGTTATATACAAAAAAAGTGTGGAAATTTTTGGAAGATTTTGGACCAAAAAATTGACCTGTCAAGTTGCAACATGAACGTTTGACCATGATTGAGAGTTTTACATTTGGCGATGTTTAATAAATCATGACTTCGATTCTTGACTTTCCCCAAAAAATCACCTTACGCTTGAAATTATACGGTTTGCTGAATCTAAATACAAAGTTATGGCTACAATATCACTACACCAATTTGTGTAAAATTAAGAGTTAACTATCACCTCAATTGTAATGTATTATATTATCGTGGCTGAAAATATGGAAATCCGTCACAAATAACTCCGTGCTTGCTTTAGAGATGCATTTATCTGAAATCAAGCAATCCTTTATGTTAAATGGAAATGGTTCACTATTTTATCACACAATAGAAATATATTTCATTCTCTCCAAACTGACAAACGCTCCCATGTTCAATATTATCGAAGAAATAAGTAATATATATTCCGAACTTTCTACATTACTCCTTTCGCTAAAGTATGCTTAGTGTAGTTTATCAAACAAGTTGCGATGCAATTTCATTGGACAACATTGGAATTACATTTTTATCCATTTCACCACATCTGTAAACATTATAAGTAGGCGATGGAGAAAGTTCAACGCATTTCATATCCAAACATATTTTTGACTTTCAAATTGAAATCGGAAATATAGAGTTGAATTTCTCTTATAACCTTAATGTTATACACCCTTTTATTGGATTAGAAAAGTAAATTTACGAACGAAAATTATTCCGCTATATTTCCTATTGATGGAATAGAATGAATGAATTAAACGCAAGATCACATTTGCTTTAAGAAAGGACGTAAGTGATTTTTTGTAGTTACAATACTGCGAAACAAAATATCTATAACAGCACCAGAAAATACTTATATATAAGTCTTGATAAATATAATTCGAATATTTATAGTTTGTGAAAAAGAATTTAATACTATAGCCCTTTTTTTCTGAAACTCTAATAATGAGTTATAATTGTTAATAATTAGAAACAGTATCTATTTTGTGCAGGTTCAAAAATTACTTTTAAAGAGAGGTGATATTACGTTACTACAAGGATTTTTACGATAGCATTTTTACTTCGAAACTTTGATTACAGATCTTGATCGATAAAATAATAACTTTAAAATTTTAATTTATATATCACATTCGTTTTCAATATTGTTTGGGTGAATATATATAAATGTAATTTTAAAACATCACCAAATTTATATGATGTATTATGCAAAAGTATCATTCAATATTCATATAAGGGTTGCCCAAACGAAAAGTGGACTTATGCGATTGCGTCAGAATGTGTGTGGGCAAACATGTCTTCACTGTTGTCTCTTATCACTAACCATAACCGTTCCAAATAAAAAAAAGAATACCAATTCTCACCCGTACGACACTGACAGTAAAAAGGAAACTTGATATATTTGATTTCATGACAAAGAATTTCCCACCAAATTTTTAATACAATGTTCATAAATAAGTAAATTTCTCTTGAGCAATGGGCTGTGGCTAAGTATCCCCGCAGGCCGCAGGTTGAGTTTCGCTGGTTTGAAATATTGAACCAAAAGCTCGATACCAGTTTTCGATATTTTTTAGATCTTAATACCAGTAGTAGAAATTTTAGAAAAAGAAAGAAAACGCAGGGGTTTCTTTGTCTTATTTGCCAGTTTTATTAGAACACCAAACATGGACATAAAGGACGGTAGGAAATGTACACCGCAAACAATGTTTAACAGGGAAACCTGTTAGTGGTAGAGGAAATAAATTGAAGTAAAGTTGCGCCCTAATAAGCATGAGTCCTGATCGGAACAATGTGCTTTAGTACGGTTTTTGCTTGCAGGTGGTGAGTTTAATACGAACATCTATCGACGGAAGTTGGCAGTTTATGGTGAGCAATATTTAGGTCGAATGTCTTGAAACAGTTGGAGTAAATTTTTTCGAAAAGGGTAGCAAAAGATATTGGATCTTCATGACAATATCCAATCACACGTCTCCCGTGAAACCAAGGCAACTTAAAAAACCCGTTTGTAAATGTTAGAACATCAACCATACAATCCAGATTTGTCACCCTGGGACTTCTGGGCCTTTAAGCCACTTAAGACAGCATTACGTTTATATTTGGACGATGAAGTGAAGGTCGCTGGGCAGAGGACACGTTCTTTGTAGAGTGAAGACATAGACCTGCGGCTGCCGAAGTGATGGGACATGTTACAACTCCCAGATTGATTTCTTTTGATTTGCAATAAAATCATCCTTTATATTGAACCTATTCACTTTTTGTTTGGACAAACCTTATGTATTTAATTAAAATTTAATACTTAAGCAACCGATTTTATGAATAAATACAAGAGACAGAGTCATTTTAAGTCATGGGCCGACTAGGTTCATGGCCTCAGCCTTGGTAAGAGGCATTGTCTTGTTCGCGACTCTGCGTCAATAAGATCATGATCCGAATAATTTAAATCATCCAATATTATTCCCGGATATACTCTTAGAAAAACTGGGAAATTTTTTACAGTATTTAATTTGGCAAGAATGACACAACTCCATCATTATATCATATCAATCGTGCGTGTCAAGGCCTAGACTTGTCACTATGTACCATCATTCACATACACATATTTGATCACCATACACACCAATACGCTGTAAACATAGTTGAAAAACGACAGTTGGTCGAGAAGATTTGTATCTAGATTTGTGAGACTGTGTGTCAGGACCCTTTATTTGTTAGGGGTTACCGATTCTTTGAGTATTTGACAAAATATTCCATATACTATCTGTGGTAATGGTAATCTAAATGTTACGGTCGTGGGCTTGTGACCATCATGCCATGAGTTCGAGTCCTAGTGTCACTTAAGGTCCATCGGGAAGAGGGTCTGATGCACGGTAAATTTGTCGCGGCTCAAAGTGCTACTGTTAGCGTTGTGTGGTACTTTGGAGAGGAGGTGTCATCTCAGGTGTCGTCCTCATCGCTTGGCCTAGGTTCAAAATTATGGCGGCCGTCATCAATTCCCTCTTATGTTGTTTGTAATGCGTCGTAAATGAACTCTCACTCACTATTCCATTTACTTAAGAGAACCTATTTTTGCAAATGGATCCCAGGATCTCAAGAAATTTTAAAACATCACTCTCCCTCCCTCTCTGACGAGAGCAAATTAAAATTTCTGGTAAATACCTCTAATAGTGTAACAAATTTAATAATTAATACACGGAAGAAATTAATGATTTTTTTTCAATTCCTACTATTAATTTACTCTCTTCCTATATATATATATGACTTATTCTCTACAAACAAGAGACAAAGATCCAACAATCACATTCGAAAAACACATAGACAGTAGGAAAATCACACAATGAAGGACACATGAGCAACCGAGATTAAAATTATAAAATGGATGCTGCTGTATTATAAACATTGCTGACTTAGGACAGCTAATATATAAAATAACTTATATAAAAGTGGGGTTGAACATGTTTTTTGGCCAGCCAACCTTCCCCCTTTATGTAAATAATACTGAGAAAAAACCTATCGAAAGTAATGAATAAGAGTATCTAAATCCATTACAAGATAGAGGTAACTTACTTTAAAATTGCCCTTAAAAATGCAGAACTCGCGCTAATTCTGAGTGCAATAAATAAGTTATTGCCACAGATTCTCGACCCAATGCAGATTCAAAGCATATGAATTGTTGAAATATAGCACTTAACAAAAATATAAAAAGAATAGAAACAAAAATTAATAAGAGTTACAAATCACCATAACTTTAGTGACACTAAAGTATATATGAATTAAATAATAATAAGTAATTTTCACTAATATTAGAATATGGAGGTAACTATAACTATTAAATATGTAAATTTATAGCAATAAACTTTTATTAATCTAAGAATTTTTAATCCTTACTATTTTGAATAGCTTTATTCATATAACTATTAATAAAATTAATTGGGTATTTCTGATTTAAGCAATTTTTAGTAAAATATTTATAGTTATTTATTATTTCAGATTTTTTTGACACCAGAAATTTATTTTGTTGTATATAATTAATAACAATACTTCTGAATATAGAAATATGTTCATTACTCTCCCAATGCGGAACTTTTATATAATATTGAAATTAAGTTCTTCTCTTTTATCATAAATATTAGAAACTATTACATTATCTATTAATTTGATGTGTCAAGAAAATTTGCTTCATTGTTGTTACTATTTGTCTGTATTAAATTAAGGTATTGCGGATAAAAACTAGTGTTAGGTATAAAATTGACATGCTTGCCAAAAATGATTATGTCATATTATATAACGATAAATATAATATATAGAATTAATAATGTAACTACTTTCAAAATAATGTAAGTATAAATTGACAAGACAGTTGCTCGCAGGGCAACCTTGTGGCAAACCTTTAATCTGCAGATAATAGTTACCCTTATGAAATATATAGTTCTCTTTAAGTGCAAACCTAAGTAGTGAACTAAATCTATCATAATTAACATTATTAAATAAATTATCTTTAAGTAAACTTACATGTATATTAATCATATCATCAATATTAATAGAGTTAAAAAGATTTTCAAAATCTAAACTATAGACTGAATAAATATTTTTATCTTTCATTTGTTCAATAAGTGATTTACTATTTTTAAGTATGGCTGTGGATTTAAGATTATTTTTTGCATTATGTAATATTTCTCTCTCTCTCTCATGGAGAATTTTGCCTGTTTTGCTGATATATGTATTAAATCCATTTGTAACTGTCCTACATTTTACTGGGTCTTTACGAAATTTGGGAGTAAGAAATATATGTGGAAACTTAAAACTATTATTAATTTGAATTCTTAATTGTTTATGAAAAGCCAAAATTCGATTTATTTCTCTATCATAAACTGATGACTTAATAAAAGCTGTATTATTATCAAAATATCTGTTGATCATTAAATTAAAATAGTACTTACATATGAAAGCAAAATTACCTCGCACCTTATCAACATAAACTATAATGAAATTATTTTGTAATTTTTTAATCTGATTTTTATATCATTAAAAAAGATTTTATTATCTGTACCAAAGTTATATTTATTAAGCTGCTGTGTAATATTACCTTTGAATTCTGTGAATGCCTCTAAAGCCATACTATACTTAATAGCTATTTTGTATATAAATTGCTCAATATCATTATATTACTGTTTTTTATAATTTTATTATTATTCGAAATCTTTCATCTAAAACCAGTACCTTTATTCATTATGTTTCTAAGATTGTTCTCTTTTACAATATTGAGTGATACAATGTTGCATTTTACAAATACAATTGCAAATACAATTTTCAAATGCGTTTTTTAGGACTTGTAGAGGATTACACTTAATGTCAATACAGTTTTTTTCAAATATTAATTAATGAATAAATAGTAACAAACAGTGTTTACAACTACCGTCAACAGAGGGCGCCACGACAAAGACTTTAAAAAATATGTATCTGTTTTCTGTAACGCCATTTTTAGGCGAATTGAGTCAGTTAGAAAATCGAATAAAGATGGTTAATTTTGTTGTGTGAATTCAAGTCGAATAAATCTCAAGAAAATCCCCAAAAGGAGTCATCTATTGTTTCTCATTTTCAGAATTAATGTTGGTGAGTTTATTTAAACTTAGCTTTCCGGGGAAAAAAGGTAAGCCAATCATTTTACTATTAAATGAACTTACAAATCTAACATGGAGCCACCAGTGAGGAATGTTTATTCATTGTTGATGTATGCGTCATAAATCAAGTTTAATTCAGTAGATCATTTCCTGGAAAGTAGAATGTTTATTATTCTTACTAGAATCGAAAACTATAATGATCTTATATAATCGAAACTAGATGTATTCTGAAAATGAAATTCGTCTGAAAGAATTCTTAATCTTTTGATGTGTTTATTATTCTATTATTTGAGTCAAGAAACGTATGTCAATTAATTCGAAAATTATTATTATTATTATTTGTGAATTCGAAATGCAAGAAATCTGAATTAGTAAATTCGAAGATTTTGTTTATTATTCTGAGTGACTGTATATTTATAGTAACTAATTCTGAAAAGCTGTATTTGAGTTCTATAGTTGCATTGAGTTATTATTTAAAAGATGGCTCCTACTAAAGGAAAAAGTAAAAACACAATTAGTGTTCCAAACTCAGATAAAAGAAATCAAAAGGTATTCTGAAAATGTTGGTAATGTTATAGAATCTGATAATATTCAGAGAGTTTTTGCCTTAAAATGTAATATATTAAAATGTCTAGAAAGATTAGAAGACAATTATTATGAGTTTTCTGTTTTGGAAGAATTTGTGGAAGATGTGGAATATGAAAACTTTACTAATTCTAAAGATTTGGCTGATTTGGCATTAGAAAAAATTGAGTCATATTTGACTAGTATTAATAGCAAACTACAATTCGAAGAAAATAAATTGAAAGTGAATGCTTATTCTAACATAAATCTTCCTAAATATGATCTTCCACAATTTGCAGGTGACTTCAACTCTTGGTTGAGTTTTAAATCTATATTCTCTAGTTCAATTGATTCTAATGAATCTTTAACAGATATTCAAAAATTGCAATATTTACAAAATGCTGTCACTTCAGATGCTTCTAGATTAATAAAAGGATTCGCAATAACTCATGAAAATTATAAACAAGCATGGGAAACACTGTTGAATCGGTATGATAATCAGAGAGAATTGGCATTTTCCCAATGCAAAAAGGTTCTTCTCTTTAAGAAATGTTAAACCCACTTCAGAATCAATTTGGGCCATGATAGACGTTTGTAATGAAGTACTCAGAAATTTTAAAACATTAGGATTAGAATGCAATCAATTGGTAGAACTTCTATTAGTATTTTCTCTTCAAGATAAGTTGGAAGATTCTATCAAAGTCAAATGGGAATTAACCCTTGAAGATAAAAATTTTCCTTCATTAAATAAATTTCTTTCATTTCTTGAAAAGCAGGCCAGAAGTCTTCAAGGTATCAAAATTACACCACTCAACGAAAAATCAAATAAAGTATCTCACAAGCCTTATTCACTTAAAACTACTGTAGAGTCAGATGACTCATGTAAACTTTGTTTTTCCTCTCATTCATTACATAGATGTGAAAAGTTTTTAAAGATGAATATAAATAATCGCTGGAATTTTGTTAAAAAGTCAAAGTTATGCTTTAATTGTCTGCGAGGGAATCATAATGTTTCCTCATGCAAATTTACAACTTCTTGTCGTGCTTGCAAGCAAAGACATCACACCGTACTTCACCAGTTCCAAAGTAGTCCTAGAGAAATCCCTGTTAGTAATTCAAACCAAAATCTAGCTGCTACTAGTGACCAGAATGTAGTTCAGCCATTGGCTACATCTCAGGAACAGTTTTGCCTTGCAGGACAAATGAATTATTCCAATTCAATTTTGCTCTCTACAGCCATTGTTAGAGTTAAGAATAGTCAAGGACAGTATGTAAACTGTCGAGCCTTGATTGATGGCGGGTCTCAGACCTCTCTAATTACAGAATCATGCTCAAAAAATTTAAACCTTCCATTTTATGAGTCAGAAAATACTATTTTGGGTTTAGATAACAAAGTTGCTGCCTATGCTACTAAACGAGTAGAACTTCAACTTTCTCCTCATTTTAGTCAGGATATCTTTGCCGTAAATGCTTTAGTAGTAAAGGAACTCACTTGTAATTTGCCTAACTTCATAGTTTCAAAATTCGATTGGCCTCACATTAATGGACTACAGTTGGCTGATCCTTCGTTTTATATTAGTCGACCTGTCGATATGATTCTGGGAGCTGATGTATTCTTTGATTTAATTCTGTATGGAAAAATATCTGGGACTAAAAATCAACCATCTGCTCTAAACTCCAAGTTAGGCTGGTTGCTTTCTGGAAAAGTTTCCACAGCCTGTCAGAGCCAAAAGAAGGTCATGTCTTTAATCAATTGCCATGCATTGCTTGACTTACAAAATCAAATAGCCAAATTCTGGGAAGTTGAGTCAATTCCAGATGCTAGTAACCTCTCAGAAGAAGATCAAAGAGTCGAAAATTCTACCTCGATCACACAAGGAGAAATCGTGATGGTAGATATGTTGTAAGTCTTCCTTTCAAAAACGACAATGCATTGGGTGATTCTAAAGTCCAAGCCAAGAGACGATTCTTCTCGTTGGAGAAGCGCCTTCAGGCCAATCCAGAGTTAAGAGATAGATATGCAAAATTCATGCAAGATTATGAACATCTAGGCCATATGAAACTTGTCCCGAATTCAGAACTTTCGAAATCATCTTCTAAGCGTTTTTATTTACCCCATTTTGGAGTTGTTAGGGAACAGAGCGAGACTACAAAGTTACGGGTAGTCTTTGATGCTTCTGCCAAAACTGATTCGAACTTATCCTTAAATGACATTCTTCATACAGGCCCCAAGTTACAAAATGAACTATTTAATATTCTATTAAAATTCAGATGTCACAGGATTGCTTTAACAGGCGATATAGAAAAGATGTTTAGGCAAATTCTAGTTAATGAAGATGATGTAGAATTTCAACGAATATTCTGGAGGGAGATACCTGAAGAATCGTTAAAAGAGTATCGATTACTTACTGTAACATATGGGACAGCTTGTGCTCCATATTTGTCCGTTAGAACAATTCAGCAGCTAGCTGAAGAAGAAATCAAGAAAGTTTCCAGAGGCATCTAAAAAGTTGCTCTAGAGGACTTCTATGTAGATGATCTTATAACAGGAACAAATTCGAAAGAAGACGCCAAGAAATTAGTAAGTCAAGTAATCGAACTCATGAAGAAAGGAGGTTTCCCGATTCGAAAATGGGCGTCCAATGAATCATCTGTGCTGGAATCATTACCTACAGAATTACGAAGTTCTTCGGGATCTCTGCACATAGAAGAGGATCATTTGATGAAAATCTTGGGAATCATATGGAATTCCAAGGAAGACACATTCAGAATCAACATAAGTCCACCAAATGAAGTTAGGCCAACCAAACGGCAACTCTTATCCACCATCGCTAAGATTTATGATCCTTTGGGATTCCTGTCCCCAACGACAATTCAGTTGAAGATCCTGATGCAAGATATCTGGAAAGAAAACATCTCTTGGGATGATCCTGTCACAGACTGCATTTTCGAATCATGGACACAATTCAAGAATCAAATGAAGCACCTAGCAGAGATTCAGATTCCAAGATACCTTGCAGAAGACGCTACAGCAAAGCGAGTTCTTATAGGTTTTTTGTGATGCCTCCCAGCGTGCATACGCTGCTGTTTTCTACTTAAGAACTGAGCTGGTTACCGGAAAAGTCCATGTTTCAATGATAACATCTAAGACAACCTTGCCCAGACTCGAACTTTTGGCAGCTCTGCTTCTTTCTGAACTCTACGTTGTTGTGTTAGAATCTCTGAGAAAAGTAATTCAAATCGATAAGTCATTTCTTTTCTCAGACTCCCAAATTGTTTTGGATTGGCTAAAATCATCTCCCAGCAGATGGAAAATCTTTGTTGCCAATCGTATCTCAAGAATTCAAAAAATGACTTCTGAAGCATCCTGGCATCATGTGAAGAGTCAAGAAAATCCTGCCGATTGTGCTTCACGAGGTATTGCAGCTTCCAAGCTAAAAGTTCATAAACTGTGGTGGTCTGGGCCACAGTGGCTAAGTCAGGATTCTTTACACTTTCCATCAATTGATTTGTCGACTTCCTGTGAAGAAGACGTGAAATGTGAGGAGAAATCATCCACCGTTCTTACTAATGTCTCAACATCAAGTCAAGGCAGCTATTTATTGGAAATCATAGCTAAGTATTCATCCTTCTCACGTTTAATTCGAGTCATAGCGTGGTGTAAAAGATACATCAAAAATTGCAGATCATCTAGAGTTACTGGTGTGCTAACATCAAAAGAGGTAGATGATGCTACCAAGATAGTTATTCAAACTGTACAAGAATCACAGTTTCATTCCGAAATTCAACTCTTAAATAAGAAACATCCTCTTCCCAACAGCAGCAAGCTTCTGCCTCTAAGTATTTTTCTGGACACCGATGGAATAATCAAAGTTGGAGGAAGATTAAAAAATTCGAGCCTGAGTCCAATTCAAAAACACCCAATTCTCCTTCCTAAGAGCCATCACCTCACTAATCTGGTCATTCAGCATTTTCATCATATCAATTTGCACAGTGGACCTCAACTTACCTTATGCTGCATTCGACAGAAATTCTGGATTCCTTCTGGCAGAGGAGTAGTCGGAAGACTTTTATCCAAGTGCCAAACCTGCTTTCGCTTCAAAGCTAAATCGGGTGAGCAGCTCATGGGGAATTTGCCTGCAAATAGGCTCAGTGCTGGCAGAGCGTTTTTAAACGTTGGCATCGACTTTGGAGGACCATTCATCACCAAACCCAACGTTTTCGAAGCAAAGTAAAATTAAAATCCTACCTAGCACTCTTCATTTGCATGGCCACAAAGGCTGTGCACCTTGAGGTTGTTTCGGACCTCTCAGCAGATGCCTTTTTGGCAGCATTCCGGCGCTTCATATCCAGACGAGGAAAACCAACCAACATGTTTTCCGACAATGCAACTAACTTCAAAGGAGCCTCTTCATATTTAAAGGAACAGTTAAAGCTAATCAAATCTGTTGAAGTGCAGAACTTTGTAACTCAAGAATCCATTACATGGCACTTCATACCTCCCACGGCAGCTCACATCGGCGGACTCTGGGAAGCTGGCATCAAGTCGACCAAGCAGCTTCTAATTAAAACAATGAAATCAGCTGTTCTGAACTTTGAAGAGCTTGTGACATTGGTAACGCAGATTGAAGCATGCTTAAACTCAAGGCCTCTAACTCCTCTGTCTAATGACCCTCAAGACCTGCAACCTCTTACGCCAGGACATTTCTTGATTGGTGCTCCAATGGCTTCTTTTCCAGAAGAGGTCCCTTCACAACCAGCGTGCTTAAAGAAGCGATGGAATTTAATTCAACATCTCCGAAGTCAGTTCTGGAGGAGATGGCACCTGGAGTACCTAAATCAATTACAACAAAGAACCAAGTGGAATAAACCAAGATGAAACCTGAAAGTCAACGATATGGTCCTTGTGAAGGAGGACAATCTCCCACCTCTGCAATGGAGCCTAGGCAGAGTTGTTCAAGTATTTCAGGAGACGATGGTGCTGTTCGAGTCGTGGATGTCAAGACCCAACGAGGACAATTCAGACGTCCTATTACGAAGTGTTGCCTACTGCCAACTGAAGACTGAACTGATAGTCCAGGCGGGGGAGTATGTTTACAACTACCGTCAACAGAGGGCGCCACGACAAAGACTTTAAAAAATATGTATCTGTTTTCTGTAACGCCATTTTTAGGCGAATTGAGTCAGTTCTGAAAATCGAATAAAGATGGTTAATTTTGTGGTGTGAATTCAAGTCGAATAAATCTCAAGAAAATCCCCAAAAGGAGTCATCTATTGTTTCTCATTTTCAGAATTAATGTTGGTGAGTTTATTTAAACTTAGCTTTCCGGGAAAAAAGGTAAGCCAATCATTTTACTATTAAATGAACTTACAAATCTAACAAACAGAAATAATAGTTCAACACCATATATAAAAAGGAAAAGGGATCCTTGTGCCCCTGTAGCGCAATGGGTAGCGCGTTGGAATTCTAATCCAAAGGTCGTGGGTTCAAATTCCACCTAGGATGGCCTAATTTCTGAGAATGTGATTTCTTTTTACAATACTATTTTATTGGAAAAATTAAATTTAATTTATGAATAAATAGCAACTAACAAAAATAATAATCCAATAATATATATAGAAAGGAAAATGGAAAATCGATTTTTTGCCACTTTCTTCTCATTAAACAATTACAATATTATCTAAAATAAAATTTTCTTTCTTGACCTAAGTAGGAATTGACTTAAAGAAAAAATTTTATACTACTTGTTGCAAAGACTTGTTATGCAAAGACATATGAACTTTCTCCTATAGTCAAAAAATGGCCTTATTGATACTTTACTTAACCTAACAGGGCCATATCTAAGGATCTTAAATTAGACTTTGTTCAAAGAGGGGTTTTTTCGCAAGAAGCTATTACGCTGTAAAAAAGAAACTTATGTTGTAGTATCGATAAGGAACTGTATACTTTGACGCCTACTCAGTAATAAACTTAAGGCAGCAATGGCGTGATGTGAGCAAGAAAATAAATGTAGGACATGTTTCATCAGGAACAAATTGATCAGTATAACAATTACAACAAGACAGTAAATATAACAGTATAAAGAAATAAATATAGGCTTAGACACACACACACACACACATGCATATAATGTATATGCATGTATATAAGCCTTTCGATACAACTATGTGATTATGTCTAATTTTAAAAACTAAATGACTCTAAATACCTCGAATTCAAGTGTTTATTATAAAAATACAGATTTACGAAATTAAAATTATTATAAAATAATATATATTTTTATAAAAGTTTCTTCACTAATTCAGCAGTATTTTATTTTGCAAACTAGGGGAACTAAGACTTTCATCTGTTTGCAAAAAAAAACCCATGAAAATAGGTTAAAAGTGCATGCAGGAAATTTAAAATGCTTATTTTTGTTATTTAATATAAAATATTTTTTGAATTTACCAAATTGTTTCAAGCATGTGTATTCTCGTATTGTTCGCTAATACTTATGCAATACTAACAATGCAAGTATTCATGTAAATAGTTATGCCATGCAAATACAGATGACTGGTGCTATAAAAGCACTCTATTTTATTATTGTCTCTCTCCCTTTCTCCATCTTTCTCTAAGCGGGTAAAATAATTTTATATTTCTCTTCAAATATAGGAGATTTTCAAATATATTCAACATATTCCTTGTTTTTGTCTATTATATATTGTTCTGTGACGATATGTTTTTAGAATTTGGAGCAAAGCCAAAAGTTAAGATGAATATTTGCATTGTTTAAAAATTTAGTGCGTTTAGTACAGTGGCTCAGTTAGCTGCGGCTCAAACATTCTTGCTGTACATCGATTTAAAGTGACATCTGTCTTCACAACTTTCATTAAAATTTTATTGTTATCCATTTGAATGCAGAGGAAATGCATAAGGCATAAAGTTTATAATATAACTACATTTCCATATGTGTGTTTAAAATTCTTTTCGTTGTATTATGTAAGGCAATTATCTGTAATAGTTTCTTAAATAACACTGTTAATTATTAATGCCATACTTTAAAGCAAGAAGGGACCCTTTAAAGCAATACTATTGTAGCAATACGTGATTTGTGCTACTTACAACGGACCTCATAGTAGTAAACCACGGTTAAGTAGCGAGAACGAGACACCTCAGGTGGCACCCCTTTTTCCGAACTTCCCCACCCACTCAAGATGAGAATTTTGAATCGCGACAGATTTTAACGTTCAGGTTGGGCGTTGGGAATTTTCCGTTTTGAAAATGCAATAAAACACACTACATGTTTCATTCGACTTTATTGTTATTTTCTGCCCTCCACACAATACTGAAACTTTGAATTTACACAGATTTAAACACAATAGCTTTTAAATGTCGCCCTCCATTATCATTGCCCTGATGCGGTCGATTTCGAAAACTTTGAGTCACCTTTTCAAGCATATCGACCGGAATATTGTCAATTTTAGCTTGGATGTTCCATTCGTCTTCCTGGGGCTTGAAACGATCTTTGTTATCCAAGGACTTGACACAAGCTTATAGGAAATAATCAGGAGGGGATAAATCAGGTGAGAGTGCAGGTCAATTTACGTCCCTTCGCAGGTGGATCAGTCATTTGAGGAAGGTTGATCCACCTGCGAAGGAACGTAAATTGGCACGTGCTCCCTCACCTGATTCCTCCTCTGTCTTAAAAAATAGGAAGGCTGTTCTTAAAACACCCATGGAAACCCTGGAGTGGTGGGCTGTGTCCCCATCTTGTTGTAACCACACGTTGTCAAGATTCTTTCCTTTCTTGGAGAGCGGATAAGATGAATTGTTGGATCATTGCCATATAACGGTCTGAATAGACACGTGAACTCGTTCCACATTTTCATGTATTCTGACGGTCTTCGGAAATCCTTTCCTTTCTATGGAGACATTCTCCGTTGCTCAGAAGGCGTCCATCCACATTGAAACACATTTCCGATCAGGAACACGACCTCTTGGAGAAATATGGAAGTGACGATAAAAGGCACGTTATACTGCAATCACCGACCGATCGTTGGAGAAATACGCCTTCACAGCAAAAGCATGCTGCTACCTCGACCACAACATGTTTGAGACTGAGAGGGGTGGAAGCACAAATATCCCACTCCACCCTTTCAAATGAATCCTTTCCGCCCCACTATACCCCCTCAACCCTCTCCTCCTTACGAACATCACTGCAACATGTTCAAAGCAGGAAGTTCCCGCGCTCTATCCTGTACATCAGTCTCTCAACACTGTTTATTTTCAGTGGCGCCCTGATTCAGATTCATGAATCAATAAAAGTAACATCGACCACGACTTTACGGCCAATCGACTACCATTTTACTTTAGTAAAACAAATATTTAAAAATGTATATTAAATTATATACAATTATAAATAATTTATTATTCATAATTTTTGTAATGCAGTACAGTTCTAAGATCTTGGCACTCTAGATAACTCTAGTACGCCCTTGCAGCTTGAAAAAAGCCTACATTCAGACCCGTGTTGTTGTTGTTGTTGCTCATGCCACCTGTCTGACAGAGTCAGATCGAGGCCCACGAAATTCATTGTGGCAATGGGCTAGATGTACGACTGTCGTTGGCCTTAGCCTTGAGCACCATACAGGTGACAGTACGATTTAGCTCGGTGAAATTCCCGCAGGGACGATAGAACATTACGATAGATGGTGCCACCATATATCTCCACATCCACAATTTAGGCATGGAACTGAAGTGGAAGGAAATTTTCTCCAGTTCCGTGCACTCGTGATTCAGCCTACAAGACTTTCAGACTTGGTGATTTAACGAGCACGTACTCCGGTGTACTCGGAGGGTATCTGGCGGTACGGGCATCGAATCCAGGCCTTCTGGTCCGGAGTCCAGTGCTCTAACCACTAGGCTAGACCCCTGCGTCAGACCCGTTTAAAGGTAATGATGAAGACGTTAATGTTGAGGACATTGCACAAACTTCTAAAATGTCACATAATGAGGGACTAAAGTCTGTCGAAACCTACCGTTAATATTTTGAACAAAGACGTGCGTCGGAATTGGATTTATTATACCTTACAGTGGCATAGTGTGCACTTGCTCAACCCTCGCATCGCGAAGGAGGTCCAGGGCTCTAGAGGGTCCAAACCCTGACTGACGTCAAGTACCTACCCTTTGTAGAATTCAACTTGAGGGCCCAAAAACCTACACTTTGCATAGCCCGACCGTTGTTCTCCGTTGCGCCACTGGCTCCTTCGTCGCTTTCATGATGAAGGAGCAAAACGCAGAGTTCAGTACGGAAGACAACATGACATATGTAACGCATTTATTTTAAGAAAAGTAGCCAGTTTTTGCGAAGTCGGCTATTTAATTTTCATTATATAGACAGCTTTATATCTTCATAAATTATTTTTCTGAGGTGTATCTGATCAGGTAAATTACTGCATACTATGTATTCTTTAATTTTCAATTCCATGTAGTAACTGCTGTATGTCTTCATAAAGTAGGTACTTTTCCTTTGTTTAAGGATACTTGGGCAGTTTATTTTCGGTTGTAATCTCAAGCAAACAATACACAAAAGAGCAATACAATATTTTCTGAGAAAACACTCGTACTTTTTTTTAATCCCATTATCGTCATTATTGCATTGTTATAACATTACAGAATTAGTTGTAACACATAGAATGTAATGAAATACGTTATTTTTAATAATGATGATAAGTTATTGATTTATAGAGTAACAATAATTTTGTAACTTTATATCCATCATTAATTTTGACGAATTTTACAATAGTACACTGAAAGTTCAATATATTGTATGTATTTAAACGTTATTAAATACTTACAGTTAAAACATATATTACAGTAGGGTCCAAAAAGCGCTCGACCTAATATCGATCGAAGGGTGGCCAAGTTTGAGAAAATGTCGAATTATCGATAATGAGATTGAAAAAGAATAAGTACGCGAGTGTTTCCTCGGAAAATATTGTTAAAAAAATATTTATTTGAACTAAAAAAATTATTTATTTCCGTTTTTTCTTTCATATGTTGTATGTTATTTTATATTTTAGAACTACTTTAGAAACTGGGGATTTTGCTGTATTGTTTTGATTTTACCTTGTTGACGTATTTAATAATCCAAAAACATCAACAAATCCTTCTCAAAAAGGATTTGATGTTTACTATTATCTCTCAAAGGTCATATTCTTTAACAAAAGTAAATAGTCTTTAAAAGAGGAAATCATAAAAATAAAGTACTGTTTGCAACAGAATTTATCCGGTTATAATGTTGGAATAAGCTTACATAAAAATTTATTGCTATATTTTCCAAATACTTTTGTCTTATCAGTAAAATGTCTAAGTTTCTTGCCTGAATATTATGTGGATCTTTTGCAGGTTATGTTTCTCGCTATTTATCTTATGATAACTTATCTCGTATAAGGAGTCTTATTTCCAGGTGGGTTACATGTTTGTATATTTATAAGTGAGTTAAATATAAGCAATTTGCTTTTCGTATTTAGTATAGGGAAATCATTGCTGTTCGTTTAATTATAAATGAACAAGCTTGCTTATTATTTCAAGATTGTTTTCATATCAGAGCAATGGAGTATAATGATATGGAAAGATAAAAAAAAAGGAAATCTTACTTATTGTTCAGGACTTTGCTTATCTAAAAGAGATCGCGATATTCAACTTTGTCGAAACATACTGAATTTTTTTTTTGAAGTCCTGCTGTAAGTCTCATTGTACAGTGTTCAGTTTCTCTGAATTTCTTTCGAGACTTAAATTTTCTAGCTGTAGAATGTTTAATAACCTCCTCTACAGTTTGTTCCATGAGTTATGGAATGTTGTGTGTCTGTGCGGCGTGCGTGTGAGAGAGTTTTATACCTACTTTCAAAAATTGGTCTTATTTGTTATATGCCATAATAGTTTTATTACATACCTATCCATAGTTGTTATGGGTAGAGTTTGAAACAGGTGTACTCAACCTTTTTTTCTGCTGGGTCGCATACATATGTTAGCTATTTCACGCGGGCCGCAACATGAAAATGAATGGGGGAGGGGGGAATGCTTTAATACCAAGATAACATTGGAAATTTAAAATGTGAAAAGTTGATCAAAATATTATAACTCCTGTTTTGCTTTCAATTACTATTTTTTATATTTTTTATTTTTGTCACTAACACTAAATTAGAAGCATTTATGAAACACTCCTTCACAATTTCTGCGGTGGGGGTCACTTCACGCAGCATTTTCCCTATCTCCATAATGTTAAAAATGACCAAGTGTAAGGAACATTTTTGAAAAACTGACCAGTTTCACAGTCATGAATTTTTTTTTTTTGTACATTTATTACACTGTTTTCTTTATTTTAATGGGAGCTTTTTAAAAATTTTGATTAGTTTTTTTTTTTTAAAAAATCATATGAGGAGTAACACGTCAAAAATTTTAAAACGCTGGAAATTCTTGTACATTTCAATCCATAACTTTTTTTTGAATAATATTTTTGACAAAAGCTCTCATTAAAATATTTATTTGTATAATATTAATATATGTGCAAAATTTCAAAACTATTAAATGAGTAGTTTTTTCAAAAATGTTCCTTTTGTGTTGAAATTTACACTTTTGACAAATAGTGATTTAAAGTAAAAACTTACCTTTAACTAATACATTCCAGAGCCATAACTTGGGTTGCTTGGATCATCTGCAAGATCATTCTCTTGTCTGCATTTTAACAGTCTGTTTTTAATTCTAGCTTGTTTGGTTCTTGGTGAAATTGCATTTTCCGCTTTCCTTATATGTGCATGATCTGTCCCTATCTCCGCAATGTTAAAAATGATCAAGCGTAAGGAACATTTTTGAAAAAATTGACCACTTGTACAATCTTGAATTTTTTTGTACATTTATTGCACTGTTTTCTTTATTTTAATGGGAGCTTTTTTAATAATTTTGATTAGTTTTTTTAAAAAAATCATATGTGGAGTAACACGTCAAAAATTTTTAAAACGCTGGAAATTCTTGTACATTTCAATCCATAAATTTTTTTTGAATAATTTTATTGACAAAATTTCTTATTAAAATATTTATTTGTATGATATTAATATATGTGCAAAATTTCAAAACTATTAAATGAGTTGTTTTTTCAAAAATGTTCCTTTTGTGTTGAAATTTACACTTTTGAGAAATAGTAATTTAAAGTAAAAACATCATACATTTAATTAATACATACCAGAACCATAACTTGGATTGCTCGGATCATCTGCAAGATCATCCTCTTGTCTGCATTTAAGTTGTCTGTTTTTGATTCTAGCTTCTTTGGTTCTTCGTGAAATTGCCTTTTCCGCTTTCCTTATGCGTGCATGATCTGCTTCTTGCAATGCTCGACATGTATAAAATCCAGTTTGAATATTTAATAAATCTAAAACTTTTAATTTGGTAATTAAGCCTTGATTATATATAGATATAGATTCATATACCCCGGTTTTTAAAGTTCCCAATTGTACAAAAACAGTTTTGGAATTATGGACCATATAACACTATTTAAGCTCTCATTACAATTTTGTGTCTTACCGTGCAAACATCTAGACAGAAGTTCAGGGCTTGAAAGATTTCTAAATACTTTTTTATTCAATGCATAATTGCAATTGGTAAATTATGTTTATGTTTATATGTATCACCTTTCAGTTTGGACCTATTATATCCACACCACGAATCATCTCCCAAGGGGCATAAACCATATGTTGTGGATTCAAATCTGTTGAGATTTTATGAAGAAATATAGCCCAAATAGCTTGTTTCATGGCTGACAAATTTCCCGAGTTGTTTCGAATTGCCAAACCATAGTATCTTTGCAATTTGTCTATTTCTGCATCAGTCAATCTATTACGGCCTCCTAGAGATTTTTTGTCCTCGAGCTTTTTGCCTTTTAATTTTAATTTTAATGCCCTGAGTCGTGTACCCATCCTTTTCTCAACATGACCCACACATTCTAATTTTTCAATGTTGACATCTTTATAAGGTTTAGATTCTAAAACTGCTTTGTACGCTTTAGAATCCCCATCACCCAAATACTGCGTATATCTCAAATTGTGTAGTACCTCTGAGCGATTGAAGATACGAAGTGCACCTTCAACTTCCATTCCCCCACTATTTCCAAAGTAATTTGCCGAACACTCATCACTATGTAAATTGCCGTTAAAATGACATGAGCATTTCCTCGATAATATTTCGGCATCAATAACTTTCCCAGTGTCCACACTAACTGCCGTAACAACACCATTGAGAGAAGTATGGCCCTTTTTTGCCACGTACCATCTAAAGCCACAGGAACATTTGGGTTACCATTATTAAATGATAGTGTTTCGGCAGCAGCTAATGCCATAGACACTTTTGCTACTTTTTCTGTCGCATTATTTAATGCATGCAAAGACTCGTAAAACCGCTTTGGTGGAGGTGGCAAATTCATAACTCCACAAAATACTTTCGCAGCTGCTTCTCCTTTTCCAACTGACCTCATAGCATAAGCAAGTCTAGTATTAACTTCATACACTTTTGTATCTTTTTTATTAACCACAGTGTTAGTAAACCTGGTATTGAGAAGTGGTTGAATAAGACCACAAAATTCACAACATATTAACAATTCTGTAGCCAAACCCTGAATTTGGCGACCAAACTTAATGTCAATACCTTGTTTTTTACATTTTACACATAATACATGTTGTTTCAAAACACTAGAAAACAGCGGAATGTCAATAATTTCACAAAAGTTTTCAGATGAATCTAAAAATGAAACATACTCATCATTAAACTTACCTAATTTTGATTTTGATGATGAATTCTTAATATACATACTTGCAGGTTGTTCTTGTCCATTTTTCAAATCCTCAGAAGCTGAAGAATAATTACTTGATCCAAATTTTCTTCTTTTAAAAGTTTTGTTGCAAAACCGAGGCATATTAATCAGATATTTTGAATTTTTATCTGATGAAAACTGAAAAGAAATTTGTTATATTCAACGAAAAAAAGCAGCACGTGAGTTACCCAGAAGTAAACAAACAGCTACAATTATTCACTTCACTTCTTTCCTAGTTGATTTGCCGATCAAAATAAATACTTTTAATCAATTTAAGTTATTTGACGAGGCTGAAAAGTAGCGTGTGTCTTTTTGTTTTGATTTGAAAGGGGCGTGGCAATCAGCTGTTTTGGGATTTGACAGACGTAAACAACTTTTTAAAAAATATTAAAAATACTTCTAATTCAGCTAGAACAAAAAATATAAACTGTATCAGAAAGAGAAACGGTTGAATTTTATTTTTCAATCGAAATTGAAAAATCGATTTTGGCATCGATTTTCGTGAAGTGACCCCCTTAAACGGTTTTTTATATATGTACCAATATTATAACAGACTTCAAAGGATGTCTTTGTTACCGCTGTGATATTACCACTGACAAAACACTTTGTTGCTGTTGCAAATATTATTCAAGAAAGCCTATTTATCACCTCTTGAAAGAGATCTTCGAAGAAAAGTGTCATTGAATGTGTATAATTCCTGTTTATTGATATGTTTTAAATACAACACATTCGTGACAAATCAAATAATTAATAATCCATGTTTGTTTTTCCCTACAACATAGTCAACCTCCCAATCTTCTTGAAAGGATATATTTTCTTCGAATATTTTTCGCTTGCAAGGTATGAAAGATTGTTAAAAATTAGTTCCACCGATAAAATTGTCACTACTCCACTGTTGTCTCTTATCACTAACCATAACCGTTCTAAATAAAAAAAGAATATCAATTCTCTCCCGTACGACACCGACAGCAAAAAGCAAAATTGATATATTTGATTTCATGACAAAGAATTTCCCACCAAATTTTTAATGCAATGTTCATAAATAAGTAAACTTCTATTGAGCAATGGGCTGTAGTAAAGTATTTTTTGTAGGGGGGGAACACTTAAATATCTTAACTATTTTCGGACTTAAATAATCACACGAAGCAATTCTTTATATTTCATCCTCATTACCAATATATTCTTCAACAATTACATTGTCATTATCACTCTCACTCTCTTCAAAATCGGAATCCGAAGTTTCTATATCCCAAGTATTTGCATACTTCTGTTGTTGTTTTTTTTTGTATAATACCTCTATTAATCCTAATTAAACGGCAGGAGCATAGCACAATTGCTGATTTGTACCAATCAACTTTCCAACTCTTTTCATAACTGTTGCTCTATCAATCGTTTTATGGATACAATATATTCTTTCATGGATAATTCATGTTTTGCTCATTTAGATTTAAGTACTTCCACACATATTTCGGCTGGCGTACTTCCTGAGACATGTGTGTGTCCTATATTCCAAGAAAAAATTTCTGGATGAACTTTTTATATTTAAATATCGTCTATTTCTTACACTCTTCCATTCATCAAATATAAAACTAAATTCTTCAACATTTACTTTGAATTATGTTAGCTCGTGTTTCAAAGAATTGTGAACACCGTTATTGTAGTTTATAACAGTTCTTATAGTATTAATCGATGTTGGTAGATTTTTAAAACCTCTGGCGGATAGTGATTTTCTATATTCAGTAGAAGTGCAAAACACTCGAAATGGTCGACCATCTACAGCTTCATTTTACTTATAATTTCTCATCCAAATTCTTTTTTAATTATCTAAAATCCCTGTTGGCTTGGGCTTAGAAACTGTGCTTAAATTTGTATCTTCATCGCAATTAGACTCTATCCTTTTAAACAAATTTGTATTATGTTTCGCTTTTAAATGTGTATGGAGTCTGCTTGTATTTCTTCCATTCATTTTAATAACTCTTGAACATTTTTTACATTGTTCCACCTTATTCTCTCCATCATATAAATAACGAAATTAAATCCAAGTATTATAAATTGATTCTTTATGTTCTTTAAAGTTATTCTTATTCATTATTATGGCTTAATATATATGAGTGTATATATATATATATATATATATATATATATATTTAAATATATAAAAGAATCACAATTATCAATTTAAAAATTGAAATATATGAATCCTAAAAATACTAAAACACTTCAGAATATCAATGGCGAATATAAAAGATAATGTTCCATCATTTTCAAACAAAATTAAAAAAATTATAAAATAAAATAAAAATTTATAAAATATCCAAGTGCAATCTCGGACTTAGGACCTATAAGTGGGGTTAAACTAGTTTGATGGCGCCAACCTTTCCCCTATTGCAACTTGGTAAGTTAATCGGAAAATTTTCAAATTTCAGAAGAAAAAAAAATTTAAAAATTAAAAATTAAAAAGTTAAAAATTAAACCATTATACTTTAAATTAAAAAGTTAAAATTAAATCATTATACTTGAAAAATAAAACTATTCGCCATCACATTCCGAAAGATATTGCAATATTAAAATTTAAAAACAATTTAGTGCATAATATAAGTGAACCTTCAAACTCCCAAGATGATGCACCCATCTTTAAAATAGTTGTAAAGGTAGAAAAAATAAATTCCTGATCCGAAAGTTCAAATCAAAAAAATATTTGAGATCCGAAAGTTCAAATCAAAAATTATCTAAAATCAAAAAGTTCAAATTAAAAATCCGAAAGTTCAAGTTAAAAAATCTGAAAGTTCAAGTTAAAAATCTGAAAGTTCAAGTTAAAAAATCTGAAAGTTCAAGTTAAAAAATCTGAAAGTTCAAGTTAAAAAATCTGAAAGTTCAAGTTAAAAAATCTGAAAGTTCAAGTTAAAAAAATCTGAAAGTTCAAGTTAAAAAATCTGAAAGTTCAAGTTAAAAAATCTGAAAGTTCAATCTAAAAAATTCGAAAGTTCAAGCTAAAAAATCCGTAAGTTCAAGCTAAAGAATCCGAAAGTTCAAACTAAAAATTTCTAAAAACCGAATGTTCACATTAAAAACACAGTATATTCACAAATGAATAGAGTAAATTATTAAAAATACAGTATATTCACAAATGAATAGAGTAAATCATTAAAGACTCACCAAACAGTATCCCATCAAGAATATGATCCATTTCTTATAGCACGACTTTTCATTTTTAATATATCAATTACACATCATATTTTGCTCATAACATCTAACTATGTCAATCCAATCGATTCTTGATCCAACACTAGAGTATGACTACTTGGCATTAGATGCAAACCATATCACATGTAAAAGACTTGCTTGATTGATTGGTCATAAATGTCTGTTAGGACATAAATGTTTAACTGGTAATAAATAATTTTAAAGTGTATATATAGTCGTGTAAATATTGTTTTAAGTGAGTGTGTATTAAAATGTATATTAAAATGTAACCTATGTGTGGAATGCACAAATTCTTCACAGCTGGACCACTAACAAGCTGACTTTGTGGACCTAATGTTGTGTGGTGGATTTGTGCATTTACGAGTTTAAAAATATTTTTAAGAAATATTTCTGATCTATATATTTTCTCAGGAAATTGATGGGATAATCATTTTGTATGCACAATAATATAAATTTCTGGATATTTTTGAATCTATCAATATTGTGCGTATTTAAATTATTATTTCTCAACAAAAAATTTAAAATTATATTTCTAAATACAGATATATGAAGACAACTATTGAAGTTTGGTATCTTTATGACATTGAATTTAAATGCTTCCCTTTTATCATATATATTGCTATATAATTTGTTGTCAATAATAGTTAAATCCAAATCCAAAAATTCAACTTTGTTTGAGTTAAAATTCGTCTGTATTAATTTTAGGTATTCCGGATAAAAATTAATGTTAGGTATAAATTCTCTATCATGACCTATAACAATTAAATCATCTATGTATCTCAGCAAGAGGCAAGAGGGTTCCTTTCTTCGAACTATTTGATAATGGTGTAAATACAGGTTAGCGAGACTATTACTAGCCGGGCCACCCTGAGGCAATCCTTTGATTTGTTTATAAAGTTTGTTCTCAAAAATAATGAAGTTCTCCTGTATAACAAAACGAATAAGTGTATTGAACTTTTCAAAACTAATGTAATTATTCAAGTCATATTTCTCATATGCATCTGAAAGTACCTGAATTATATCTTCTATTTTAATGGAGTTAAATAAATCGAAATCGAACCCATTCACAGAAAATACCTCTTGTTGATCAACTTTCTTTATTACATCATGGCTGTTTTTTTTTATAATAGAAGTATCCTTAAATTTCTCTATTGTATCTTGTAATATGGTCTGTAAAATTCTTCACGATTTTGATATATAAGTATTGAACCCATTTGTTACACTGCGGAATTTGATTGGATTCTTATGAAATTTAGGAGTCAGAAATATATGGGGATATATAATTTTATTGCTAGAAATATTTAATTGTTTACCAAATGCCAATAATCTGTTGTTAATTTCTTTCATACTAAATATACTTACATCATATGCATTATTATTTTGTATATGATCATTTATTAATTTACTATAATAATATTTACATATAATTGCATAATTTCCTGGTACTTTATCTATGAAATATATGAATCCTAAAATACCAAAACACTTCAGAATATCAATGGCGAATATAAAAGATAATGTTCCATCATTTTCAAACAAAATTAAAAAATTATAAAATAAAATAAAAATTTATAAAATATCCAAGTGCAATCTCGGACTTAGGACCGATAAGTGGGGTTAAACTAGTTTGATGGCGCCAACCTTTCCCCTATTGCAACTTGGTAAGTTAATTGGAAAATTTTCAAATTTCAGAAGAAAAAAAATTTTAAAATTAAAAATTAAAAAGTTAAAATTAAACCATTATACTTGAAAAAATAAAACTATTCGCCATCACATTCCGAAAGATATTGCAATATTAAAATTTAAAAAACAATTTAGTGCATAATATAAGTGAACCTTCAAACTCCCAAGATGATGCACCCATCTTTAAAATAGTTGTAAAGGTAGAAAAAATAAATTCCTGATCCGAAAGTTCAAATCAAAAAATATTTGAGATCCGAAAGTTCAAATCAAAAATTATCTAAAATCAAAAGTTCAAATTAAAAAATCCGAAAGTTCAAGTTAAAAAATCCGAAAGTTCAAGTTAAAAAATCCGAAAGTTCAAGTTAAAAAATCCGAAAGTTCAAGTTAAAAATCGAAAGTTCAAGTTAAAAATCTGAAAGTTCAAGTTAAAAAATCTGAAAAGTATATATATATATATATATATATATATATATATATATATATATATATATATATATATATATATATATATATATATAATGAACCTGAAAAATATTTTGAACCCTTAAGTATAAGAGATATGCAAATACAATGTGAATAACAAACTATCTAATTTAAGAAATATTGCAATATGACACACTTTCTTCACAACTACAACCTTGTTTTCTCAGATATAAATATCAGACTATAAATCCTGCACGTGTGCAGTATTGCTCTGAGCTGTGATAGGATAATTTTGGCCCGCCTCCTTGTATGATTCCCACATTTTATCACTTCCCATGATTGTACGATGCAACTTTCTATTCACAGTCTAATTAATTTGGCTCGTTAGGGAGACATAAAAACAAAAACGTATACTATTTTTCTATGTTGGTGATCCGTGAATATCAGTGGAGACAATTTTAAAAATTTCTACTAAATACTGAAAAAACGGTAGTTAAATTTGTGAATACCGGTATTACAGAATTGTACGAATGGCTCAAATTACCGGTATTCTGTATCCCGGTATACCGGTACAATCCCCAGTTATTGGTTAAAGCAGATGGAAATATTTTAGCTAAACAAAACAACAATAATCTCACGAAACTCAGAAATTTTCAGAAATGAAATTCATCAAGCAAAGTCATACATAAATCAAGACACATATATTAGTTTTTCGATTCTTTTCCATTTGGATAAACAGCCCAAGATACGCACATCGATAAGAAATGACCTTTTTCATTCTTAATCAACATTACATCTCCGTCCCGCACTAAACACATTTTCGGTTGCTGACAATTTTCAGATACAATTCCAATAGTCAATATAAACTAGCTCCAGACAATAAATTGTTTATTTTCTTTGTCAAGAGAAATATCTTATCTTATATTCAAGAGATCGTTTGAAAAGTATTGGTCGTGTCACATCAAGCGAAACTCTCAATACGGCTCCTTTTTTCATCTGTGTGTTTTCGCGTAGAGTACAAGAATAGCAAACACGAAAGTTCGAAGCTGTGTATTCTGACTAACAGCTAAATAGCATTGCTGGATTATATTGCTTTCTATTGTGTTGTTTTGACATGGCATTTAATTGAAGTTGATTTATCTATAAGATGGTAAAAGAGTTTTTGCTTCTGTTTGTATGAGCTATTTCTTGTTTTATTCAAGAAAATAATTCACATGACTAACTCGTGGATGCTGTGGCTGTTTGTCCGTGGCTAAACCGATTTGGTATTTGAGGCTGTGAAATGAAATAAAATGTTCTTGAATGGAAAAATTGGAATTTGAAATTTTTTTTTAAATTATTTTGACATTTTTTTAAAAGATGTGACAGAATTCTTTATTTTAGTTTGATCACGAGGAAGAAAAATTTAATAAGTTATTACATGTGTTCCAGTAAAAACATGTAGTGTTCATAGGCTGAAAAATTTGAGGATGCAAAGATCTAGGTTTAAATTTTTTTATTTAAAAAATGGAAGATAATATCAATGCTGTATGTTTTAATAAAAAATTGCATATTAAGATAAATTTTAAGAGACGATGTTATTAAAAATAACCCTTTTAAGAAAATATTATTATATGGTCTACATCATTTTAATTTGCCTTATAAAAACAAGCAATATATAGTTCTAAGATTATTATTACTCGAGTAATAACATGTCATTCCAATTTTGCTTACATTCTTATTTTAAATATCTCTACAATGCATTCCATCAATTTTTATTAGAGCTATGTATAAGAAACTTATGAACACAAAAGTGAAGATGTGTTTATATAGTATCACACGATACAACACGAAGGTTATTGGCAATGGATCTCGTAATTCTGAACCGTGGCCAATTGATGAGGATGACGCCTTAGCTGGAAGCTCAGCTCCAGACTATCACATTACGTCAACGAGATATTAGAGCCACGACAGATTTAACGTACATCAGTTCTTCAACACGGTGGATCTTCAGTAGTACTAGGGCTAAAAAACACGAAACGCCGACCACAAGTTCGTGTCCTTGACCATTAGACTACCACTGCCGCTTGAACATTACACGAAAAATTTATATATTTAAAAGAAATAGAGAGATTAAATGCATTTAAGAAAGTTATTTCATTACATTTTAATCGAGAAATTTGTGATTGTAGGGATTTTTACAGTTAAGAACCGATTCCTTAAATTCAGGAAATTGTATAAACCTCTATTTCCAAAATTCTTTGTCCAAGAAATAATTTAATGTTTTGCGTAAATAATCAACCAATTTGAAATTTATTTATCTCAGATTCATATGGAACTATATCAATTTAATTGCGTTTCCCATTACATTTATTTAGAGCTTATGTAGCTTAGCTTTTTTTGTACAGTTATTTCAGCTATATTATGAATCAAGTTTAACTCCTTGCACTTACATATAATTTATGAAATGCTACAAGAAATAGTATGCTATCCGAGACAGAGACATTATCAAAATTAACTTATGAATATTTTCGCTAATATTTTGGTGTGTATTCAGAAATTATTATATTTAACATTTTTAAATACTAACATTTTCAATTTTCATGACTGAAAGATAGCTAAGAATTATATATCTTAAAATTTTAAAATTTACTTACTTTAATTTTAAAACTAAAAATAATATAAAAATTACCCCGTAAACTACAGAATTAACCTTTTTTAGAAAAAATTAAGATACCTAAAAATTTAACTTAATAACTTTTAGACAATATTTCAATGTTAAATTGTCCAAAATTAAGTAAAATTCTTAATACATTTTTAACCTCTTTGACATTTGAGTTTATTATAATCTGTAACTAAACCGAATTTTACCTTTTTACGCGGCATGTGTTTCCTCGCAGTAATTAAATACTACTTCATATTTCTTTAAACCACGTAAAATTCTTATTTTACAAAACATAAAGGAGGAACAGTGAGATAAATTTTTTGAAGCATCAGATTTAACTTGCCTTTCATATTCTTCTGCTTTCAAATGAGTTTGAGTCCTTTCTTTAGATTAATATTTTCGTGTATTTACAACCAAAATGTATTCACAAGCTCACATTTCTTGGATTCAAAATAAATCCCGTACTAATTTGCTTTTCATTTTTTATGAAAATATCTCATTCCAAGCTTTCGTAGAACGGTTTATAAGGATGTATCAAAGGCGTTTTTTCCACTCTTTCTGCAAGTATGTACGCACACATTGCTATGCGTAATAAATTCTAAAGATTTACAAAAGAATGCTAGAAAGAGAACTCTTAAGCATATGATCCCTTTAGGCAACATTTTCAAGTACTCAACAAGCCAACTACGTTTTGAAACTAATGTGTAACTAAATATCAACTAAGTGGAAAGAAGTATCCTTAAGGTTAAGAAGAGTAAGGAAGATTTTCTACCTTATTCGATTACTTTCATGGCCTCAGAAACTTCAATAAACTCCACTAATAATCTTTATTATGAAAGTGTTTTTTTTTCTTTGTTATTTTGCTCTTTTGGGAAGAGATATGAGGAAAGCGGAAAAGTTGTTAATGAAAGTTGTTCTTGATTTGCTAGAGAGCCTAAAGCAGTTTTCAAAATTGGTACGGTATATTGTTCACTTCAAAAAAGTCAAAAACTTATTCTTTTAGTAGTTTATTTAAGCCTTATGGAGTAGCATAAAGTAAAAATTGGAAATAATAATACACTCTATAACAAAAAAAAAACAACGCACCAAGAACGAGTGGTCCGATAGAGACAAAAAGTGGTGAGTAGAAGGATTATGTACATAATAGAAAATGATTAGTATTTCAGAAAAATTGAATGATTTATTTCAAAGTTACATAGTTACAAATTAACCAGCTCAATAAGGTGTTTACCCGTCTTTCCTGGATGCAAGCTGCCACACAACGGGGCATAGAGTGATAAAGCCCCCTGATGAGCTCCCGTGGTATTTCTTGCCAAATTTGCTGCAATTGTCCGGCCAGGTCATCAACATTCCCTGGTAGATGCAGTCGCCTCCCCATCATATCCCAGACATGCTCGATTGTAGAGAAATCTGGCTGACCAAGGAAGTGTTTGACAAGCTGTAAGACAGTTCATAGCAACACGTTCCCTATGGGGTTTGGAATTATCCTACTGAAAAATAAGGACAGGGTACTGCAAAAGGAAGGGTAGCAAAACAGTTCTCAGAATGTTCTCGATCTACCGCAGTGCTGTAAGTGGGCCTCTAATGACGACCAAAGAATTCGGCTGCCAAAAGAAATAGCACCCCAAACCATAAGTCCAGGTTGAAGGCTTGTGTGGCGTGCAATAGTGAAAACAGGATCGGCACGCTTCTCTGGACGTCTCCAGACACGTCCTCGACGATCGTCAGGACACAGTTGGGAGTGAGATTCGTCGCTAAACACTATTCATCCTCAGTCAGCATGATTCCAATCTGATCAAGCCAACCACCACTGTAATCTGGCTCGACAGTGTGCAGGCGTGAGTGGCAGATAGCGTAGCGGTCAGCGTGAGCTCTATCGACCGTCTATGAATGGTCATAGCGGACACTCGTGTGTAGTTCGCACGTTCCATGGTAGATAACGTTGAATCAAGCGCTATGACGACCGTTTGTGAATGGTCATGGTGGACACTCGTGTGTAGTTCGCACCTCCGATGGTTGATAACGTTGAATCAAGCGCTATGACAGCTGATCTGACGATCAATCTGTCCTTCCAATCTGCTGTGGCCAGGAATGGCGAACCAGTGGCACGCGTGCCCTCAATGGCACACGACACAATATTTTGGGCACGCCAGCGATGAAAATAGTTTACATTTATTTCAAAATAACAAAATTCACTATGAAATATCACGAACAAATGCGTCCTATCATCTCGGCGGGGAGCACACTCGTTTATTATTGTCTCTTAGTTATTGCCTTAGTTACGTTTTGGACTACAATTGCTTATGATGCAAAGTTTGTCCGCGCATAGCATAGTCAATTTCGTCTACACAACTGTATTTTAAAGTTTATTTGTGTTATACTTACGATTTTTAACTGTTATTCGATATGACTAGTTTAGTAAAAGAGCAAAAAGTGCAAGATAGTGTAACCGAAAATTTCAAATAATGAATCTAGAAATATGGCATGATTAGTAAAGACGACACAGTGGTGTGTGATTTGCGTTAACAGTGGTATTCAGAACATCGTCTGTAAAACTGCATTTTGAGACAAATCACAAATCCTCTTGTCAAAAAGGTGAACAACAGCAGAAATAATTAATTGCTTAGAAACCATGTGGTAGAGGACTCCAATTCAGTATGCATTCCACTAAAAGTAATATCTTACAATCCTAATATAAGTTATTTGTTATCAAATCTTCAACACAACAGAAATCACAAAGGATGAAAGACTGTGTCAAACTTGCCCAGAGCGGGTTTGAACTTCGGACCTGTGGTGTGGAAGCGCGATGCACTAACCACTCAGCCACTGGGCATCCCGTATTTTAATATGGTTACACGAAAATATAGCAGAATGTAACAATACAAACAGCTTACCTCATAAATAGTTGAAAGCATTTTAAAATATTGTATCCAAAAATGAAAATAATTCATCTTTTAGTACTTGCCTTTTAAAGCTTTCTTGCTCATATTAGCTTTAAAAATTCATTTTTATTTTGTGTGAAATAATAATTGGAATATTTCATTGTCTATTTAAACTACTGTAAATGCTTCTCTTTAAAATTTTTAGCTCCACTCATTATTTCAAAAAAATTTTATATTTTAACTTAACGCATTTCATTTCTTCTAAAACTAACTCATCGTCTTTCATACATTGCAAATAATTTATTAATCATTAGACCCAAATTTTTCTAATAATTAATTTTAATGATGAGAAATCAGAAAAATGAAAAATATGCTTTTATGTTGCAAGTACATTCTCTCGCAAATATTACGGTTTCTGCGAAAGATTTTTAACGTGGTTTCAAAACTTATCTAGAACTAATAACAATAGTGTAAATTTTGTTTTCAAAAGGTTGGATATAAAGCAAATATCAGACATTTTATATTTACATAGCAAATAATATATTACAATCTTAATGCACAAAATATGAAAAATAAGGGTTTTGTAGTTCAAACTTTGGAGACAAATGGGGAAACAGAAACTGAATACTTATTCAAAACAAGTATTACTAACTAATAAGATATATTATTCTTTCTTTTTCTATGAGCTCGTGGTTTAATTAATCTCAATTAATTTTACAATAATAAATGTTTATTTTCAAAAATAATACTTTTATCATTTATTACCTCATTTGGGGATCTAATGGCTTAGAATTCTATTTTCTTTTTAAAAATTATTTCATCAAAGGATTTATAATTAGAAAAATACTTTGAAAGGATATCTCATCTAATGTAACAAATTTTGATCGTTGAAGCCTCATGGGATACATTGCGTGAAAGATGAGATATAAAACTAACTTATATAATCAAAAATTAATTTGATTAAATTAATGAAAGAAAAATACTAAAATCATATTAAAATTTGCATCAGGGATAATGAAAACTATAATATAAATATATACATATTTGATATGTTTGGCTTAGGATCTTTTATGAGGCAATGTGTTGTTAAATCGAAATATGCTGCAGCCACAAGTATTATTTACTCTACTTTTATTGAATTATATTTCTTTCAATTTGCATTGAAATTCTGTATCGCTTAAAGAATATTTTATACTTTGGGGAATTTCACACTCAAACAATACCATTTCTGAAGATGATTACAAAATATAAAAATCATAAACTGGAAAAGATATTCCATTATTCCATATTCTTCTCTTTTTAAACCATATCCACAAATTCAAAGCTTTTTTTCATATGAGGCTGCATTTTAGCAGCTTAGCCTTTGTAGACACGGCCAGTACCCAAATGTGAGAGCCATTTCTTGGTGGCACTGTATAGTGGTGACCTCATTACCAAATTTGGACGCTTGAATTTATTCAATTCAAGCTCTCTTAGGGTGCTAAATATTGCCGTGATTTTAGAGAACCAAGACATTACATTAAAAAATCGATTTTTCAGTTTTAGTATTAAAAAATAGTGCATATTTTTCTGATTCTAAAAATTTACACTCAGGAGCATTGAAAATAGCGACCCAAGAAGAAAGCATCGGATTGAAATGAAATTTAATACACATAATGACACAGATGAGAGATTCACTTGATCTCAAAAGCAAGACAATTAAACGAATACAGGGTGTGCAACGACACAAATACTGGGCAACTTCAATAGCACGTTGGACCGCCTCCAGCCGCATTACATGCCACCACACGTTCCGGCATTAAGTTGATTAGACACCTTATGTTGTCCTGAGGCAGATGGGCCACAAATCTTGAACAGCCAACTCTAAATCATGTACAGAGTGACACGATGGCATCTGCCTTTTAACTAATCCCACACGTGCTCTACAGGGGACAAATCGGGTAAGCGGGACGGCCATGGAAGAATCTGAAAATGACGTAGGAAGTCTTGAGCAACTCTTGCTGTATGCGGACGAGCATTATCTTGCTGCAAAATTGCCCCTCGGAGACCATTTAGGAAAGGTCCTACATGGGGTCGAAGAATATCATCAACGTAACGTTGACCCGTTAAGATTCCACGCATCACAATTAAAGTGGACTGGCTATCATAGGCTATAACCCCCCCCAGACCATTACACCAGCTGTGCGGGCAGTGTGACGTAGAACAGTGTGGGGAATTGGGAATTGTACCGCTCACCAGGGCGCCTCCACACCCGTACACGGTTATCATCTGTCCCCAAAACAAATCGAATTCATCACTAAACACAATCTTTTTCCAATCTATGGCATTCCACATTGTCCTGCCTTGGAACCACTGTAGACGCAGTTGCCGATGTTCCGGTGTTAAAGGGAGTGCTCAGAAAGGGCGCTTGAATTCAAGCTTTGCTTCTGAAAGGTGTCTGGAAATTGTTTGTGGAACAATTGCTACGCTTACGCCTTCTCGTATCATTGAACGAGTCACTGTGGGGTCCACAAGTGCTTGCCGCATGATCCTTCGATCCTCTATCCTTGTGGTGATCCTGGTCTCTCCAGACCCGGTTTTCCGCGCGTGGGTACCTTCTCGTGTCCACTGCTCCCAACAATTTCTAACGGCACACTCCGAATGATCCACCTGGCTAGCAACACGGCGCGTCGACAAGCCTGCAGTTTTCATCCCGATGATCAGGCCTCTCTCAAACTTGCTTAACTGTGAGAAATGTCTTCTAGCACGTTTACCTGGCATGTTTCGCTTACCCATGTCTTCCTACAATCGGCGGGTAATCGTCACATTTATGAATCTTCGAATTTGCGCTGGCTTATATAGCACCCTCTTCCTGATTGTAGTGCCACCTAGGCGTGTATGAGCATGCGTATTGGCACAAAACTTGGATCATTTGCGTATCACATTACGCTCTACTTATTTGCAAAGTTTCGCGATTGTACTTAGCTTCCTTTGTTGGGTCGCTATTTTCAATATTCCTGAGTATATAACACTTATATGTTCGTTGATAAGATAACCTTAAAATTTGAAAAAAGTAATTGACAAAAATGTAAACAAACGCTGACAAATGTTTAGTGTTTTCACTTTTTCTTCAAAGCATAATTTTTGTTTTTAGGTATACTTTAAAAAAAAAGCTATTACACTATATGTCTCCAAATTTTTTATATTTCTATACATGATACATGTGCATATAGTGAACATAATTTTTATTCGAAGTATTACATAGTTTTTTTGAGAAATAGTTTTAAGTAAGAAAAAAGTCGAAAAGATAAAAATTTTCAAAATTAAAAAGTTTTATATTTTTTTTCAGAGAAACTATTTTAATATTTACTATAAGAAATAAGTTCACTATATTTTGTGTGTTGTTTTATATATGTACAAAAACTATTTTACATATTTAAGAGATATTTCTTTAAAAAAAATTGTACCTAAACATAAGCATGTATTATGAGATTTCAAAAATTATGTCCAACTTAAATTAAACAGTACAAAAAAATTCCACTAAAAAATTATTGTTGCATTTCTACAGAATGATTAAAATATCTTAATTCTCTCAGATCACAAAAAAAATCTAAGCACTATTGCAAATTTTTAAAGATATATGTCCCATAAACACAAATTCTTATTTCCGACATTTTACTCTTTCGAGCCCTTAATTTACCGAGAGTACCAGAGCCACACAAAATGATACACAAGGTATCTTTTGCGTGCCACATAATCATATAACATGCGTGCCTATGATTTTCGCATCCAGAAATCTATGGCGACTGGCTCTGTAGAATTCCATTCTAAGTATTTTACATTGCATCTGGCAACACTACTGGTTCAGTTTCGAGCAGTGACTTCGAGACTAGGAACCACGAGAGGGTCTTGCCGTTCTCGAGAATAATAAATGTGTTTTTGTATTACCCGCTGGTGCTAACTTAAATGCAAAATACACTAAAATTAATAGACCAAGTCACTACCATAAATCTATCGGCTCCAGCCGGGGCCGAACCCACAACCTTATGATGAACGAAGTGGTCACGCTACCTCTAAGCTACCGGAGACGACCAAAAAAAAAGAGATTCAGAGCTTAGAGGGCTAAATTTTAATTGAAATAACACTCAAGGAATGATAGATTGTAAATGCTTTTTGAAAAACTTCATGGCTAAATCCTATTTTATGTCGCTCCAAATTCGATGACCTTTAAAAGTGATTTATCGTCTCAATTATGGAGTGAAGCTGCTGTGTCATAAATTTGAATTTTATATGGATCAAATCAATAAATGACGAAATTCAGTCTATGCGTGGATCAAATGCGTTGAGAATATTCCAACAAAATCCTATCAAAATTCTTTAAATAGCAGAAATGGGATGGTAATGAGTTTTGCCCGATTTTCATTACTAAAGGGTGTTTTTTTTAGAGGTATAGAGCTTTAAATTGCAATAAAACAACGATGTATTATTCGATTGACATGAATTTTTTTATTCGAAAGATAATCTTGTGGCATTACATTTTAAATATGATTTCTGGCATATGACTGCCACGGCTGGCTCGGATGTAGTCCAATCTGAACGTCCAATTTTCGATGACTTTTTCCAACATTTGTGGCCGTATATCGGCAATAACCCGGCGAATGTTGTCTTCTAAATGGTTAAGCGTTTATGGCTTATCCGCATAGACCAATAACTTTACATAGCACCACAGAAAATAGTCTAGCGGTGTTAAATCACAAGATCTTGAGGCCAATTTACAGGTCCAAAACGTGGCCGCGGTAGCCGAGTGGTATAGGTATCGGACCGTAGCTTGCTTTGTCACGGGTTCGAGCCCAGTACCACTAAAGACCCGCCGTGTAGGGCAGCGATGCACGTTAAATCTGTCGAGAGCTGAAACGTCCTCCCGTTGGTGTGGTGTGGTAGTTCGGAGAGGGGGTGCCAGCTCAGGTGTCGTCCACGTCACTTGACCATGGTTCAAAATTACGTGGTCCGTCGCCAAAAGCCCTCGTGTAGCTGAATAGTGCGACGTTAATATTCCATCAATCAATCAATCACAGGTCCAAAACGGAAATTAGGCGGTCACCCAACGTGTCTTTCAATAAATCGATTGTGGCACGAGCTGTGTGACATGTTGCGCCGTCTTGTTGGAACCACAGCTCCTGGACATCATGATTGTTCAATTCAGGAATGAAAAAGTTAGTAATCATGGCTCTATACCGATCACCATTCACTGTAACGTTGTGGCCTTCATCGTTTTTGAAGTACAGACCAATGATTCCACCAGCCCATAAAGCGCACCAAACAGTCAGTTTTTCTGGATGTAACGGTGTTTCGACATACACTTGTGGATTAGCTTCACTCAAATGCGGCAGTTTTGTTTGTTGACCTAGGCATTCAACCAGAAGTGCGCTTCATCGCTAAACAAAATTCGCTAATGAAAATCGGGAACAACGACAATCTCGTTTTGGGCCCATTCGACGAATCTACGCCTTGCTTGATGATCGTTTTGATGAATTGCCAAACCAAACTGAGAATAAATCACTTGACAGCTGTTAAATCGGTCGCCTTCTTGGAAAGTAAAGCCAACTTAAACTTCTATACCTGAAAAAAACACTCTTTATTATTTTGTTTTTTGAGACAAGATTACAATTTTTAAACTTTCAATAACTGAATTTTATTTTTGTTGATTTGCCAACAAAGATTTTGTTTAGAGTTTTAGCTTACGCTGCGATATTTTTACGCAGCAAGGTAGATTTTGTGTGTGCTATGATTTATATATTTAAAAAAGTTTTCAGTTTGAGTTGCTTTGATTAAAATTTTTAAGCCCACTAATTCGAAATCGGTATGCTGCAGGGTTTTCCACCGCATATGCTCAGAGTTTTGCAGTTTACTTAAAATAATTATAAACATGTGATTATAAAAACACTTAACCGCATAATTCTTTTACCCATCCATCTTGATGTCTTTTTCTTTCTATTCACCCGTAAGAGCGGACATAACAACTAGAAAATTCCTACAATATCTTTTCCGGCTGCTAGAGATGAAAAATATCATAAACTTTTACAAATCTGAAAATTTCCTTGGTTAGGAATTGAATATTCCATTTTGTCAATTTATATTAAAATAAATTGAAGGACTATATAATATCTTGAGAATATATATATGAACTTATAACTAATACTTCCGAAAAGCATCCGTGTAAGTAAATTTCCATGTGAATTCGATAACTATCTTACCTGTATCTTTAAAAGATGTTTATTACATTCAAAAATATTCGTCTGACCTGAATACTATGATATTCAAAAATGGTAAGACTCACTGTTTGTGACGGGCATGATAGATTCTTCTATGCATATATTAAGGATATTTTGAGATTCTTATTCAATTGATTCATTGGCCCAGAAAAATAAAATATGTATGCCCTTAACGTTAAATAAACGCCATATGAAAGAACTAGTATACAAGTACTGAGCGCGGTTCCAGAAATATTATAAATCATTTACTAAAATAATATTTGTCTTCTCTTCATATATTTACTACGCTTCTACACAAAACTATTTAAGATGAGCATAAGTTTAGGATATGGGCATGCTTGATTAAATTAATTCTGTAAGTAACTACTCCTACATTTTATGAAAAGATTATTTATATTTTATGTCTTATCAAACTCTCCTGTCCCCTGGAAACCTTATGTTTATATTCAATATTAATAAACTGTCATTTTTATTTAACTATTATGTTATTATAATTTAAAATGAGAGAGAGAGAGACTTTAATTACTTTTGTGGTTGAATATTTTGATTATTTTTCAATATTGTTCTCATATTTTTCTATTAAAAAAATGATTCCCGTTATTTTTAAATTTTGTTTCATAGATCAGCCGTCAACAAATATTTATTTAAAACTATTGTTTATTGTAAATGTCAATAAATCTTTATATTCAAACTCAATGATTACTATTATTTAAAATATATATTTCAAATCATCATCAGGAATCCTAACCATTGTTCCGTCTTTAGATCGGAACTCATTGCTATTAGTAGTGATCTCGATCTTGCTCTCAACTCTTATAAGAACAGTATCTGGATCCTGACAGGCAGCGGAAGCTCCATCCAATATTTGAAGAATTGGCCAAAAATTATGGGCAGTACTGGTCTAGATATTTTATCCAAATTAGTTAGGCTTGGTCAGAGGAAACAAGTATGTCACCAGTGGATTCCATCACATGTGGGTGTTCTTGGGAACGAAGCTGCTGATGAGCTGGCTGGTAAGGGATGTGATCTCCTTAACCCCAGTTCTACTGTCTTAACCCATTCGGAAAATATATCCTTCCAAAGAAATAAAATGAATTTGACGTGGCAAAACCCTCCTGCTCACCACTGGTACGCAGCTAAGAGTCCTGGCCTATCTCTACAGTGCAGGAGTTCCAGGGCTCATCAGACGGCCTTGGCGCGCTTTAGAAGCGGTCACCTGCGTAGTATGACTTTTGTGCAGGGGGTAAAGTCTTTCTTTACCTGTCCCTGCTCTCTCCTTGCTTCTCCTGCTCATCTTCTGGACTGCTGGGGCATTTCCCTGCGACAGTTGTATGAAGAGCAAGACCTGGTGTGTGACACTTACGCGGGAAGGTCAAATGGACTTGGTGTAGGCTTTCCTGCTCCAAGGGGATTGGAAACAACAACAACGACAAAAGATATATTAAAATATGCTTTCTTAAGTTTCAATGATATTTAAAACTATTTTACTTATATCAAATCTAGTTTAAGTTCCGTCTTACATTTTAAGCTTCATTTGAGTTTCTCTTCAGTCTGAAAATCAGCTCAGAGAGAGTTCTGTATTTTTATTCATATGCATTTCAGTTTTTTTCCTCGTTAGTTGTTATTATTTAATTCAAATTTAATTTTTATTTCTATAATAAATTCTATCATTAGCACTCATTTAGTATCGTATATTTCCGAATAAAAGTCGATCCGCGTATTAGCTGAGAGAATATTTTTTTCTTCAAAAATTTACCCCAAATTTGGAAGCCGTATATGAGCTAAATAAGAAAAAAAATCCTGTTACACTCATGTCCAAATTTAAGGTCACAAACATAAAATCTGTGGAGACGGATGAACTGTTCATTGTGTTGCCATGAAGTTTTACGTAAAGGCATACCACACTGTGAAAAAGAATATAGCAACATAACAATACGGAGAAGATTTTAATTCTTAATTAAGATACAGGGCATACCAAAAAGTGTAAAATCATGAATCAGTGATAAAACATTTAACTCGAGAAAATATGGAGAGTGACCACCATGCACCAGTATACAAGTCTCACAACGAGCTATCATAATGTTTATGAGAGTTCCAAAAATGTGTGTAGCAACACAAAGCCAATTCTTCTAAATGCACGACTTTGAACTCTTGGGGTCGGGGGTCCTAGGAGGGAGCTATGCTGAGAAATAGCTCTTTCTAGACCATCCCAAACATATTCAATATGATTGAGATCAACTATACGGAGAATATCCTTTTCTTCATAATTTTTCAATGATATGAATTGCCTTAAATAAAAATCAAACCTCATTCCACATCCATAACTTCTTTTATCTTAATATAAAATCATATTTTTGATATTTCACGGTAAGATTCATAAATTCATTCTTAGGCCTGAAAATTGCTCTTCCTTCTTTTAAGAGATTTTTCAGTTCTATACGAAAGATGTATTTCCTGTATTCCGAATTCTACTATGCTTATCTATGAAGTATTTAAAATTTTGCCATTCATTGTTGTTGGATATCAAACCAATACTTATATGCGATGGTATAATCCTAAATAACTTCTAAAGTAGATATAAAAAATTGCATCAACTGGTGTGCAAAACTTAAGAAACAAACACATCTTTCGATTCTTTTTACTGAGCCACTATAAATACAAATTCATAAACATAACAAAACAAACGTTTATCTTAATTATCCAATCAAAATTGATAAGACGGTCACTTCAAACACTACTCTATGAACTGAAAATAAGTCTAATTTTGAGTATGTGATCCCCTCTCACAACCAGATAAGTAATACAATGGGATGGCATTCTTAAGAGTCAATTCGGGAGTCCCTGTGGCAATAATTCTCTCTCCAATGGCAAAGCAGTTCATAGCTTCAGGATGGTTTTCGAAGAGGTGTGGCGAGATTCAGTCGCTTTCTCAAGCGTGTTCCAAATATACTCGTGTTAAGATCAGTAGATCTGGCTGGCCAACTAATGCGGTGAATATCACTTTACACATGTAATTGAAGACATGGGGCAGGGGTGGCTCTAGGGCCGGACAAACCGGACACCTGTCCGGTGCGGCAAATTCTAAGGGCGGCATTTGGATTGAATTTGAAGAAAATATGTTTTTTTGTCAGTTTTTCTTTTAAGTTGGAACCTAAGTGTTCGAAGCGGAATTTTATGTTCAATGTTGAAATTTGGCATTTATACATCTTTCACTAGTAACTTTCTCCCCATCCGGGAGTGGGGTCACTACGAACATTCCTTTCATCCATACGACATCCTGGCGCACGTGCTATAAGAGTTTTTTGTTGATAGAAAGTCACAGGAGATGCATTATTTTAGTATTTACTAAAAGGTAAAATAAATGTTTGTGATCCCCTCCATCAGAGAAGACTCTTTTTAGAAGAAACTGGCATGGTGAAATGGGTGATTCCTTCTCTTGCATTTTACTCGTTTGAATTAAAATAGGTAATTATGTCCTTAATTTCAAATTGGTGTGTGTGTGTGGTAAAATGTTGCCTTTTTGTTCGCAAGAATTATTCAAGTATTATATGTGTGTATTTATGGGAGCAACTTATTTCCTTTTAGTTATAACTTTTTACTTCATATAGAGGGGCGGCAATTTTCCTTTTTGTCCGGGGTGGCGAAACTGCTAGAGCCGACCCTGCTTAGGGGTTCCTATGTGGGTGAGAGTTTTCGTCCTAGAATCATGAGAGATCGATGTACATAGCTGTAAACCACTTCTAGGTGATTGATTACCCTTGGAGCTTCTCTAGAAATAAAACCCCGGATCAAGTGCGCCTCTGTAAAGTCAAATATATGCCTCATAGCTACCAGGAAGCGTTTTTTAAATGTTGTGCAGCTGTCCAGCACAATACCTGCACCATTTTAATGATCTTTTATGACGGATGGATGGTGTCGTGTCTCAGGCTTTCTCCAGATATAATGCATCCGGAATCATCACCCAGGCTGAATTCCTGTAAAAAATACGATACGTCGCTGAAATCTAGTTCAAGAAGCACATATTTTCTTCACCGTGCTAATTCCACTCTCTTGAGCCCTGCAGTGAACGAGACGAAAACAACAACTCTTGTGCAGCGCAGCCTTCCCTCATGAAGCCTTAAAGCAACTGTAAACATCAAAAATTGGAATTTGTTAGAGCTTCTAAGCTGTAGCAGACCAATTTCAACGCTCAAAAAGAGCTAAAAAACAACTTCATTCGTCATTGTAATTTTTGGTTGATCTCTTACAGGTGTTTGCGATATGAATCTAGTGTCCTGAAACTCTTTCCATAAATTGCAAACCACATTAGGCGTTACATTGATTTATGTAACAGCTTGCGATTGCCCTGCCTCAAAATTATCAATAATTCTTCGCATAATTCTGGTATCCATGCATTTGTGGCTACTCATTCGACAATACCTTATAAAATGTGCGCAACTCTTTCGAGAAATTTGACGAATATCGAAGAAAAATACGAGTACATCAATAACAAACAGCCTTTGAGCCTTTATATTTCCTCCCCAATCAGCTCTCCCCCTCGATTTTGAATGTTTTCATAATTCTTCTGTGGCATAATTAAATCCTTTAGCAGGACACTTCTTGTAAATATAGACCTAATTTGCAAATTCTTTTGACTTCACACACGCGTATATATACAGAGTGTTCAAAGATCATTGGGACAAAGATCATTGGGAGATAGGGGACATCACTAAGATTCAAGTTTATGAAGCAACCTGTTGTTGGAAAGGTCTTCGTTTGGTGCAAGTGGCCTCACACACACACACACACACACACAAGAGCATTTGAGGAAATAGACCTGCATCACCGCAGTCATTTAAGCTTCCATCGCCCGCCGAGGAGTATGTAGCGTTTTACAAACACCAAGCTGGCAAATATGCACTTGGTTTATGGATTGGCAGAAGGAAATACACTAACAATAGAAAGAGACCCTCAGAGAGATGCACCAGACAATCGGGAGTTTGATAATTTGCATCACAATTTGTGTGAATATTGATCATTACGAGACAATAAGCATAGAGAGGACGGGCCACGAGCGACTCGGTCTACCAACATGGAACAAAATATGTTGGATGCTGTTTGAAGCCAAGTCGTTGATACCGTTAAAAGGATACCGAGTACCAACTTTCTGCTGCTAGTACATTTCCTTCTGTCAGTCCCTAAATCAGCTGTATATCTGCCAGCACAGTGTTTGTAAAACGTTCCATACTCCTCTATGGACTATGACAGCTCAATTGACTGTTTTAATACAGGTCTGTTTCCTAAAAGGCTATTGTGAACAACACCAACTAGCGCCGAACGAAGATGTTTCCGACCATGGATTGCATGCAAATCTGAATCCTCTTGTATTTCCCTTACCTCCCCTTAAAGTTTCTCCCAATGATCCTGGGAAACCCTATATCAAGGATGGTGAACCAATGGTACGCGACACAATATTTTGGGCACTCCACTGATCAAAACGGTTTGCATTTTAGTTCAAAATAACAAAGTTCACTATGAAGTATTACAATCAAACACGAGAGATTGGTCGCGGTGTGGTGGGATGCACACTCGTTTGTAATTGTCTTGACTTAGTTACGTCGTGAACTATAATTTCTAATGAAGCGAAATTTGTCTATGTATAACATAATAAATTTAGTTGACATAACTGTATTTTAAAGTTTATTTGTGTTATGTTTACGATTTTTAGTCGTTATTTAACATGGCTAGTTCAACACAAAAAAAACAATATGTTCAAGATAGTAAGTGCAACAGAGAACTACAAATTTTGTAGACAAAGAAACATGGAATGATTAATAAAGGCGACAAAGTGGTGTTTCTTTTATGTTCTGAAACAGTTATATGTAGAACATAGTCTGTATAACGGATTCCAGCAGCGTTTCTCAAACTGTGGGGCACGCCCCCTTAGGGGAGGGTGACAATTCTACGAGGGGGGCGTGAACATATTGTAAAGTCAAAAACAAAATATTATTCAAAAAAAATTATTAATTTATTGAAAGTAAGCAAACAAAATACATTCTGACATAAAAAATAAGATACACATTTGCACTGAGTATTGCACGTATAAATATATCAGTGCTACACAATGTATTTTATAATTAATTTACCAATACTAATTTAAGAACAATTTTAATTATTACCAGTGACCCATTAGATTGTCATATATATAATTATATGCAAAAATTAACACTTATCTTGATAATCCGTACGGTGTATAATTAATCCCTTAAACTGCCGATTAAAAGTTACGGGGAGAAAAGGAATAAATAAAAGCATTAAAAAAGAGCCTCTGAAATGAGTAAATTCAACGTAAACACTGTCAAGGTCCTTTTATTTAATTCCAAAGCTTTCGGGGTGATTTTATGGATAACAGGGTACAGAAAAGATCGTACTTCGAAAAGACTGATATATACGTCTGGTAAAATTAGCGCACTTGAGTGAAACGTTTATATGCGCCAGTGGCACTTAAGAGGTTAAATTCGTATCGTAGTTTTCACATCAAAATATAGTATCATTGAATTCAATACATTGTTATTGTATGAAAGGGTGCGCTGAAAATTGTGATTGAATATAAGGGTCGCGAATGTTGAAACTTTGAGAAGCACTGGATTCCAGATACATTTAATTGTTTGAACAAGCTGGCTCATGCTATTCTAACCATATTTTTATCTACCTATGCCTGCGAGTCGTTATTTTCAGAGATGAATAACATTAAAGGCTCACTTAGAAACCGTTTGACGGATGACTCCAATTCAGCATGCATTCTGCTAAAAGTAACAGCTTACAACCCTAATGAGGGCTGCGGTAGCCCAGTGGTCAAGGTATCGTATCATGGTAGGCATGTCATGAGTTCGAGCCCAGTACCACTAAAGACCCACCATGTAGGGGTACGATGCACGTTAAATCTATCGATAGCTCAAACGTCCTCCCCTTGGTGTTGTGTGGCAGTAAGGAGAAGGGGATGCCAGCTCAGGTGTCGTCCATGACACTTGACCATGGTTCAAAATTACGTGGTCCGTCGCCAAAAGCCCTCGTGTAGCTGAACAGTGCAACGTTAATATTCATTCACTCAGTCACTCACAATCCTAATGTAAGTTTTTTGTGATCTAATCTGCAACAAAAGAAGTTACACTAATGTTACTGTACAATTTGAATTACACGTATAACTAAAAAATTTTGTACTATGCAGTGCAAAAATGTATTTTTTTTTTTGTTGTAAATAGTTTTGAGTTTTGGGAGTTTTAAGTATTTAGTTTTATTATTTTTCCGATAATCATAAATAAAAAATTATTTGACAGCACATATATACCTCATTAAACATTTCTTAAGAAAAATGGCATGTTGATTCATAAAGTTTGGCCACCTCTGCCTTACATATATGTTTGTATACAATAGAACCTGTTTTGGGGCCGTCCTTTTTTTATGCGATTATATTTTTGTGCGATCTTTTTTATGCAGTATATGAATTTCTATGACTTTGGCGCCACTGTAATGCTTTCTATCAATGTACCAGTGGTGTAACAGAGAATATTTGCCCCCTGAAAGGTTAGGTTTTGCCATTAATGTTTTATAAATTAGTTAAATACGGACAAGGCATCAGTCATGCCTTGGGGCCCCCTAGAATCCCGGGGTTGCTAGGGGATACGTTACACCACTGAAGTGTACATATATACACTTCAAGATGCTCTCTTTATTTGTTACAAACAGGCTCCCGACAATGCACGTTCAGTTGCTATCTCTCAACGCGCCAACAGCCCGCTCTTGATTGAAGACGAAACATTAAATGACTATGGCAATATCGATAATTTGATAGCTATGTAGACGCACAAGAAAAACCGGATTCTTTGAGAGAGGATAAAATATATGTATGTAAATAGCTTTCTAACAAATTGGGAAAGTATTTTCTTAAAATAGATACCAATTCCGAAAGGAGTATTAAATTCCAAAAAAGAGTGTCGATCTAGTATATCTGGTTATCGTGATATTTACAAGTAGCTGACCAACCGACCTTCGTCGCAAAAACTCATCTCTTACTTTATGGTACCAAAAATATAAATAAATTGAAATATATATTGCATCTTCAAGTGACGAAAGTAATTTTAAACTAATTCATCACAAGATGATGAACGTTTTGGATTACGATGACTAGAAGTGAATTATGTATGTGTATTTTGAAAAATTTTCCATGTAATAATGCGAAACTTAATGTTTTTAAAATGATTTCATGTGTAATTTAATTATTTATTTTGCCATGGAAGTACTTTCTCATAAATTACGCAATGATTGGCGCATTTTCTAAGTGTGACTTTTTTTATGCGGCCCTTCTCCACCGCATGAAAAAATTTGTAATATTTCGACGAATTTGTTTGTTATTTGTAAGAATTTATGAAATTTTCGAATATTTTTTGGGCGGTTATTTTTATGCAGTCCTTATCTACCGCAGAAAGACAAGTTCTACTGTATTAGTTTATACAACAATAAAAAATTAATTTCAGTCTCAGCCTTTCCTATTATTTCCAGAATGTAGTTTTAAAAGAAGCTACAATTTAGTTTAGTTTTAATTCATACAACTGAAAGGAACATTTTTAAAAATAATTATTATAATATGTGGTTTCTCGCTATTTATTTTTCACCTCAAAATATGAGTACATTAGGTTTTCCAGGAACAAAACAATACGTAGAGATGTTCAGACTTTAATTAAAAGTTTTCTTTAAGAATTCGAAATGATAAAACTCCGAAAAATCATAAAAAGAGATTTAAAAACAATCTTTATTTTTTTGCGCAGAGCAAAGTATACTTTAGAATAATTTTTATGAGCACTCCATTGTATAATTATTTTTTTCCTCCTTAAACTCATTGTTGTGTAGTGTATTGTTGATTAAAAAGTGTTATATTTTACAATTTTTTAAGTTGAAGTTTTAATCTAAATACTGAGAAGGTTTATAGAATGTGATGCGAAAACATGTTTTTTGAGAAAAGAAAAAAAATTATAATTGAAAACTTTATTGTAAAAATTAAATATGATGAAAAACATATCGGAGTAATGTTGCAGAACTAGTTTGCTAAGTAATTTGTTAAATTCTAATAAGATGGATAGAAAAGTGATTTAAACTTTTGAGGTATATGATAAAGACCAAAAGAGAGATTACTAAATTTCTTGAGAATATATCCACCTAATATTACAGAACAGAAGATCTAAAATCAAAACATTTTCCAAATAAAACAATACGAATAACAACATAAATATGTGATTTAATAAAACATTTACCTCTTTATCATATTTAGCTTTTGAAAATTCAATAAAAGTTAAATATTTTCTATTTTAACACCATAAACTGAAATTCTATTTAGCACTCTTATGTATATATATCTACAAAAAGCACTGCTTATGAATTGCTTCAAATTAAATTCTATAGTGATTTAAAATAACATATCAAGTAATGGATTTGCTCAAAAGTTATAGCCCTTTTGGGAGATGCAAATTTCCAGTTGTACTGACAATTCTCATGATGTTATACGTACTGGAATCATTGACCACTAAATCGTGTAGATTCCCAGCATATGCATGTGTGCCGTTTCTAATATAACAGCATTTCTCTAAAAACAGATGTTTTTAACATGACAAATAATAAAGTACACGTGAGATATTGTTTGTAGCAAGAGTTCGACAAAGACAGTACTACAACCAAACTATACTTCAAGTTTATGGGATGGATACAACAGAACATGCCATCGATGATTTCGGAAATTCAGTGAAAGAGACAGATGGTTTGAATGCCCTTCACTCATCTAAAATTTTCTTAATCAAGCAGTAAAAAGGAACCCGAATACTTTTGTGCTAACAGCTATACTATTGTATAACAGCGCATGCAGTTCTGTCACATGACATGGACTAAACCAAGTGGGGAGTTTGGGAGAATCCATTTCAATTAGTTTAAGTTGTAATGGACTTCCCCCTGAAGTCGCTTCCTTATTGTCCTGTCTACCTAAATCTGTGGGAGGGAACGAAGCATGACAGCAACTCTCCATGATAAATCTAATTTATTATTATTCTATTATGATATTCCACAACAAAGTAATCTACAAAATGAAGCCCTAGGAGTGATATAAAGAAAGCAACCACCTTAAATGAATAAGCGCACGTAATCAGATTAGTTTAACTTTAATCAATCCTAACCTATTGATACTTGATCCACTAATTTAGTCTTGTAGTTAAATTCCGCCCTTTAGTCAAGATGCGTTAATTCTAAATCTCACCTTAGTAACGCTGCATTCAGCTGCTCCTCTCCTTCTGACCTACGATTATTAAACTCTAACTTTATATACTCTAACTAATTTGCATCCCAGGATTTCTTCTTGAGAGGGATGGCTGTAAAATAAACACGAATGTTAGCCTAAAGATTCCTCTAGAGAATTAGTTGGTGAAGGTCGCGTAAAGATCCGTCACGAAGTTACTTACTTTCGTTGTCATCAATGGTCGCAATCCCCGAAATTTTGGATCGTACTACGTATATAGATCTCCTAAACTGAGTCGGAATCAGGACTCTTTCAAAAGAAGGATTTTTAGTGTGCAGTGGGATATGCAGAGAATAATTCATTGGAAAGTCGCTTCTAACCAAACCCTTAATGCTACTTCTCTTCTACTTTCTTCAGTTAGACAGTAGAAGTTAATACATATTTCGTATTGGTTGCAAAAAGACTCAGCATCGCCAATCGTTAGATTACAGTTAACTCTCCATCATATCTCCATACTACTGTCATTCCTCGTCAAAAAGTAATGGAATTCTTGGTTGGGAAAACCCCTAGACCTGCCGATTCTCTTTTTTTTTCACTTGGTGTCTACAGACTATCATCAAAAAACTATTTCAGTCGAAAAATGTTTAATGATCTTCACGACGCGAAAAGTGTCATAAAAGGCTTTTTCTTTCACTCCATACTTCAGGACCTTTACTGACATAGGATTCAACTCTTGCGAGAACGAAGGCAAAATGTCATATATGCTTATGCACAATCTTAGGTTATGCATTTTGTGCTCTAAGCACTTTTTGTTATGTAGTATTTAAGAAATTCTTATACATACTATTTCTAATTAAACAAAAGTAAAAGGAATTATAATTTTAAACCCTATTATAAAGATGAAAATGCTTTGTTATTTTATCATGTTTGTTTTTAACACGCTTTTATAAGCTTCACTTGTATGTAACGGAATCTTTGAACTCAATTTTACCCACATTGAAAGGCCAGATCAATTCGAAATTTTTGCTCACTTGTCAAGGACCGATGGCAATACAATTTTTTAATAATTTTCTTCCGTTGTCCTGATTAGGATCACGATTTCCAGTTTCCTGATTTGGCGACTAATTCAAATCCTATTTCTATATTTGATTAATTCTAGATTTGGCGACTAAAAGATTAAGTTACAACCTTAAAACGAAAACGCTCATAGTTAATACAAATACAACAAACAAAAAAGATTGATTCATCAATGAATAAATAATAGTTTTGAAAACTAAAAAAAACGTTTTTAATGTAGATTGAACTAAAAAATGAAAAATATAGTTTTTTTAAAAAAAAAAACTAAAAATCCCGCCTTTATGGTATATATCAAAAACAAGAAATAATAGATAGTGAAAATAACAAGAAATAGCGTAATAAAAATATAAAAGGTGAACATGAAGAACAAAATTATAGAGAAATAAAAAAAGAAGAACCTAGAGAGTCAGAAAGCAATTTCGGACTTAGGACCGAATAAGTGGGGTTAAACTAGTTTGAAGGCGCCAACCTTCTCCCTTTGCAACTCGGTAGGAAAATAAAATAAACAAAAATTCAGAGTATGTAAAAACTCAGAGAGTATGATAAAACCACTCACTACTATTATGTAACAAACTCTCCCAAACTCTTAATGCAGAAAAATCGCAAAATAATTACGTAAGAAAAGTAGAAAAATCCTAAAACAATTACATAAGAAAAGTATTTTTCAAAAAATAATTTAACAAAATTTCTTTACTCACAGAGCTTTTACGAAGAGAATCAAGCGTCTTGACATCAATGAAAATGAATTATTCACCAAGTTTAAAAATTCGAATATACATAAACACATCTTTTGAGCTAACTTTTAAACCAGCCGGCAAAGGCAGATATCAAAAAAGATGACAATCAAATATGGTAGAATTTGAATTGGTTGATTGTCAAAAATGTAAATTTGCTAGGCTCTAATTTGGTTGGTTGTCAACAATGTGTAAGATGTTAGAGATGTGTGTGGAAAAAATGTAAACTGTGATATGAGTGTTATGATATAATCTTCACAGCAAGACCACTAACATGCTGACTTTAAAATCCTATTGTTGTGTGGTGGTTTTGGAATTAGAAGTAGCAAGACAGTTAATGTATTTGTGATGAATATAAGTTCTTAAGAAATTAAAAGGGTATTCATGATCTAAACAGCATTGAAAAAAAAAATTTCATATTATTGTATTTATCTATTTTTGTGTAGTTAAGTTATCATTTCTAAATAAAAATTCAAAATGATATTTCTGTAAATTGATATATGCAAGTTACTATTCCATACAGGAATTTTTAATTATATGGAACTTAAAAGAATCTCTTTTTGTCAAAAATGTTACTGACTACATTATTATTAATAAGATGCAAGTCTAAATCCAAGAATTTCACCATATTAGAGTTTAAGTTAGTTTTAAGGAACTTGAGATAATCAGGGTAGAACGTAATATTTGGTTTGTATTCACCATTTTTACCAAAAATTATTAAATCATCTATATAACGATAAATCAAGTAAGAATCATTTACAACATGATCAATTTCAAAAAAATGTAAATATAGGTTCGCTAAACAATTACTAGCTGGACCACCCTGAGGTAATCCTTTGATCTGTTTATAAAGATTCTGATCAAATACAATGAAATTTTCTTTTAATACGAGGTTAACAAGAATATCAATTTTTTCTTTTTTCATTGAAGTATATAATTCACACACACACACATATTTATCATAAATTAACTGTAGAACCTTAATCACACACATATCGTCAATATCTATAGAATTAAAAAGGTCCTCGAAATCAAAGCCATGCATGGGAAAAATTAACATATCCTTAGTAACTCTAGCAATCTCTAAGCTATTTTTAATTATTGCCGTGTTTTGTAAGTTATCAATTAGATTTTGAAGAAGAGATTGTAAGATCTTCCCAGACTTCGTGATATATGTATTGTATCCATTAGTGATACTACGGAACTTTTTAGGGCTTTTATGAAATTTTGGTGTTAAAAAAAATTGGATATTTAATATTATTTAGATGAATATTCAGTCTTTTGTTCAAAGCTAAAAGACGATTATCATCTTCTCTATTATTGTGAATTGATTTTTGAAATGAATTATTATTTAAAATGTGGTTACTTAATATTTTACTGTAAAAGTATTTACAAATTATGGCATAATTAGCAGAGACCTTATCAACATATGTAATCACGAAGTCATTTTGGATATTTTCTATTGATGATTTAAGATCGTTATACTTAATTTCATTTTCAACAGTGAAATCTAATTCCCGAATTTCTTTTGCTACATAAGATCTAAATTGATTGAAAGCTTCAATCGGCATTCCGTATTTAATTGCAATTTTAAGGTAGAATTTATCTAAATCTTTTATGATTTGTTTCATAACGTTAGATTTATTTTTTGTGATCATCAGTCTAAAACCGGTACCTTTTTCCATAAAATTTCTTAACAAATCATCTTTCACGATGCCAAGGTCTCCTGTGACAACGTGCTGATGATAATCATCAATATAGTCTCGATATAGATTGCATCTACATGAATCAGAACTTAGGAGCTCCGAGATTTGATTATAATTAAATATAAATCTACCAAGTTTCTTGTTGTATTTGAAAGCCTTTTTAATAATAATATTTTTAATAGGAAAAAAGGATTGATATTTTTGAAATATACTTGAAAAATTAGTTTTGTTAAAGGATTTATTCATAAATAATAATGTACAATATTCTGTAGAGTAATTTTCACTTGCATCTAATTTAATATTCATTTTTTGTACTAAATAGTTATTAAGGTCTCGAATCATATGCATACCTTGAGAATTCCGAAATTTATATCTGCTTAAAATATATGTCATAATTTTAATTTCAGTTTTATTCATGCCAAACATAAACGATTTAATTAAGCTTGTCTTGTAGATATCATCAAATTTAACAGCTAATTCTAACATAGAATTCTTTAGGGTTGTCATGTCTCTAGTAACTCTTTTTCTACGTTTAGCTCTTGAAATTCTCGCTAAACCAATATTATTACTAATATCAATAGATTTATCAAAATTCGGAATATATAATGAATCCTCGCATTTTTGTTTAAAAGTTAGTAAGACACTTTCACCTTTCCAGATAACCTTCAAACCATAAGGATAATATGATCTAAATGAACCTATAAAAAAGTTTTCGAACCATAATCTTTGTTTAATATTTTGTTTGTTTAATATTTAGTTCCATATATATATGGAACTAAAAAGTAAAAAATAGTTCTTAATATAAGAATAAAGTGATTAACGAGAAAATTAATGTCATTGTGGTAAAAGCGTGGGGTGATTTGTATTACATTTTTACGCTAACTCTGCATTTCGAAATAGAACTAGTAAGAAATTTTAACAATTGATATCAAGCACCCCACACTTTTACCACAATGACATTAATTTTCCTCGTTAATCATTTTATTCTTATATTGTGAATATTTTTTTACTTTTTAGTTCCATATATATTAGCTGTAAAAGCGTTGTGTGTGTGTTTTAGTTTTTTAAACTATAATTTATTTCTTCACACATTTTATATAATAAGTATAATTAATTCTCCTAAACTTTTAGCGAAAGTAAATTTTAACTGTTCAAGCTGTTTATTACACCATCTCATGAAACTTTTCTGCTGTGTATTTACCGAGTACAGTTATCTCAGAAACTTTCCGTTACATTAATTCTTTGCTTTATGCAATAAATTGGAGGATTTGGATGTCTTTTATGGTCCGATTCGGCCATTACGCATGGCCTGCTTCGAGTTTATTTTAGTTGATATACAATCCTTGCCTTTTTTTTGGTGTGTGGTGTTTTGAATTTTTATTTGGTTATTCTTTGGACATTTTATAATTTTTAACCCCTTTGTTTTAAATTCCATTCTATTTAAAGTTAATCTTCTGGTTTTTCTATTTTTAATTTGTTTAATTTTAAAATCTATTTGGCGCATCATTATCTTTAAATTTTAAATCGTATGGTTGTAAAATCGTTTGTGAATACTTGCTACAGCATTATCAATGGATTTATGGGACTTAATATTTCACTCTGTAAATAATTGGACAATAATTATGCTATTTCAAAAATTTCAAACAATAATAAGCTTTAAAATAAAAAGGTGAAACTTACTTAAAAACTGACCATTACTAAACCAATTTTAATACTAAGAATTTTCATACCAAAGGAAAAGAATTATATCTCTTGATAGTTTTTAATAAAACAAATATTATTAAATAAATATATTAGATATAAGTATTATTTCATAAACTTTAAGGAGAATAAGAATTGAAAACTTCTGTTCTAATTTTGTTTATGTATATTATCTTTGAGTTTTTTCCCCTATATTAAACATAGTTCACATGTCAGTAAAATGAATTATTTAAAATATAATTAGGTGCATTTTTTTAAAAAAATTAGATAAGCATACTTTAATTCAGAGAAGTATACTATAAATTATTAAACTTTTCTAAATTTTATGTTTAATAAATAATTAAAATGAGCCATACACTTATTTTTATAAAGTTGTTTTCCTTGGTTTCCATCTTCAATTATCTGAATTTTTTTCCAATGTTTAAATTTAAAATTGAATTAACTTGAATATTGTATTCAAAAATATTATTATGCAATTGATAGTTTTTAAATACAGTCGCGGGGACCTCCAATTTATGATATTCTGTTTTACAAATTTCTCCATTTTGTGAACTTTTTTCCTGCAACCAAAGATATTTTATGATTTTCTTCAAAAAGTAACTTCCAAATAGCGAAGTGCATTGCAATATATTTCTTCAACTTTTTCTCCCTGTTTCTTAAAATATTATGAACACTTCAAATGATTCTCTTTTTTAACACATTTTACGGAAATCAATGACCCTTAATTGATTTTACCAAGTGCCTAACTCGACGAAATTAACAAAATTACTGCAATTCTGGGTGTTTTATCCAAATGCCTTCAACCTCACTCCCCCCATTTCGGTGTATTATAATGATGTGAGCCGTATTATGAGATAAAACAGTTTTTAAAACAAAAAACTCGCAAAAAATTAAATTAATAGACTTCGTCCGCAATTAAATTTAAGGACGCATTGTAATATATGCTTAAAATTAGAGAATTTCATTTAAAAAATTCGTTACTTTTAATATAAAATTATTAGGTGTTATGGTGTCAGGAAAAGGTGGGTTTTTTTTCTTGTTTTCCCTTTCAGATTGCTTTTTGATGTGTAAGATATATAAAATAAATATATATTAACTTACAAGAAAGGCGTGAATAATTACTTTTTTAATGATATGTAGTGTTTATGAATTTAAAATTTTTTATGTGGTTTTTAAAGTAGTTTGAAAGTGGTCTCTTTTTAACGAATTGTCCCCATAATTGATTTTTTGGGGAATTTAGACACATCGTTAAATAGAAATCGGACTGAATTTTTTATCTGCTTTGTATGAGCTGCATATTAACAATTTTAGTGAGTAATGCAGTAAAAAAATATTTAATAAATCTATTGTTTTATTTATTTTATTTTAAAATTTATACATTGAAAATTCTGAATAATGTCAAAGGTTTTCTCAAGTATAACCTTTAAAAACAAAGAAGCTTTAAAGTTTAAAAAACTTCTTTTTTCAAAGAATGTAACAATAATCTTCATCAATTGATAAAATGATAGTAAATTTTTACACTTTGATAAATTTGCATTTTTTAACCCTTTACCGGGCAGTGGCTAATAAGTCTAGCCACATATTAAGAAAAAATTCCCCAAGCGTGTGTTGGATATTTAGTCTATCCATATGCGTTAATTGAAACTAAAACGCATAAAAATCTGTACAAATGACAGCATGATACCCTTTTATGCATTTCATGCCCTCTAATGGGTAGTTAGAAATAGTTCTTCTCGGGGTAAATCTACAAATTGTATTTTGAATACTATAAATAAAATTTCTGTTCTTGGAAAAAGTTTTGAGAAGTCTTAAGTGTACTTTTCTCTCATCTGAATGAATCAAGCAAACTTGCAACTAAGAAAAAGGTTTTATTTAGGTTTTTGGAAAGCTTTTATATGTGGATATAGGCTCTTCACTGCCCACATAGAACAGAAAAATGACCTAGAAATTTTTGCTTTTCCTATACTCGAGAGAGAGCACTTAGAATCACGTAAGAAGGTTGGGGGTCGGAAATAAAAACAAACTTTGTTTACAGTATGTCGTACAAGATTCTCGGGTTCAAAAATCTTTCATCACAGCTTTTTTGCTCGGAGGAAATGTATATATTATAAAGTTCCACAGTAAATAGCTCATCAAATTTGTGAAATATGTAATTTAAATCCTCAAAAATATTACTCTATTTCTAACTTTTTATACTGAAATTAAATAAAATATAAACTGTGGATATATACCAATTTCAATGTATATTCTAAGTAGTCTATGTATATTCTAAGTAATCATCCTAAGTTGTACAATAGTTCTAGTATTATTTTATTGCACTTCTATTTTGTATTTAATTGTTATTGAAATAGTTATTAGCATAAATGTTAATTTTTCATAAAAAAAAAAGTTTATTGTAAAATTTTTTCTGTCCTGAAAAGTAAGTTAAATGCCTTAAATGCGCAGTGGCTATAACGTCCAGCCACCACCCAGAAAAAAAACCCTTGATGAGATATTTTTTGTGACTAAATAATGTTTATAGAGGATGATAACATTACATTTATCAAGTACTTTATTACAGAAAAGTGTATTTTAGCTTTGGGCCCATTAAAGGGTTAACCAAAGTCGGTCGTTATGGAAAAATTAAACTTTAAAGATATTTTTGCTTATTTATTTTTATTAGTAACTTTAAAGAAATAAATATGTCAAAAACTATTACTCATATAAATGGTTGGAATAACATATCTTGTCAAACTACCTCTGATGCTAAGGGATACCATTACATCCAAATTCAACTCCAAATATCTGCAAGAGTAAATACATCAGAAATGCAAATAGTAAATTTCGAATTTGAATACGACATAATAAATTGCACTCCAGTTTGAAAGGAACCATCAAATTAATGCAGAAATGACAATTTGCTCTTAAACTATAACAAGGTTTCATACTATTTGAAGTTAACGATAACTCTTACCCCCGGAGGAATTTATTAGTCCCACATCAGGAAAACATTATTTATGTTACTCTGAAAACAAGACTTTAAGTTATAGTTTATCAATATAATTGTTTGAAATGAACAATATTTTGGAAATATATTCAAATTCTTGAAACTTACTTCGTGTTAATGATGTAAGGAAACAAATAGTTAACGTTATGAGAATAGTTGTATGATAAAACGAATATTCTGCTAGTTAATAATAGTAAGTCTTAATGTGCATGTGTATAAATAGTAAGTTTTGCGTGTATTGTGGGTCATTAATAACAGGGACACGTTACTTAAATTTTTGTAAATTTATTTTTTACTTAAAAATGTAAAATTAATTTATATTAAAAAACAATTTGTTACACTAAAACGTGGACATAGAAGTGTTGTTTTAGTTTTTTTGTCGTTTATGTAATCTCATTTCTAGAAGTAAACAAGTTGAATTCCCTTTGCGATGCTAAATTTTTCTGAAGTTAAAAACATATTCAAAGAATTCATTAGTAGTTTATATTTATATTTCAAAAGAAACTTTATAAAATTATACAAAGTATCTAAAAAGAATGTTTTTGAATTTATAGCATAAGAGATTGATTGTATCACCTTTAGAACACTTGTATTGTTTTGAATTTTGATAGCCGATAGTTAAAAACTTATCACAGTGTAGATAAGCTACACACACACACGTGGTTGCGTGTGTGTGCGTGAGGGATAGAGTGAAAATGAGTGAGTGAATATTAACGTCCCACTATTCAACTACTCGAAGGCCTTTGGCGACGGATCTCGTAATTTTGAGCTTGTGAGAGAGAGAGGAATGACTTGACAAAAAAGATAAAAAATATGATTGAGATTTTAGATGCTTAAATATGTGGATGCTGAATTATTATAAGTAATGGTAATGTTGACTGAGGACAGCTTTTAAATTTACGTAAAGGTGGGGTTTAATCAGTTTTAAGGTTAATCAACCTCTTCTCTTTCTTTTTGTAATAATGCTGAACGAAATCTTATGAAAAATAACGGATAAAAGTTTTAAATCCATTATAAATAAAAAGGTAACTTACCTAAAATGCATAGAGCATGATGAATCATATACAGTCGAACCTCCATATAACGAACCTCTATATTGCGAATTTTTCTCTCTATAACGAACTTTTTCCTGAACCAAGAACATTTCACGATTTTCTTCGTAAAATAACCTCCCAATAGCGAAGTGCCTTTTCTATACAACGAGCTTTTTCTCTTGTGATTCAATTTTTTTCTCTCTATTTTTGAAGTATTTCTGGACATTTTTTGAGTTATTCTCTCTTTTAGCACATTTTATGGGGGTCATAAATCTTGCACTGGTTTTAACAGATGCCTAACTCTCCGAGAGCAATAGAATTCTGGGCATTTCATCCAAGAAGGGCAGCCTTTAACTTCCATTGTCCAGTTTACTGGAAACATCTTCGATATCCCCTTTTACCATCAGAGGAGTCTCGTGTCCTTAAATTGGTCTCCGTTCATTTGTAGTATTGATCAGTCGCACTGGTAATTTCATTTACTGTAGCGCGAAAATGTCAAATCTTAAGTACTTGAGTATCAAAAAAATCTAATTCTTTAGGAAGTGGATAAAGACGTCAAGAAAACTTCTTGCAGTTCCTTTTTTTTTTTGTATAGGTAAGATATATAAAATAAGTATATATTAATGTACAAAAAGAGGTGTAATTAGCTACTTTTTTTAACATATAGTGTTTATGAATTTAAAATTTGTTTTACGTGGTTTATAAAAAAAATTGAAAGATGAACCGCTATGTAACGAATTTTTTATAGAACGAATTTTTTTTAGGGATTTAGCGACTTCGTTATATAGATATCCGACTGTATTTAATCATATCTATAAGAACTGAATTCTATATTATTAAAATATTGTAATGAAATAGTAATTCATACGTATTTTAATAGAAATTTATGCATTATTTGCCCTATAAAGAAATCTTAACCACAAACAAGACGGGAAAATTTTTAAAATATTTCCAAATATTGTTTGTTACATAACATAGCATAATATTCTACAATTTTTTAAGAAAATCTGCTGTAGATACACATGCTTAATGACTGTCTGCTGTAGATACGCATAAATGTATTAATCAACATAATTGTATTAATTATTGTTTGAAAATCCACCAAGCTAAAATAACCTTACAAAATGAGTTAGCTATGAAGATAACATACTTCCAATGCAAATTATAACTGCAGGCACTTTTCTGATCACATCAAAACAACAAATGGATCCAATTATTTATTTATTTATTTATTTATTTATCTGTATAATTGTAGATAGCGCCACTCTTTTCCTACTAAGTATTTATAGTTTAAGAAAACAGATAACATCAGCAATTTACTTCGCTTATAAAGATTTACATATTTGATTACATTTTATGTGAAACTTGTTTCATTTCATAAAGTATTCTGCTGTTTACTTAATTTAAGTAATATAAAATATTTAATAAAATAGTTATCTCTCACATTTAATAGCTTTTTCATTTTTTCCCAATACTCTGTTTGTTGTATTGTTATTTATTAGACACTTAAGCTTTTAATTTTGAATACTTGCTGTTATATTATATATATGTGAGTGTTTGTGAGAAAGAGGAAAAACAGAGAGAGGGAGGAAAGAGAAAAAATAAGAGAAGGGAAAAGAAAGAGGGGGAGAATCGAGAAAATAGCAATAGAGAAATTTTTTTATATAATGAATACAAATGTGATTTTATAGCATTAAAATTGTAAAAATCTGGGACTTCACTTTCAAAAATAAAGCATGAACAAGAAACCTAAGGTTGTGAGAAACCTAAATTACAGTAGAACCTGTTTTTATGCGGGTTTTTTATGCGATTTCCTTTTTGTGCGATTCTATTTTTGTGCGATTTTTTATGCGCGATCTTTTTTTTATGCGGTGTTTAAATTTCAATGGCTTTGGCGCCACTGTAATGTTTTATATCTATTTACTAGTGACATAATGGAGAATGTTGGGACCTACCTCCCCCTGAAAGTCAGGTTTCGCCTTTAATATTTTATAAATTGGGTAAATAAGTATTTAGCGTTAGTCAAGGCTTGTGCTCCAAGAGTCCTGCCTCCCCCTCCCCGTGGCAGGACTCAATGGCTTTGCTCCTCTGTAATATTTTCAATCTATTTACCAGTTGTGTAACGGAGAATATTAGGGCCCCCTCTGAAAGTCAGGTTTTGCCTTTAATATTTTATAAATTGGGTAAATATGTATTCAACGTAAGTCAGGTCTTGGGCCTCTAGAATCCTTCCCTCCCCCCCGTGATGTGGGGGTGTACGTTACGCCACTGAAATGTTTTTCATTTGTAATAAACGGTCTCCCGACAATGTGCATTCAGTTGCTTTCTCTCAACGCTCCAGCAGCCCACGCTTGATTTGAGACGAAACTTTCAATGACAGTGACATTATGAATAATTTGATAAAATGAAGACGGACAAAAGAACCGATTTCTTTGAGAGTGGATAAAAATATGGAGGGATCCAGCTTTCCTACAAACTGGAAAAGCTTTTTCTTAAAATAGATACCAATTAAGAAAGGAGTATAAAATTCCAAAAAGGTCTTTAATCATGTATATCTGGTTATTGTGACATTTACAAGCAACTGACCACCCAACTTTCGACGAAAAACTTATCTCTTACTTTATGTTGCCAAAAAGAAATCAATTGAAATTGTACCTTCAAGTGACGAAAGCGATTTTGAACTTATTCATTACAGGGCTTTGGATTGCGATAAGTAGCAAGGAATTATATATGTGCATTTTGAAAACTTATCCATGTATACAATGAGAAAATATATGTTTTTAAAATGTTTCCATGTGTAATATTTAAATATTTATTTTGTTATATATATATATATGGAAGTATTCTTACACAAATTTCGTAAAAAATTGGCATATTTTATAAATGCGACTTTTTTCATGCGGTCCCTATTCACTGCATAAAAAAGTTTTTTGTAGTATTACCCCGAATTAGTTCATTATATGTAAAAATTTATGAAATTTTTGAATATTTTTGTGCGTGTTTTTATGCGGTCCCTATCTACCGCACAAAAACAGGTTCAACTGTATATTCTTTAGTTTTGTGAAAATGACATTTATTTATTTTATTTTTCTTATAAATATAAAATGCAAAGAATCTCTGTTTTATTTCATTAAGCGAAAGGAATTAATTTTTAAAAAATTATGTTACATTTTTTTAATTTATTTGTCCCTTGTCAGTACGCTTTGAAATAAAGTGAACAGTTCTGCATTTTGGGAATGGTTCTTGCACTCAAATCATTTCAGTTTCAAAAATATTTTAATTTTTTTCTCGACACATAAATCTACCTAGGAAGTAGCACATTTCTTAATTTTATAGGAATAAAAATCGGTTTAAGATAATAGTATTACAGTTACTTTTCTTTCACTGTATTCTTTCTATTAATATCTGTATATCTATAAATTAAGTGTATTACTTCATTAATATAATTATTTTCCTTACAATTGTTTTTGTGAATTCACCGTATCAGATAAAAAGAAAAAACAATCTCAATTTTTTTTTCTTGTTTAAGAAAAAGAAATCTTAATGAAAAAGAAATCCAAACATAACGATTTTTTTTTATCTATTTAAAGGAAATTCCAAAACAAAAATTTTTAGCTGTCAAAAGTAAAAAACAAATTTTAAGCAAATTAGAACACATATCCAAAATATTGAAAGTTTCAAATATTTACTGTAATTATTTATATTAAAAATGCATATTTCATATGATTTTCTTCACTAATTTAAATGCGAGCAAGAATACATTAAAATTACGAGTACTTGCAATTAAAAGAAAACCATATCAAAATGAGTGAGCTTTTTATATTTTAATCAAAATTTTATTGTGGATAATATAAAAAATATGCAATATATATGTAAGGATAATTAAATTAGATTAAAAAATTAAATTCCCTATCTAGCACTTAACTCATATTTTTCATTTGATCTTCAAGTATCAAACTAATCACTCATTTATTTCTTCCGAACATATGGCCTAGCCAATAAACATGTCTAATTCCAGATCGTTATATTTAATAGCCCTATATGTCAGCCTTAACTTTCAAATACTCTCATAAAATCCACGATACTTACCACATCTGTGTTTTAAGTGTTAACCCACTTAAAATACCCCGTGGCGTACTTTTTCCTCTCTGCTCTTAGCGTCAGAAGAGATGTAGAAATAATTAAATAAAAATCCTTTTAAAAATTAAGTCTGACTCTGATTCAAATCATGTCATATCTATACATTTAAATTTATGCAAGTATACATTGCATTCTTTAGGTTTTCAGTAACAGAAGTATGCCTCCAGCTTTGTTTTTTCCTAATGTACTTGAAAAATTACAAAAAAAAAATTGTTTTTGTTGTTTAGTTAAAAAGGTTGCATATCTCTTATACATTACCAAGGCATAGATTTTTATTATTATTATTATTACAACAGTTTTATCCTAGGAGGTTTGCAAAAAAAGTCAATTTTGATATTTTATATCTTACTAGCCGTTGCCCATCTGCTTCGCTGGGATTTATGCTGTATATTTAAGTCCTAGTATTAAGAATTCGATTTTGTTGAAAAACATACTTACACCTGGTAACACTCGCCTTTTGATATAAAAAGGATAACTTCTAATTAATAATTTCTAATAATCTGTAAAATTGAAGTGGAATGATTTTTTGCACTCTCGTAACCCAATAACCAAGTGGATTTCCGCAAAACTAATTTTCATTGGATCTCTACTCCGTAAATAGACATGCGGGCCAAATTTCAAGTTTAAATCTAATACGGCAAAAACGGAATTTTTAGTATCAATACGCTCCATAACCCCATTGAGAGTCGATATTTCAAAAAACCGTTCATAGCGGATTTCAATTCAACAAAAGAAACATGCAAGCTAAATCTCATTATTATAGTCCTAGTAGCTCGAAAACGGGAATTTTTTTTGTCAATACGCCCTAGTAACCCCCCGCTTCCCCCAGGAGTTGAATTCCGTAAAATCCGTTCTTAGTGTATCTTTATTCAACTGAAGAAACATGCTTAACGAATATCAAGTATGTGCGTCTAACAATTCAAAAACAGGAATTTTTTTCTGAGCACCCCTTGGGAGTCGATTTTCGCAAAACTCTTTGTTAGAAAGACTTTGTTCCACGAAAGGAACATGCCTACTAAATTTCAAAATTGTACATCTAATAATATTAAAATGAAAAAAAATTATCTATAACGCCCTATTTAAACTATTTGGGTCTATTTTCCCAAAATCCATTTTGTAATGGATGTTTCCTCCATGTAAGGAATCTACATACAAAATTTCAACTCTGCAGGTCTAGTAGTTCAAAAACGGGAATATTTATCCTTAACGCCAATCAATGTTATTTTCATAAAAACCATTTTGGTTGATTTTCATAAAAACCATTTTGTAGCGAATATCTTCTCCATAAAAGAAATATGTTTACCAAATTTAAAGACTGTAAGTCTAATAATTTAAAAATGGAAATAATTATCTATAACGCCTCTTAAGACCCCGCAATGACCCTTGGAGTCCAATTTTTGTAAAATCCGTTCTTAGATGATCTCTACACCTTGAAAGGAACCTGCCTACCAGAGTTCAAGTCTGTTGGTTTAATATTTAGTTCCCTAAATATCGTGATGAGTGTGTCGTTTTTTTCCCTTTATATACTCGTATGTAGATAATGTATTTTATGCAGTAAGCATGTTTAACATACTTCTTTTTTTTGCATTTACCGTTTTAAACCACTTTAAATTCCTGTACATGTTCTAAACCAGCGGTACTTTTAAGTGGCCAGGCTATTGACCATTGCTCTGAGAAATTTACTTATTTACTAACGTTGTATTAAAAATTAGGTGGAAATTCCTTGTCAAGAAATCAAATATATCACAATGCTTTTTTGCTGTCGGCGTCGTACGGGTTCGAATTGATAGCGAAAATTTTATGGGTGGAACTAGTAATTTTTAACTATCTTTCATATCTTGCAAGCAAAAAAATATTCAAAGAAAATATATCGTTTCTAGACGATTGGGAGATAGACTATTTTGTAGTGAATAGCAAACGGGGATCAGAAATTGTTTGTTTTGTCATGAAAGTTCTGTATTTAAAAAAATACCAATAAACAGGAATGATTCAATGACACTTTTCCTCAAAGTTCTCTTTGAATAGGGGATAAGATAGGCTTCCTTGAACAATCTTTGAAACAGCCCCAAAGTGTTTTGTCAGTGGTAAGATCACAGTGGTAGCAAAGATATCCAATGAAGTTCGTTATATTATTGGTAACCATATGAAACCTTTTACTGATGCAGAAATTGTGAAGGATTGTTTCTTAAATGCTTCTGATTTAGTGTTAGGGACACAAAAAATATTAAAAAATAATAATTTAAAAATGCAAAGCAGGAGTTATAATATTTTGATCAATTTTCGAAATTTTAAATTTCCAATGTTATCTTGGTTTTAAAGCATTTATTTTCTACCTCTCATCTTTATCTTCAAGTTGCGGCCCGCGTAAAATAGCTGACATATGTGTGCGGCCCAGCAGAAAAAAAGTTTGAGTGCCCCTGTTCTAAACTCTTAAATAATGAATAATATTCGCCTCAGTGAGACAAACTTATTGCCAAAAAAAGTTCATGATCATTAGTAAAAATGATATAATTTATGAAAGAAATTATTATTTAGATTGTTTAATGAAGCCGAAGTAATCATGGGAATTTTTTCCCAGGTAAATAATTTTTTTTCTTTTTTTGCTATCTAGCATGAAAATTTCATTAAAGAAACAGCTTATTCAATTCCTACTATTAACTCACACTCTCTATATATTTATTTGTTTATTTATCTTTGTGAAATTTTCAATCGTTAATAAAATACATTTTAAAGGGCTCAATTGAGCTGAAATTTTATATACATGATTATTTTGGATGACAATACAGTAATTTAATTAGAATTAATAAAAATTAATTGATTAAAACTAATTATTTAAAGAATTTCAAATGCAGACACGTTGACATCATTTTTGGCGATTTAGCGACCCTTTTGGCGACTTGTATCAAAACTTGAAAAGATTTTTCTCACGTTTTAAAGCAATCAGATGAAATGAAATTTTATATACACGATTGCTTTGAATGACAATACGATACTTTAATGATAATTAATGAAAATTAATTACTACTTAATGCTATAATTCTGTCCTATGTATATACATATTTATATTAATTGTAACTATTTAATAAAAAGTAGCTAAAATAAAAATTTTCTTTGTTGATCTAAGTAGGAGTTGACTTAAAAAAAATTTATGTTACTTGTTTTTGATCTAATAAAAATTAAGTCAGTATAGAGAAAGTGATGCTGTATTATTCTTACTAGGAAGTAATTTCTATCTATTATGAATACGTGTCATGAACAATTAATTGATTAAATAATTTTTTTTTCTTAATTTTCAAATCAAGATTAAAATTATATTTGCTTAGCAAAAATAAATAAATAAATAAATAAGCCTTTTCTTTACAAACATGTTGTATTACTTAAAAATTTAATTGTAATGCCTATTTAAAAAAATTCTTTATAAAATTTATATATTTCAAACATATGCATTAGTAAATTTAAAAGTATTGACACAAGAAATGGCCAGTTAAATTAGCACTCAAAAGATTATTTACTATTTTATAACCGTAAGGTTATCGATTGTGTAATCGAACTGGGATTTTTTTTTTAATTTTTAAAAAGTTAATTATAAAATTTAACTTTTAATTTTAATAAATTATCTGTTTTTTAGGATAAGAATATATAATCGAGAAATCCAAATTACCTAAAATTATCATTTTTAAACTTTGGAATATATTTAGGTGCATATAATTCGTTAAGAACTTATTTTATAAGCTTTGATTTAATGAATTAAATATTTTGAATTTTTTTTAAGGTATCCGACTGCGTTCGGAACTGTGATTTCAAAAAAGTGCATAAATGGATAATTTTCATGATATTTAGTGTCACTCAGATCAAAATACATGCATAAAATTGTTTTAAGGACATTTTGACAAAAAAAAATTTATTTAAATATTACGTTTTGGCAAAGAATTAACTTAGAATAATATTTTTTCCAAATGTTCTCTTTTTGTGAAAAATGGTTCGATTATAATAATATTTTGCCTGTATATAGCTTAGACCTACAGAGCCTGAGCTAGAATTTTTGAAAAATTCACATTTTTAGAGTTACTACCAATTAAGATAATTATTGGCCTTTTTTTCTTAAAATTTCTCCCCTCTGTTGTCGTAAAATATGAAAATACCCACTTCTAAGTTATGTATTTCAAAAATTCTAGTTGAGCCTCTGTAGAAAGGTCTGAGCTATATAGAGGCAAAATATTATTATAATAGAAACATTTTTTCACAAAGGGAGAACATTTGGAGAAAAGATTATTCTAAGTTAATTTTTTGCCAAAATATATTTAAATAATTTTTTGTCAAAATGTCCTTAAAACAACTTTATGCATATATTCTAATCTAAGTGACACTAAATATCATGAAAATTATCCATTTATGTGCTTTTGCAAATCACGGTTCTGAACGTAGTCGGATACCTTAATAAATTAATAATTTGTTGTGACGTAACTATGTCATTATTAATTTTCCAACTTAACTATTATATTTTATAAATTTTGAAATAGTGTAATCTCAATACCGCTAATCTTATAAATTGAAATCGTGAAATATTTCATTATTTAATCCAGCTGTAACGTACATTTCATTTATGTATAACAAATTGCAGTTACATGAGTTTGAGTAATTTCACAATTTATCTCATGTAATTGTATTTAGCTATGTAACCCAATTTACACCTTTACACTTAATTATAAATGAATTAATATTCATCAAGAGTTCTTTTAATAATCATTAATACAAGCTACTACTTTGCAAAATGCCATGCCATTAAATATGACATATGTTATGAATATGGCTGAAGTACATGATTCATCTATTACATTGCAGATAATTAATCAAATGATGAATGAAGCCTCGTATCCAACATCGCCATTTTATACGGTTGCAGTATATTATATAGCCTTAAATATCCATCTAAATTAAATATGCTATGCAGTATTAAATATAATACATAAAGGATTCAGTTATGTAGGTGAATATTTCCCTGACAGTTAAGTATTGAAGAAATTATATATCAAACTACTAAATTCTTTAGAAAATTGATTTTTTTTAATAATAATATGAAGAAAGTAAGAACAACACACACACACAATGTAAAATATACCAGGAGAGATAATATATCCTTCTTGTTTTATAAATTATTTCTTTTCTACTTATATTTTTATATAAAATAGAATTTTAAGTTGTTATCACATTGGGTTATTTTACTATTGCAGAGTTCTGGTTTCATAAAAAAATGATAATAATTTGCTAGATGTAAGTATCAGGAGACAAAAAACTTCTATCCGTTTCATAAAAAAAATTATGATACTGAAATATCCCCCCCTCTTTCTTGCGTATATATGTGTGATTAAGTCATTGCTATTGAATTCTTAAACATTGGATGTATTATATTTTTAACTATAGAAATGAAAAGTACTGACGTATTATACCATTGATCAATTTCATAAAATCAAAATACATCACCAATTGCCGAGATATACTATCAATAGAGGAAACCCTTTCTGCGTAGGTTTGTAACATTTTTGCACGTTTATAATGACATTTTTTTAATCGGCGACGTCCTTTGATTTGTCGAAATTGTTAGTCGGTATAATACGTAATCACCGCAATTAAATTTATGTTTAACCAATTATATTTTTAAGAAAAGTTAGCATTCTAATAAAATAAGATAACTTTAACCTTAAATTTTTAATTCATTATTTAATGACTATTTAAAAAATTTTGATGTAGAGTATTTAATAATATATAATATTTTTTTTATTATAAAAAAATACAACTTATTTTTATCTGAGTCTACACTCATATCTGATACTGAAAATGTATGTAATTGCCAGAACTAGTTTAATGAGAATTGGAAACTATGCTATATATACATCTATCAAGACGGCTTTATTAAATGATTAACACGTCATCTCTGTATTGATAGCTATTAAAATCTTTCATCCCCTTAAACTATAGCCTTTGTATGTATTCTTTTATGATGAGTTTATATAGTACCAATAATCTCTGATAATTGATTTGGATGTATTGAGGGTTTTTATCGATGCTTAAAATCATTACTTTTGTTTGAAACGGAAGTTTGGAAAATGGAGCTCCAGATCAGGTGTGATCTTTGGCACATGACCGTCGTTCAAAATTACGGGGTCCGATGCCAATACCTCTTTTGTAAATTCAGAGTTCTTTGTTAATAAACAATCATATTTCACAGGGAGGCCTCTTTACCACACTTTCTAAGAAAGACTGAAAGACTTTCTGACCTCCTGAATCGATTGGTCCTAGCGATCATCAATAAAATTCCTCCAAATGACATCATTATCTATACCGATGACGGTAAAATAGATATACGGACAGGCGGTGAACCTTATATTCAAACACCTCGAGAGAAACACTCCATAATACAACGTAACACAGATTTCTGTTCCGTTTTTCGAAACGAATTAATAGCAATTGACAGTGGACTAGAAAAATCAAAAGCGAAAATAACTACGAAAATCTCTAGATTCTATCTGACAACCGTAGTTCAATTCAACGCCTCAAAAACTGGGCCCACATAGGAGATAAAAGCAGTTTATCTATCCTACGACGAAAAGTTAAGCTCATCTCCCACCATCACAAAGTACGCTTCCAATGGATCCCGCTCCATGTCAATATCCATATCCAAGTCTATATCCAATATCCATGTCCTTGTTTAATATCCATGTGTATATATCCAATATCCATGTCCATATCCAATATCCATGTCCATGCCCAATATCCATATCCATGTCCAATATCCATGTTCATGTCCAATATCCATGTCTATATCAATATCCATGTCCATGTCTAATATCTATGTACATATCCAATATTCATGTCCATATCCAATATCCATGTCCATATCCAATATCCATGTCCAATATTCATAATCCCATATCCATTTTCTTGGAAAGGCATTGGCTCTTGCAAAGGAGGGGCTAGACCACCATGTCCCTTCCACCTCAGAGCTCCCATATTTAGAATAATTCTCAAAACAAAAGGCCCAAAATATAGAAAAAGGTTTAATACCTCCGTTACATAAATAGTACAAAGGCAAAAGATCAGGGCTTTCTTTGTCTCTTTCTTGTGAGAGATAGTCTATCACTTGTCTGTCCCGACTTGCTAGTGGGCACTTAAAAAGTCTCACTTTTTCTGGAGACAATAAAAGGTTTCCTATTTGTCCTAAATGCCAGCTAGAACAGGCTTTACCTCAGCTCATCTTGGACTGGACAGGGAAGATATCCATGATAGTCCACTTCAAGTATCGGACATTCTTAAAGTAAAAGGTTTCACTGATCTTGTCTGACTTCGTCTGACCAGACAAGAGATTAGTGACAACAAGAACTCCATCAAAAAAAATTTCGTCTCTGAGCGTTATATATCATGAAAATTTTCTAAAAATGAATCCACACATGCAATATTTTTGAAAAGAATATTTTTGGAAATTATTTTTATCAGCGTTTTTTGAGCATGTGATTTTATTTTTAAAAAAAAAACAGACAGCTCGAAGAGGCGTAATTTGTTGATGCTGACTTACAACGTGAAAGATACCATGTATTTGATTATTGGAACAACCTTGTTTAATGCAAGCCACTCAAATAAGCGATTCAAAGTTAAAGTGCTAAAACTTTTCGATATTCTTTTAACGATTTTAATACTGAGCTAAAACGGTAAATAAAAAATTTAGGTAAACATTCTTCCCACATTATTTCCTTAATTAATTTGAATATTATTTTTTTTTAGTTTTTTACGGCTAAACTTATTATTTTCTCTTCTATATTGTAAAGGGTGAAAATAAGAGAAAACAACAGATAAATAAGATCTGGAAATTCTATTCAAAAAAGCATTGCTGATGAATTCCTTTAGAAAAAAAAATAATTCCTAAAAAATTCCAACACGAGCAAAAAGAAGTGTAATTCGATTTTGTTCTCGGCTTTTTTATAACTATTTTCATGAGAGAGGGGCATTCGTTAAAATATTTCCCTATAAAAGTATTTTTAAAGAAAAAAAACAAATACATTTTTTTATATTAGATATTATCCAATGCTTCTCTCATTTTTTCAAAGAAATACACCTTGATTAAAGAAAGGGGAGGGGATAAAACACATTATAAGATTTTAATTGTTTTCTTTAATTACTTATTAAAATATTTTTTTTAAATTTAGAATGTAATAAACGTATATAACTGAAATCATTTTTATCGGTTGTATATGGTTGTCAATTATTATTCCTTCAATAAGTTAACGTATTTTCAAAGATACTTATAATATTGTAGTATTGTTTTCTCGACTATTGAAAGTGAATGAGTGAGTGTGTGATACTCCATGGGCTGGGGGTATCCTCTCTTCATCCTCCACGCGACCTATGTTTGAGGAAATGAAAGATTTACCAATAATAAAATCCATAATTCAAATTAGTTTATTATAGTCTCAGTTTATATTTAGCAAAACAACACTAGTCAAGGAGGCTTATGATCAGGAGTGATGAAACCCAAACTGTAATTCTAACAAATAGCGCAGTAAACCATCGAATCTATATCTATAGATGATTTCCTAACTGACTAGAATCCGCTCTAGTATTAAAGCTTAATCTAAACAGAATTACCGCTATTTCCTCAGCGAAGAGCTACAATCCTTCTATCGTCAATATATTCTTCGATACAACGGGATCCGGCAAAGGGGTGAACTTCTGGTCTCGGATTCACTTAGAAATCACCTTCACTGGCACTTTTAGACCGTCTCAGAACTCTTAGAACATTCTTAGACTCTTCCCCTAGAACTTCACCTAGCGCTTCTAAAATTCCACGCGAATACTAAAGCTCCAATATATACAATTCCTAATCCGCATAATCGCGTTTTCTTCTTGGTTTGTTTGGAAAGAATTGCCATTCTGGCCCCAAAGATATCCCAAGAGGATTATTAGTAGAAGCACCGATAAAGCCCCGTCACAAGTGTTTATCAACATCCCTCTCTGAAGCAACACTATGGCTATTGAAGAACCTCGTAATTTGGAATCACGCTCAAATAACGACTCAGCTGGCATCCCCTCTTCTTACTTCCACACCAAAACAATATGAGACTGAAAGCATTGACAGACTTAACGAGCATCAGTCCCTCTACGCGAAATATCTTCAAAGCTCAGGGCTAGTGCCGTCTCTCGCTAAGAGACAACACCGTTTACGAGTTCACGACCATGCCCACTCGGCTATTGCTGCCAAACGACTTTTGAAAGGAAAAATATAGATCGTATTGAATTGCTCAATTCGTCGACTCCGGTGACTTAGAGCGGCGTTTCTCAAACTGGAGCGCGTGGGTGGATCCTAGTCAAGCACACTGCTTGGCGACAAAATCTTTGGCGCCAAAAATTTTGGCGATAAAGTTTACAATATGGCAACCCTTCCGGATTGCCCAGTCTGGTGGCTAACATATAGCAACCCTAAAACTGGTCAAGCAAAAAAAAATCGGGTGAAAAGTGGACATCGTCCATTTTCGCCCTTGACCCTGCTGCAACACGTCGAGTTCACCCCTGCTCTTACTTTCTTCCCCACATGTTCCGATTTTTGGCTTGATTTTCCACCGGTTGTTAGAATGGCTTGCGAAATAAAATTGCTTGAAAGCGAGGCAACCACAGGATTTTTTGTTTTGCTTGGAGAGCAAGGGAATAAGGCTGTTTTAGATTGGGTCATGAAAGAAGGATTAATTCCCTCCAGATATGAGTGTCCGAAGTGTAAAAAGGTTATGCGTTTGGTTGAACGAAAGGGTACGATTGATGGTTTTGAATGGCGTTGTCGAGTACAGTCGAAAGAGAATCCCTACTTTGTTTGCCGGAGTGTAATTAAAGGTATGTGGTTTAGTCATAGTAGATTGAGTATTTGTGTGGTCTTGCGATTAACCAGGTATTGGTTTGGCAAGAATATGAATGAGTTTGTAGTGAATGATTTTAAAATTAAAAACACAGTGGTAAGTGATTTTTTACAATTTTTAAAATGCTGTTTTTCCCTTATTTTACTGCCTTTATCTCGTAGAAATTCTCTTTTTGCCCTTTTCTTTATTTTATTCTTTTGTGTGAATACATGTGTTTTCAGCGTCCCTGACGCCATTACGGAAACCCCGTTTTTTAGGATTTTTGAACAGGAGCTGAGACCGTCACCCCCCTTCCTTCGCTTCTGGCCCTGACATTATTTCGGAAACCCCATTTTCTTAGGGGTTTTGATCACCAGCTGAGACCGTCAACCCCCGAATTTTTTTTTGTTTTCTTCCATGACGTCATTTTTTGAAACAGGGGTTATTGGCGCCATTTGGCGAAAAAAAATGGCACCAAAAACAGCAGTGTGCCAGACTAGGATTTTACCAAGCGCGCCCCCTTGGGGGGCGTGATAACTCTACGAGAGAGGCGCGGGCATATTGAAAAGTCGAAAACAAAATATTATTTAAAAAAATTATTTTACTGAAAGTAAACAAGCAAAAGCATTCTGACATAATAAAATTAATACTAACATTCGCACTGATATAATACACTTATAACTGTATCAGTACTACACAATGTGTTTTACAATTAATTTAACTATACCAAGTTAAAAACAAGTCAAATAATTACCAATGACCCAATGGGCTTGTTATATGTAAAGAATTATTCACAAAAATTAAAATTTATCTGGATAATGTGTACGGTTTATAAATAATCCCTTAACTGCCTCCATTTTCCACGTAAGAGCACGTGTGGGATGTATTGGAAGGAAGGGGGAGAGAAAATGAACAAATAGGAAATCCTCTGATATAAGGCCATCCTTCGCGAACACTGTCAATGTCCTTTTATTGCATTCAAAAGCCTTCGTAATAATTTTATGGGTAACAGGGCATAGAAAGATCATACTTCAGAAAGACGTATATATACGTCCGGGTAATTTAACGCACCGGCTAAGTGAGGCGTATATATACCCTGGTTAAGAGGTTTAAGTCGCATTTTACCTTTAGCGTCAAAGTATAGTATTATTGAATTTCTTCAATGTTATTTGTCTGGAAGGAGGGCGCGATGCAAATTATGATTTGATATTGGGTCACAAATATTGAAAGTTTGAGAAGCACTGGCATAGAGGTAAAATGCCTGCTTCGTAAGCCCAAGGTTTAAAGTTTGACCCTGGCTGTAGTTGATAGACTTTCTGAATGCGGAAATCGTAGGCACGTATGTCACATGATTATGCGCCATGTAAAAGGTCCCTTGAGTATCAATTTCACTCTGGTACTCTCGACAAAATTAAATCGCGACAGCATTTAGCATCCGACGAGAGCTTGAATTAAAAGATTAATTCAAACTTGCAAATTTACTAACGAAGACGCCACTAGATGGTGCCACCGTGAAATGGCTCTCACATTTGGGGACTTGCCTTGTTGCAAAGACACTCAATTCTATCAATACTACTGGTATTAATAACTTTAGAATGTTACTATATTATTAATAGAGCGAGATAGTTATTTATAAATATGAATGGTGTACTATTTGACTTCGAATGTATTTATACTGATACAGCTATCGAAAACATTTTGAAAGTCTATCGTTGGATACTTACCGGTTTAACTATCAATTAACTTATCGACTTATTTTATCTAAATTTAACGAAATCAATACGAATGTGGGAAAAAATTTTATCAAAATATTTGTTATAAGTTTTTCATAACATTTATTTATTTTATTTTGTTATCTGAATGATTTTCTAAATCGAATAACGTGATAGACAATACTAACGATAACTGAATTATTAATAATGTATTGATCGTATTGTTCGAGGGAAAAATTATTAATATTACCACTAACGTCACGTTATATAATGTTATTAATAATCCTGCCAATATGTACTGAATGAACTATTGATAGTAATTTCGATATATTGAACTATGCATATATAGTACTTTTGATATATTGAACTATTGATATAGTATTATCGGTACTGTAGAACTGTTAAATATTTGAAGAATTATACAACAGTTTTCGTTTATTTTATAATTGTTCAGACCTGAAATAGATGTCATTTAAGATTGTAGTCCTTAGAAATTAATATCAGAAATTCATTTAAAGAAAAATGTGCTTTAGATCACTTTAGGTGTGCTCTGTATATTTTTTAAAAGTTGCGAATTTCTAAAATATGTTCAAGAACTCTAGAGTGTTAGTGAGTACAGCAAAGTGCCATATCTGACTCAGGAGAAAACTGGTTTTTCTCTTAAAAAAGAAATGTTATAGCTCTAAGCTTTTTCAAAAAAAAACTTCATTTATTTTTTATCGTTAGTAGAGATATGATCTTTTTTCAACGAAAGGGTTTCGAATATTGATAATTTTTTTGACAAATGGCTCAACTTTTTTTTCTTTTTTTGAAAAAAAAACCTTTTTTTTTACTTTAAGATATTTTTAAATTTAGTTACATTCCTTTTTTTGTGTGTGTGTTTTCTATAAATGTATAAAAAGATATTTTTAAAAGTATTTTTAGCACTCTTTTTTAAAGTATTTTTGACTTTTAGACTGAAAAAGATATCAGTATTTTTGAGTATATAATGTATATGATACAAATAAGTGTTAAAAGTGTGTGTGTGTGTGTGTGTGTTTTTTTTTGCTGAAACGCTCCTAACCAATTAATCAAATATACTTAGATAAGGGTTGCCTAAATGAAAAGTGGACACGTGCAATTGTGTCAGCTATAGCAGCGCTACCGAACATAGATACAAAGGGTGATAGGGGGTGTACACCGCATACGACGAGCAATTAAGAAACCTGTTCTTGGTCGAGAAAATACATCAAAAGTAAAGTCGTTCTATTCATGGATGTGTCCATATCGGAGCAATGCGCGGTAGTGTGATTTTTGATTGTTGAAGGTGAGCTGAGAATGCGAGCAGTTATCATCGAATGGGGTCAGTCTATGGCAAGCACTGCTTAGTTAGAACAATTGGTGCAAAAGGTTTCGTGAAGGGTGACAAACGCTACCAGATATCCTTGACAATTCCTGGTTCAAACGTTCATTCGTGAAGCCTAGATAACCTTAAAAAATTTCGTTGAAAGGAGCTGGAACATCCACCGTACAGTCCGTATTTGCTCCCTGAAACCCTCCTCACTTTTTACCACTTAAAAGAGCATTAAGTTTCCATTCGGACAATGAAGAGAAGGGACTAGAGCAAGACTTTCTCGAGAATCAACCACAATCTTTCTACATCGAAGGCATAGACCAACTGTTGAAACAATGGGACCTATGTTACAACGCCCAAGGTGATTTAATTTCAATTCCAATAAAGATTCACTCAACTTGTCCATTTTTCATTTGGGAAACCCTTATATGATATTACTCTAAGAATATTCCCGAAAATATAGAATTCGTTTACATGCTGGCTGTCATGTCGACTCAGCTGATACTGAGGGGTTAAAGCCAAACACATATGAAAGATCCCTGAGAGCGTGATCCTATTTCATCCAAGTACCGAAACATAATGGATGGTATGAAGAAGCTGCAGTAGGTTGAATAGTAGAGATTGATTCGGGTAGTTTTAGGCCTGGCACACAATAATGCTGTTGCTTTGCATTAATGTACTTACCCCTTCCAGAGCCAGTATTCTTCCAAAGATTTCTCTGCAACAATCATTGCAGTCACTTTTGCACAGTCTTATCTGTATGGTGAAGGTGACAACTGGTAACTCGGTGTGATCAACCAGCTTCATGCATTCTGACTACACGACTTCATTTGAAGTCGTCCAATTTGTAATCAGGTCTTTGTCAAAGTCGAGACGGCGTTATTTATTGTATTTCCAACAAAGTGAAATGAACCACGGTAATTACCTATGTGATACCCCCCGACCCGGGGGTACCATCTCTCCATCTACGCGACCTAGATTTGTAGAAGGAAATGATTGATTACTCAAGTTAGCCGTAATCAAACTAATTTATTTTTATTCCAATATATTGATCCAAACAACAAAAGTCTTACTATAGGGATGCAATCAGGAGTGATGCAACGTATTTCTAAATTCTAAGTAAATAGCGCCTAGGATCCTTACCTCTAACTTTATGAGAAGTTATTCTAAGAATCCTTATCTGCCTTAAATTCCTTAACACGCTAAAGCGCGTTCTATAATTACGCTTCTATTTTTAATATCTTACCAACAGCTCACGTCATTCAACATCTCAGCTTTCTTTCTCCTTCTTCTGTTCTACCACGCGAATACTAAAGCTCCATTATATATCAATTAACTAATCTGAATATCGCGGTTTCTTCTTGAGAGGATTGGATATGAAATAACTCAATTCTGTCCCCATAGATTCCCCAAGAAAATTAGTATGAAAATCCGATAAAGCCCCGTCACACCTGTTTTATGTAGTTTAATAGTTTCTTAGTATAATCGTGCTCTATATATAACCAAAGGTAATATTTCATTGACCTTGAAAACAGTGATTTGCGTACTTGATGCAAAAGAATTTGCGTACAAAATTTTGACACGATAGAATGAGTTCTAAACATGCTTTATTTATGTATTTATTTATTTAAAAAGACTATATATTACTGTATTTATATTTTGTCTTCATTAAACTCCCAATTAGAACTCCAATTTCGATGACCTTGAAACTTGAGAGAAATCTCCACCTTAAAACTGCTAAAAAAACATTCTATAAAAAAAAAGGAAAGAAAATTATAATTTGAATTCTTACAATCATATGACACAAAATAAATACATAAATGGTTTTTAAATAAATTGAAAGAAAAAAGATTTTCTGAAATAGAGGAAAATAGTAAATCTCTTTTTTATTTAAAAAAAACGCGAAACACACAGTATTTTCACGGTGACTTTTTTAGTCTTGAGATAAAACTTTACATCTTGAATCATTTTATCGATTGAAATGAAAGCCCTGATGGAAGCAACAGGTTTTTCAATAAATCTCGCATTCTTTTTGAAGCCGATGCACTTTTAGCGACAAATTAAAGAAACTATTCTTAGCCATAAAGAACATTTTACAGGACATAACAGGTCCGTAAATTGAATTGTTCTGTCGCATTGATTTCTTGAAGAAAGCACATTTCCTCTTTTCCCTTCCCCTTTTTTTCGCTGCAGACATCTATTTCCTGATTTTCTTTTAAAAGATGAAAGTATTATGCCAGGGACGATATATAAGACGAATTTTACCCCTTGTCTCTTGTGGCACTGTGAATGCTCTTAGTCATTTTCGTAAAATTGCTCGCACTTATGGAAAGATTGAAGTAATATATTTATAATAATGGGGAAAATGCTTTTGTAAGTGAATATGTCCTTTCTATCATTTGTTTAATTTTCTATTATTTGAAATAATACAATAAATTATATTGAGGTTGTGTATTGTATAATGTTTTGTAAATGAAATTAAAACACAATAATATTGCTTATATACTTCTTCATCCTATTGCTTTTTAAGGAGTTATTGTAATTTTTAAGCTTTGTTTGATGTTAAAATGAACACTTAAAGATGCTTAAATTTAAAACACTAGCGTGCTTCCTTTTTCAATTCCTACTATTAGTTCACTTTCTCACTATATATATATATATATATATATTTAGAAATCATAATAAGTCCCCATTTTAGTCCAAAGACTCTTTCTGTATCTTCAATTGCTATGTTTCTTGGCATCCAATTTCTTTCTTCTTTAGCCTTATAGGTTATACAACTTTCTCACTTAGTATTTTATTTTATTATACTATATATATGTTCAAATTTCCAATCGTTAATAAAATACTTTCTATTCATCCATTCAAGTTTAAATACACTTTTTTAAACTTGTAGTGTTTGACAGTTGATGTTAATACAGTTTTTTTCAAATATTAATTCATTAATGAAATTAAAAATGAATAAACAGTAACAAACCAAAATAGTTGTCCAACAGCATATATAGAATGAAAAATCGTTCAGTGTGTCTCTGCAGCGCAATGGATAGCGCGTTGGATTTCTAATCCAAAAGTCGAGGGTTCGAATTCCACTTAGGATGGCCTAATTTCTGAGACTGTAATTTCTTTTATACTATACTATTTTATAAGAATAATTAAATTTAACAAATAAATAAATAGCAATAAACAAAAATAATTCAACACCATATATAGAAAGGAAAATGGAAAATTGCTTTCTATTTTGTCACTTGATATTGGGATTCTGTCCTATGTATATACATATTTATATTAATTGTAACAATTCAATAAAAAGTAACTAAAATAAAAATTTTCTTTATTGACCTAAGCAAAAATTGACTTAAGACCTTTTTTTAAAATTACTTGTTTTGAGATATTTCAAGATTGCAGTATTAGCTGAGAAACAGCTTATGTGATAAAGCTTTCTACAAAGAACATTATTTGATAAAGAAAGGAACCTCTATCCTTTGTTATATATATATATATATATATATATATATATATATATATATATATATATATGTATAATCACCTTGTCTAAAACATAAAAACGATTTCTTCTTCTCCAATAGTCATTTGTTTTATTGCATATGTTACATACTTGCCACTACCATCCCGCTTTGTTGGGTTTTGATTAAATTTTATGACTATATTTTACTTTACTTTAAGTTATTTTTATCCATCACTAGAATTTGTTTGTATTAAAAACATAATTATAGATTTCGCTCTTTTGGATTTAAAAACAAAAACATAAAACTTGAATTTCTAATACGAAAGTATATTTATATTTTTTTCGCCCCTGTAATTCGTTTTGGAGTCAATTTCCGCGAACCTTATTTTTCATGGATCTTTACTCAAGAAAAGAAATATGCATGCCAAATTTCAAGTCGTAGGTCTATTAGCTTTAAAACAAAAAACTATTTATGTACTTTATTAGAAATTTATCTATTATTTATATCCCTAGTAAGACCTCTTTGACAGTCGATTTTCTGAAAACCTGTTCTTAGTGGATCTATATTCAAGAAAATAAATAATATTTGCCTAATTTCAAGTCTGTAGGTGTAATAGCTCAAAAACGAAAAATTGTGTGATTCACCTCCAGAGTGCCCCTTGTGAGTCTATATTCACAAACCGCATTTTTAGCGGATGTCAACATATAGAAATATACTTACCAAATTTCAAATCTGTAAATCTAGTGTTTAAAAACCGAAGGGGGTTTTTTTACCTATAATAATTCCACAACCCCTCCTTGAGAGTCTATTTCTGAAAAATCCGTTCTAAGAGTTCTAAAATAAGTTCTACTCAAACTCAAATGAAAGAGACACGTTTCAGGTCTGTAGATCTTATATTTCAAAAATACAAATTTTTGTCTGTAATACTCCCGCAACTCTATTGGAAGTCGATTTTCCCAAAACCCGTTTTTACCGAATTTTTACTCAACAGAAGAAACGCGCCTGTGAAATTTCAAGTCTGTAGTTCTAAAAGTACCGGAGGTATCAAGATGAGCGAGTGAGTCACTCTACTTTTGTGCGTGCATGAGTGAGTGGGTGCATAAAATAAAATTAGACACTAGTAATATGTAAAACAATCTTTAAGGAATCCTATGAAAAGAGTTAGTTTACCTATTTCCATCTTATAATTATCCAACATGTACATGGACAGATTACAAGGACATGTTCAAGAGTGAAATGCCAAAATTAAGACTCTTTTCTTATGAGACATATATCTTGAAAAATTTCCAACAGAGCTTAGACTTTTTTGCGATCCTTATAAAAACATTTTAATAATTCTGTAGATACACAAAAATAAATTTTTACTTAAAAATTTTTTTTTTCAATTCTTAATGTTAATTTACTCTCTTTCTCTATATATATTTATTTATATATATATATATATATATATATATATAATCTTATTCAACTTTTCAATGGTTAATCAACTTTTCAATGGTTAATAAAATACTTTTTGTACATCCACTGAAGTTCAAATATTTTTTAAACTACTTGTAATGAATGACTCTTGATATTAATGCAGTTTTTTTAAACATCAATTCATTAACTTAATTTCATAAGCGAAAAAAACTTTTTTTTTCTTTTGACTTAAGTAGGAATTGACTTTTAAAAAAAATTTATACTACTTGTTTCTGTTTAATATAATTTGGGCATAATTTTTGATATCTCATAATACATGCTTATGTTTAGGTATCATTTTTCTTAAAAAGTATCTTTTAAATATGTTAAATATTTTTTTCACACATATGTAAAACAATACACCAAATATAGTGAACGTATTTTTTTAGTAAAATATTAACATATAGTTTCTTTAAACAAAATTATAAAACCATGTAATTTTGAAAATTTCTATTTTTTTCCCTCTTTTTCATACAAAAAAAACTATTTTTTTTAAAAAAATCTGTGTACTATACTTCGATTAAAAAAAAGAAAAAAATTCAATATATGCACAGGTATCCTGTATAGAAGTATAAAAAATTTGGTACCATTTAATGCAATAGTTTTTTTTTTTAAAAAAAAGGGTACCTAAAAGCAAAAAAATTATGTTTTGGAGAAAAAGGGGAAAACTAAACATTTGTAAGCGTTTATTACATTTCTGAAAATTACTTTTTACATATTTTACGGTTATTTTGTCAACAAATAAATTAGCGTTACACATTTTTAGATTTATATTAGAAAAATATGAACTATTTTTTTAAATACTAAAATTTAAAAATCGATTTTTTTTTAATGTGTACAATGTCCTGATTTCCTTAAATATACATTTATCCCATCGTCCACTTATGTTGAACATTTGTGCATGATATAACGTCTTGTCTCGCAGCTGTGGTCGTTTTTTTTTTGTTTTTTTTTTGTGGAAATTATCATCACGCAAGCATCCTGCAACTGTATGTCGGGGATTCTTGCGTGCTTCCGTCTTGGACCTCCCCACAACCCCTTGCACCCGAGGAACCTTTATTCCCGCCGAGCAGCAGGATGCGAGACGGGATGCTGGGGGCCACCGGCACCTGACCCCCGAGCAGAGAGAGGAGACGATGCTCTGAACTTTCTAGTGAGTGGTCACCGAAGGGATCTCTCCTCTCACAAACCACTGTTTGAACTCTAATAATCTTTTAATAAATTTAATAACTTCAATGTATAATTCTGTAAATAATAGCTGTGACGTAAATAAACCAAATATTTAAATTAACCAATATCAAGCTACCGTTATTTATCTCAAACGTCACAATGAATTTTTCTCATATCACACATTTAACTCTCCCTATACATATATATACACTGGTGTGCAAAAATTAAGGACGAAGTCGAAAAATTAGCATATCAGCTGAACGAAGAGGCAGAGCGGACAGAAAGACCAATCAGGAGATTAAGTAAGGTGATGTACGGTAGCACATGCGCAGATATGCAGGTAGACGTAATGGGGGAGTTTCTGAGTAGTAAAAAGCATGTTGTCGGTGTAAGATCAGTATTTCTGGCAAAGAGATTGCACGCCGTATAGCAGTTAAAATCACACCGAGTTGCTGCCTCAGCGAGAAAAGGCGAATAATCAATCTGTTAGACGACATCTGGATGCTTTTACCCGAGGTCGAATCATTGGGAAGTTGGAGGAAGGCCGCAGTGTGACAAGTGTGGCTGCAGAGTTCGGAATTGCTCACAGCATCGTTTTACGACTTTGGAGACAATTTCAAACTACAGGAACAGCTATCCGGGGTTCAGTAGTGGTCGTCCACAAGGAACCACACCCGCAGATGACCGGTACATTGTCTTACAGGCCAGAAGAAACAGGCGGCAGATAGCGGGAAAAATCGCTAGACACACGACACAGGTGACTGGACGACCGATATCGCGTTTTACCGTGGCCAGAAGACTGCACGGTGGGGGTCTGTTTGGGCGACGCTCTGTACGGTATGTACTTTTAACGCCTGCCCATCGGAGAAAGCGTTCTCTGTGGTGCCGGGAACACCGGAATTGGAGAGACAATGAATGGGGACGAGTACTCTTTACAGATGAGAGCAGATTTAGTTTGAGTAGCGATTCTCATCGCATACTCATCTGGAGAGAGCGGGGAAGCCGCAATCATCCCTCGAACATCATTGAAAGGGACAGGTATGGAGGTCGCGGTGTTCTCGTTTGGGTAGGCATCATGCTTGGTAGTCGTACAGACCTTCACATCTTCGACGCAGGTTCAATCAACGGGACCCGTTATTGTAACGAGATTCTTCTTCCATATGTGCGTCTTTTTAGAGGCGCTATGGGTCTGCAGTTCCTTTTCATGGACGACAATGCACCATGTCATCACACAGTAGCTGCCGAACAGCTCTTAGAGAGTGAGGATATTGAACGTATGGATTGGCCGGCACGATCTCCGGATCTCAATCCCATCGAGCATGTATGGGATTTTCTAGGCAGACGCTTGGCAGCTCGTACCTTACCACCAGTAACGATTCGGGAGCTTCGATTGGCGCTGCAAGACGAATGGGCAGCAATGCCTCGACAACTCATTGACACCCTCATTCTCAGCATGGGCAGACGCTGTGAAACCTGCCTAGCAGTCAGGGGAGATCATATCCCCTACTAAAGACCGGATGTTTCTTGCTGGACACCCATCACAGGGATGTTTAGGCCTTCAGTCGCATTGCGCTCCATGCTACTTTTTCAATCAAGCTTCTTTTTATCCCTCTGATTTCTCTTTTAGTAAGTGTTGCTTACATTACACATGTCCTTACGTATTGGGGATCTTACGGTATTAAATGTGTTGATTTGGAAAGCTTTTGTACAAAGTTATATTGAAAAAACCGTCTCGTCCTTAATTTTTGCACACCAGTGTATAATATCTTGTTCAAATTTTCAATCCTTTATAAAATACTATTTATTCAATCATTCAAGTTCAAATACATTTTTTTCAACTTGTAGTGGATGGCACTTGGTGTTAGTAAAGTCTTTTTCAAATATTAATTCATTAATTAAATTAAGCAATGAATAAAGAGTAACAAAAATAATAGTAGTCCAACAGCATATATAGAAAGGAATGTCGTTCTTTGTGTCCCTGTACCGCAATGGACAGCGCGTCGGACTTCTAACCCAAAGGTCGTGGGATAGCCTAATTTCTGAGAATGGGATTTCTTTTTTACTATACTATTTTATTAGAATAATTAAATTTACTTAATGAACATATAGTAACAAACAAACAAAAATCGTCCAACACCCTATATAGAAAGGAAAATAGAAAATCGCTTTCTATTTTCCCACTTAATATAGTTATTCTGTCACATGTATATACATATTTATATTAATTGTCTCATTATTTAATAAAAGTAACTAAAATATAGTTGTTTTTGTTAATCTAAGTAGGAATTGACTTTAATTTTTTTTATATTATTTGTTTTTACATTATATTCCATAAACCATTCTACTGTAAGAAATCGAATTTCATGTAATGTGAGTACATTTTTTATATATTAGTGAGATATTTTTATTTATTTATTTTATTCTTGATATACTTGATTAGAGCTTTTGTATCCCAGTAATAACAACCTTCAAAAAAAAGGTTCAGATTTACAGAATTTTTTTTTCACAATGCTGAAAAAAGCATTAAGAAGTATGTGCATTATTTTTTTGCAGTAATTCTACACAATTGGATTAATGCAACAAAAGGACTGTTCGCTTATGTTTGCTCCAAGATTAAGGAAATTAGATTATTTGAATGTGTGAAAATTTCGGGGGGGGTGAAATTTTTTATAGGAATTCACTAGATTCAGTAATGTATGGGATAATGACCTTTGCAATTCCTTATAAAGCTCATTACGAGGCTTCTTTCCAAAGGCATATTAATTTTAAAGTTTTTATGCATATTTTTCTTTAAATCATTTTCAGTTTTTCCCTTTGCTTAACTATATATATGATATCTGTTCCTCACACAAAAACTTATTTAACTGCACGTTTTTATTCTTAATATTCAATTTATTTATATACATTTAAATCTGAAACTCTTGTGAATATTTAATCCCTCTGTATTCTAGAACACACAATTACCAAAAAAATGCACCTTTTTGGATTTTTTTAAGTTAATAATTTATTCATATTTCTTATCCCCCGTAAAATCCGGTGTATAACGCGCACTTTTAAAACCAAAAAAAAAATCGAAATTTAGGGTGCGCTTTATATGCCAGGTTGTGAAGGTCTCCTTGGACCTCACTTTGAGAACGAGAATAAATAGGAGTCATGAAAGAACCAGTAGCCATTTTTATAAACAACTTTCTTTATTTGGTTATCTTATCCAAATAGAATCAAAGACTTATTAACAAATATATCTAACTAGTATTATGAGGTTTTAAAGGTAATATCCTTTAAATTAACTTAATGAATTAATGATCCAATTAATTAACAATTAAATAACGATCACGCAGACATTACCACGATAAGAGATCCCAGAATTATATTTAATAATGTTCCTATTGAACATTTAACTTTAATCTCACTCTTAAAACTTTAATGAGACATTAATTATAAATCAATAATTACCAACGGAATCTCAACTCTTCTTGAGATTAAATTATCTCCAACAAGAATTCTTCAATTTAACTTCACTATAACTTTCTGCTTCAATCTCTATCTCCTACTGCTCTAACTTTACTATTCCGTTTGACTTAAATACTTTATCTAATCTGCATATAACAAGGAATCCTGTCCGCTTTTTGGAGTTGATTGGAAATAGGTAGGGAATTAAATTTCCCTAAAAAGGACGACTCAGAAGGTTAGTGATAAAGTTCCGTATAGATTTGTCACAAGGTAAAAAAATGAGAGCATCAGAAATAAAAAAGGAGTATTAAAAAATTAGACTTTTATATAGACTGGAATATCGCTTATTTAATAGAAATGCCATACCGATAAACTTAAAGCGTTATAGATCCGGAAGTATACGAATTTTTCAAAATCCTACGATAATACCTCGAAAACATGATTTCAAAACATAAAATCATTGCAGACGTACATTACAAATTTCTTCTTTAAAAAGGGGGTGCGCGTTATACGGTGATGTACTTTAAAATTCTAAAATTTTAGCTGGAAAGTTTAGAGGCGCGTTATACACCGGATTTTATAAAGTGTTTTTTTTTCCAGGTATAGAAGTTTAAGTTGGCCTTACTTTCCAAGATGGCGACCGATTTAACAGCTGTCAAGTGATTTATTCTCAGTTTGGGTTGGCGATTCATCAAAACGATCATCCACAGCAAGGCGTAGATTCGTCGAATGGGCCCAAAACGAGATTGCCGTTGTTCCCGATTTTCATAAGCGAATTTTGTTTAGCGATGAAGCGCACTTCTGGTTGAATGGCTACGTCAACAAACAAAACGGCCGCATTTGGAGTGAAGATAATCCACAAGTGTTTGCCGAAACACCGCTACATCCAAAAAAACTGACTGTTTGGTGCGCTTTATGGGCTGGTGGAATCATTGGTCCGTACTTCTTCAAAAACGATGAAGGCCTCAACGTTACAGTCGATGGTGATCGGTATAGAGCCATGATTACTAACTTTTTCATTCCTGAATTGAATAATCCTGATGTCCAGGAGCTGTGGTTCCAACAAGACGGCGCAACATGTCACACAGCTCGTGCCACAATCGATTTATTGAAAGACACGTTGGGGGACCGCCTAATTTCACGTTTTGGACCTGTGAATTGGCCTCCAAGATCTTGTGATTTAACATCGCTAGACTATTTTCTGTGGGGCTATGTAAAGTCATTGGTCTATGCGGATAAGCCACAAACGCTTGACCATTTGGAAGACAACATTCACCGTGTTATTGCCGATATACGGCCACAAATGTTGGAAAAAGTCATCGAAAATTGGACGTCCAGATTGGACTACATCCGAGCCAGCCGTGGCAGTCCTATGCCAGAAATCATATTTAAAATGTAATGCCACAAGATTATCTTTCGTATAAAAAAAATTTATGTCAATCGAATAATACATCGTTGTTTTATTGCAATTTAAAGTTCTATACCTCTATAAAAAAACAGCCTTTAGTATTTAAATTATTATAACTGACAATTTTTAGAAGTAATTTGAAATCGCCTCTTAGATCACGTTTCGTACAATTGAAATTCCATTTCATTATATATTATCGTATTTTTTAGGCTACTTTTTTAGGAGATAGAAATTTAATAGAAATTCCATTTCATTATTTATTATCGTGCTTTTTTAGGCTACTTTTTAGGGGATGCACCAAATGACGAGGATGACAACTGAGTTGGCATCCCCCTCTCCATATATCCACATTACATCAAAGCGAGAATTTCAGATTTAATGCTCATAAGCCTTCAATTCGGGAAATTTTTGTTACCTCGGTAACCTGTTAGCCATGGTCATGAACTCGTTGTCAGCATGGTCGAATTGAGGGTTTGAGTTTTGATGCCACTGGAAACCCATAGTGGAGAATGACAGATGCACCTTATATCTATCGAGGCTCAGTCCTCACATTGGTGTGGAGTGGAATTTAGGAGAGTGAAGTTGTGAGGGATGGGCTCTCCCATCCATAATGTACGAGAGTTAGAAGGAAGATTATCCGTAGACAAAACAAATATAATTTATTAACAAGTCTGAACAACCTAACAAATCTCAACAACCCATGTTAGGAAATGCACCTTTAAGTAAGTGTGGGAGCAAAAGTGAGGTAGACGATATAATTAATATTTAATTATAAATTGAATCACTTACTCTTGGAATGTCTTGGTAATACACATTCCAAATAATCAAAATACTGTTCTAAGTTAATCTACTTCAGGCCGACACTTTTCCAATTTAGATATCTAATTAACCAAATCGTCAATCTTCAATTTTAAATATTGATCAAATAATCTACGAATCACTCTCGACTAGCTTTCTATTATTATACATTAACCACTAACTTTTTTCATATAGCATCTAACCCTCTCTCTCTCTCTCGCGCGCGCGCTTCCTCAAACCTAAAAGTTAATGCTTAAATATAAACTTTGATTTACATATGTCGCGTCTTCTTCTTCGAGAGAAAGTTTTCAATAGAATAGTATTGAAAGAAACAGTTTTTCCCCTAGAGTAATAGTAGGAGGTTCCCAAATAGACCCGTTACAAAGTGTCTGCTCAGATGTCGTCATATTCACTTGATCGACCACAGTTCAAAACTACAAAGCCCATCGCCAATGACCCTCGAGTTACTTTAGAGTGTGACGTTAATAAACACTCTATCTCGCTACAGATCTTTAGTAAAGCCAAAACTCAGATTCACAAGTCGCCAAAAGCATTCCGACCACGAGTTCACGACCCCTAAACTACTTTATTGGCTCCCAAATGTGATAAATAAACAATGCATCTATCTCAAACTATATTTCAAGTAATATTTTTAACCTGGGAGAAGTCGCGTATTCAGTACTAACGTTAATGATCATGCGGAGTGACGGATTTACCCCAATCACACAATTCCTACTATTAGGTCTCTCTCTCTCTCTGTATGTATGTATATATATACAAGCGGTTTCGACAGACTTTGTCCTGTACACACGTCTTTTAAATCCAAAAATTAAAAACTTTTTTAAATAAGTTGTAACAGTATAGACCGTTTTGATGAAATTTTTTATAAAGAAAGTTATTAGAATACCTGACACCATCACATGAACAGTTACCACAATTTGACCTATCGATTGCGTAGGAATATTTATTTACTATGAACTAAGTTGGATATAGAAGCTATTCTGAATAGAAACGTGAACTTATTTTGATTCAAAGTTGAAAAAGATAAAACTCGAGCTATTTCCATAACATGTATAATGTTTTTGATTAATTCTTGAGTTGTATAAACAAACAAATGCGTTGGTTTGCCAACCTCGGACATGCAACATATAACTGGCCGTTTGAAAAGCAAAGGGTTTCTAAATCTAAGCCACAAATTGTCATTGTTTGACCTTGTGACTTATAAATGGTGATAGCAAATCGGAAATTGCAAACATTTGAATGGGTAGGTGAGTCTGAAAGAATCATTGGGATCTGTGGTAGAAGTACAACTTCACCTTGAAGTTTGCCGCTCAAAATAGTGGCCTCAAGAATATTGCCCACGATTTTTTTATGAACAATCACGCGCCGTTACATAATTTTGGTGCATTTTTAACTAATTGCGATATCGGACCAAATTGTGAATCTAAATCATTCTCGAATCCACTTGAACCCACACGAAAAATACCATCCAAATCGGTCCTGCCGTTTAGGAGGAGTTCAGTCACATGCACAGAAGAATTATATATATATATATATATATATATATATATATATATATATATATTAAATCTAATAGCAGCAGTAGAGAAATCATTAACCGTATTTCAGCTTTTTATAAAAAAACTAGATTTATATACAAAAAATATGAATTTTCCTTCTATTTTTCTAACACCAAAATTTCATAAGAGTCCGATTAAATTTAGAACTATTACTAATGGTTTTAGTACCTATATTACACAACCAGGCAAGGTGTTGCAAAAAGCTATACAACACACTCTAGACAATATCTCAAACTCCATTATTGTAAAAAACAGTAAAGATATCGTTGAGAACATGCAAGGCAAGTGTATTAAATCTTTGCATAGCTATGACTTCGAAGACATATTCAACTCTATTGATATAGAGGATATGATTTTAGTACTTAGAAATGCCTATATTAAGTATTCATTAAATAATTTTTGATAAATTATGATAAATTTAATACTCTTATACAATTTGTTTTGAAAGAAAATTACATATTTCATAATAACGATTATTATCAACAAATAAATGGTCTGCCACAAGGTAGCCCAGCAAGTAATAGTCTGGCTAATATTTATTTACACTATTACGAGAATGAAAAAATTGATACAGACTCTTGTGTTACTTTTTCAGATATATCGATGATTTAATTATTTTCAGCAATAAAGTTGACTTTACTTCTAATTTAAAGTATTTTCCACTCTACTTGAATTGAATAAAAACCAATTGCAATTTAGAGTCAGCAAATTTCCTAGATCTCCAATTAAAAGTTGAAAATAATATGCTAAAAGGTAATATTTTTGATAAAAGAGACTCTTTTGATTTTGATGTTATAAAAATGCCATATTGGAATAGTTCTCTTCACATTTCAATTTTTAGAAATATTACTCTAAATTATATAAAAAGAAATAAAGATTTAGTATCTGAAGAAGTTTTACAAATTAATAATTATAAAATTTCTTTCAAAGTTGCTTAGACTATAATTATCCAGCTAATTTTATATATAAATATATGTCTTCAAAGTTATAGCTATTTAATTATTTTATTTAATATATTCAGTTCCATTTAGTTTATAGTATATTATTCTTATTTTTCTTATAATATATTTAGTTACTAAAATATACATAGATGGCGCCATTATTTTTATTTATGCGGTTTTTTTGTGGTTAGCGTTAGTATGCTATTAGAATTGCAGTACATCGGGTAAGTTTTTAGTTTGTTCCCCCACATTTTCATTGTTATTAATTTTGGTCATAATCATTATTAACCTCTATTGCAATTATTTATGTTTATACATATTTATATTTGTCTATTTCATCCGGATTCCTATGGTAATTTAATTTTACAATTCTATTCTATTGATGTTATATTCACCCACGTGGGTTTTTGGGCCTTTGCCTTGGTTTATCTCCTATGCTATTATGTCGAAAGTTTCCGCTGAAGGGGAAGGTTGAGGTCTCGCAAAACACTGTTTAACCCTGTTTAACTATCTTAAGCCAGTGACAGCTCGGGAAATCCTAATAGTTTTTTCCACTATAGCTATATCTCTCGTTTTTGGTTTGCAATGGCTCCATGTTTTTGGTTCTTTCGATTTGTTCTTAAGATGTTTTTAGGATTTGTTAGTCTTCTTTTTAATTTATTTACTGCTATATATATATATATATATATGCCCCGTATCTCGTGGCGAAATGAATAATCTTTCCGATACTGTAATTATTTTTTGTCTTATTTTGATAAAAAAAAATTAGATTGCACTTTTAAAAACGGCGAAAATATCAGAAAAAATTCTCCCCTGTTCCTTCTTTTTTTTCTTGCTGCGCATTAGCAGAATAAACAGCACTCAGTGGTAAAACAATTATGCGTTTTAAGGTTTTTAATTATTTTTTTTAACTAATTGCGATATTGGGACCGAATTGGGAATCTAAATCATTCTCGAATCCACTTGATCCCACACAAAAAATTTCATCAAAATCGGTCCAGCCGCTTAGAAGGAGTCAATCACATACACACGCACAGAAGAATTACATATATATAAAGATTATTTGAAAAGATATTAATTATAAAAACGCTAAAAAGCATAATTCCTCTGCATTTTTGTAACAATAAAGACCCGGTTTGGCCAGTTTGATTGAAAATCGATTTTCGACGCCAACTAATGTCATTTTTATAACAATAACGTTGTTACAACAATGCAGGTGAATATTGAGTTGAATGTTTCTAATGTTTTTAATTAATATTTTTTTTTTGAAATAATTGCGATATCGCACCAAATTGTGAATCTAAACCATGCTCGAATCCACTTGAACTCACATAAATAATTTCATCAGAATTAGTCCAGCCGTTTAGAAGAAGTTTAGTCACTTACACACGCACAGAAGATATATATATATATATATCTTGTTCAAATTTTCAATCGCTAATAAAATATTTTCTATTCATCCATTCAAGTTCAAATAATTTTTTTAAACTTGTAGTGGATAATACTTGATGTTAATACGGTTTTTTTGAAATATTAATTTATTAATTAAATTTTATTTAATTAATTACTGGCTTTTGAAGCCAACTCAGATTCGTCTCCATTGTTGTAACAATATAACTGTTAAAACAATGACAAATGTTGGCGTTGCAAACTGATTTTTCAGCCAAACCGGGCGTGCATTGTTACAACAATGCAGACAAGTCATGCTTTTTTTCAATTCCTTCTATTAAAGTTCACTCTCTCCCTATATATATCGTTCAAATTTTCAATCGTTAATAAAATACTTTCTATTCATCCATTCAAAGTAGGAATTGACATAAAAAATTTTGTTTGTATTACTTGTTTGTCATTATTTTATTGTACACGATAAAAATCGTAATTACAGTGAATAATTTAAATAAGAGAATATATACTTACCTTCTTTTAAGAACTTTTCAGTTTTTCTTTGATAAATTCAGAAAAAATTCAATCAAATGGAACTAAAACGTTTAAAATGCGCGTGACTTTAAAAAGGGGCACAAATCACAGATACTTTTCGCTAACACTACAGAAATGTTATTTGCAGGCATAGTTTAATTAAGAGGATATATACTTACCTTCTTTTAAGAACTTTTCAGTTCTTCTCAGAAAATTTGAGAAAAAATTCAATCAAATGGAACTAAAATGTTTCAAACACGTGTGACTTAAATAAAGGACAAAAAAATCACACAGACACTTCACTAACATAACAGGAAAGATATTTGCAGGCAAAACTGTAATACTTTGTTCAAGTTATTGAGGTTTATTGTCCTTTAATGATCGACAAATAACATGTAGATCTATATCTTGCTAGTGTCTTTATGACAGGGGACAGTGTGTCTTGTGGTACACTTGTGGCTTCATATATTTCTTGATGGAGTTCTTTATAGGTAATATTTGAAAATTTTCCTTTAAACTCAAACTTTTCATGTTCATCGCTTTTCTCAAATTTACTTTCACTCTCATGATTAATATGCATTATTTCAACAGGTTCTTCCCTTACCTGATCAATTTCAACCTCCTTCAATAGAGATCACAAATGCCCATTTATTTATTTATATATTATGCTCATTTACATCTATAAACCATAATAAGTCGTACAACACAGCAATCAAAACCACTAAGTCATTCACTGGCAGAAAAATGTAGCATTTTCATAGAAAATATTTTGGAACAAATGTGGTGGCGCGTGGAACTCAGTCAAAACGAGTACATTAAGATTGTAAAAAAACGTTTAACACACACTCCCAAAAAAAGAGGCAGATATGTGAAAAATACATTTTAGTTCCTATGAAGACTGCCATTTAGGACGATACTGAAAAGTCCATTAGTAACAAATAAACAGTTTTCGCACAATTAAAGAGTTCGTAAGCCTGGGGTGACTCTTTACCCCGCGTGACCGCTCATTGGTTAATAAAGCATTTTCCTTTTAAATCTTGTCATTAAAACTTAAATTATCTATTTGGGGATCTGTTGAGGCCAAAAATGATGCGAATTCACATAGTATTGAAATAAATTGAACGGAAATACAATCTTATACACTCGAATATCCCTATTATTTTATCTGAGATCTGCAAAATGTTATTCATTTGAAGTAGATAAACCACTTGCTTGTTCGCGTATTTGTCAATGCAATGAGTATTTCAAAAATAAATTCTTCTGAGAACTCAATAATGTATTCACAAACCATTCTGAAAGAGGGAACTCTAACTTTAAGTCAACACTCTCCTGGAATTTATATTTGATTACAACTCGTGTTGTCTTGTTTGAAAGGATAATTGACACTATTAGAATTTACTCTTGGGGAAATATTGATTTAATTTATCTCCTTTCAATAAATTCTTGAAAGATAAATATCCAATTAAAGTGCTGGATTATTTAAGGATGAATGCGTTGGTAAGTTCGAATTAAAATAAATAGAGCAGATAATTTACATCGAGTTGTCTAGGTCAAGAATTAATTGATATTTAACGTAATTAGAAGCATTTTAAACAATTTAAATATAAATTTTAAGAAATAGATACCCTTACCCCAAAAAAATAATATATATTTTTTAATATTATACTTTTTCAAAAACTATTATAATAGCTAAATATATGTGTACCCTTCCCCAAAAAATATATAAAATTATTTATTAGAGAAGCCGGCTGGGTGACGTAGCTGGTTAGGTGCTGACCTTGTATACCCAAGTTTGTGGGTTCAACCCCAGCCCAAATCAGGGGATTTTCATGATGCAAAAAATCGACAGCGTCCCTGCCGTATGAATAAATGTCATGTTAAAGATCCCTACAATGCCTGTTTGGCTTAGGTGCTCTCGGCAAAATTAAAATCCCAGTACAATTTTGCATCATCAGAGCTCAGGTATTATCCTCTGGGGAAGAAACTGGGTGTCAAAATTACATTCTGTATATTCTGTTAATAAGTATCCACCTAAATCAGGGGTACTCAACCTTTTTTTCTGCAGGGCCGCATACATATGTTAGTTATTTCTCGCGGGCCGCCACTTGAGGATAAATAGAGGAGGGGGGAGTTGCGGAGAAATGCTTGAAGAAAGACCAAGATAACATAGGAAATTTAAAATTTGGAAAGTTTATCAAAATATTATAACTCCTGTTTTTCTTTTTTTTTTAATTATTATTTTTTATATATTTTTATTTTTGTCACTCTAATACTAAATTTAGAAGCATTTAAGAAACACTCCTTCATAGTCTCTGCATCAGTAAACAGTTTCATATAATTACGAATAATATAACAAACTTCATAGGATGTCTTTAATACCTCAGCGATATCACTGAAAAACACTTTGTTGCTGTTATCACCTCTTGAAAGAGATCTTCGAAGAAAAGTATCATTGAATGAGATTCCTGTTGATTGGTATTTTTTAAATACAGCACTTTTGTGACGCATCAAATAATTACTGATCGATGATTGTTTTTCACTACAAAATAGTCAACCTCCCAATCGTCTTAAAACGATAAATATTCTACGAATATTTTTCGCTTGCAAGATATGAAAGATAGTTAAAAATTAGTTCCAATCATAGAATTGTCGCTACTCCACTGTTCTCTGTTATCACTAGTCGTAAACGTTCCAAATAGAAAAGGAATTTCAATTCGTACCCGTACGACACCAACAAAATTGATATATCTGATTTTTTTTTCTTGCAAAACAATTTCCCACCAAATTTTTAATACAATGTTCTTAAATAAGTAAATTTCTCAGGGCAGTGGGACATGATCGGACCACTAAAAAAGGCTCGGAGGCTGCATGCGGCCCGCGGGCCACAGATTGAGTACCGCTGACTTAAATGGTCTGACACTAAAATGTGATACCAGATCCGGGTGAATGTACTAGATCTGCAAAGGTAATTACCAATCCACAGCCCCAGTTAAAAGGGGGGATATACACTGCTGGCCACCGTAAATGCAACACCCTGAAGGAAGCATGCAAATAACATGAAAATTACAACATATATTAGTGGAGGTGTGATATGCAAATGATTAGAATTTCAGCGCAGACACACATCACGCGCACCTGTGGCGCCACCTCAATGCGCTATTTAAGGCTTGGAGATTTCGACGATTTCAAGTTAGGCAATTGTGTTTTTCTTGTGGTTTTTTCAAAAACGATTAGTTATGTCTCATAGAAAACAGGGATCAGCTTTTGATCAAGTATCCGAGTTCGACAGAGGAAGGATAGTGGCCTACCGAGATTGTGGATTATCTGTCAGCGAAATCGGTAGTCGTGTTGGACGAAACCAAACAACTGTGCTGCGGATATGTAACCGTTGGATGCAGGAGGGTACGACGGACCAACGTGGTCGATCGCATCCACCTCAGTGCACCACTTCACGTGAAGACAGGCAAATTGTGCGCATGGCAGTGACGGATCGCTCAGTCACATCACGAACCGTAGCACAGCACATTGAGTCTGTAACGCGTCATTCAGTATCTGCGCGTACCATTCGACGCCGTTTACAGCATAGTGGTCTGTCCGCAATGCGTTCATTGCTTGATCTACCCTTGACGCAGAACCACAGACGTCTCAGTCACCAATGGTGTGATAAAAGAAGGATGTGGGTGGCAAAATGGAATGAAGATGTCTTTACTGACGAGTCACGCATCTATCTGCATACCACGATGGTCGGATTCGAGTCTGGAGACACCGTGGAGAGAGGATGCTGAACAGCTGCGTTATGCACCACCACACTGGTCCTGCATCGGATATTATGGTATTGGGTGGTATTGGATATCACTCTCGCATTCCTCTAGTACGCATTGCCTGTACTTTAAACAGCCAGCCCTACATCTCCAAGGTGTTGGAGCCAGTTGTCCTTCCTTACCTTCAGGTCTTGGCCACAGCCATATTTCAACAGGATCATGCGTGACCACACGTGTCACGCATTGTCCAAAGGTTCTTCGTCAATCACCAGATTGAAATGCTTCCCTGGCCGGCTCGCTCTCCAGATCTTTCACCAATAGAAAACATGTGGTCCATTGTTGCTCAACGATTGACCCAGATTACACCCCCAGCTGCCACACCAGATCAACTTTAGCAACGCGTGGAAGCTGCTTGGTCTGCTGTACCCCAAGAGCACATTCAAAGTCTCTTTGAATCAATGCCGAGGCGTGTGGCAGCGGTGATTTCCAACAATGGTGGCAACTCTGGCTACTGATTTTGGCAGGAACTACACTTCACAGAAGTCTATAAATTTAATCATTTGATGCTTGGTCAACATGTTATCTATAAAATAAATTTTGTTGTTCTATCTCTTGTCTTTCTTGGTGTTACATTTACGGTGGCCAGCAGTGTATTTATTAGAGATTTATATTGAAAGTACAAATTACTTAGTTGTTGTTGTTGTCGTGTGTTTTATTACTAGGATACATATGAAAGACGTGAGATAGGTGAACAGATACATACAACACAACCACAGAAGAATACAGATTTTTATTACAAACTATGATCCCAGCATATAACAAGAAAAGGTGCGCTGCTTTTCCTTTCGAGACGGGAATCCATTTCAGGCGAAAAGACTGACTTCTTTCCCAGAGAAGATACAACCATGTCTTACTCAGGAGTCGAACCCGAACCCATTCGGTTACAAGCCGAAGGTCATAGCCACCATACTGGCTGGGCGACACAAATTACTTAGTTATTTAACGTAAGTAACTTTTTTGCAAGTATTATAGTGGCAGCAGATTAAACAGTGGTTATGGTCATGAATTCATGGCTGGAGATGTCAATGAACTCTGAAGACTCACAGTGTAGAGATCAAGATACACATTAAATTTTCGTAATTCAAAATCCTCCCTTTAGTGTGGTGAGGATCTTTGGAGAAAGAGGTGGCAGCTCAGATGTCGTCCTCGTCACTTGACCGTGGCTTAAAATTACGAGGTCCACTGCCAATAGCCTTCCAGTTGCTTCACTGTGCAACGTAAATTAAAGATCAAATCTAAATTATTTCACACATTTATATATAATAATGTGTGAAATTAATATTTATAATATGTAAATATATAAATATTAATAATATGTCCATAATAAATAATGCATAATTATTATTAGACATTATTAATAATAATGTCTAATAATAATTATAAATATGTCCTGACAAACATAAATATGTCCTGACAAACTAGTACCAACACTTTTATAGCTATCGATTACACATCAAATTACATCACCTGCACGATCCATTTATTTCATTGGGGGGGGATCCGAATACTTTTGGTCAAATGGAAGTGAAGTGAATGTGAAGTTTAGTGGCGCAAGGGCCAAATTTGGCCAAGCTGCGCCAAACACTTGTTAAAATAAAAGCCGTATAATTTTAAAAATATATATGTTTAAAAGTATATATGTACACATATATGCATGCATGCATATATACATAAAATATATTAAAAATACAAAGAAACATACAAATCAAATTAAATGTAAAAGTCCAATCTTTAAAAGGAAGGCAAAAAGGTTTCGGTGGAGGGATTCCCCCACCAAGTCAGATAAGGTTAAAACAGATGTATGAAAGAAGGTGACGCGATGACGGTTAAAAACGGGACAATCTATTAAAATATGATAGACTGAATATGGGATTTTGCCCGAGGGACATTCTGGGGCATTTTCACCCAACAGAAGGTGCCTGTGCGTGAAACGAGTGTGACCAATGCGAAGTCGAGTCAAGTGGACATCGTGTCTTCGCACTGGTAGTGCTGCCCAATGAGAAGTGGAAGGATGAATGCTATGCAGTTTGTTGAGGACCTGTTGATCCCAAGTCTCTTGCCATACACGATGGATATAGTTCTGTGCAGAAGTTTTTAAACCCTGGTAACAGACAGGCCGCTGCATGTGATCAGACATTGATCGTGCAGCAGTATCAGCCTGTTCATTACCAAGTATACCCACGTGTCCAGTTACCCCGGAAAAAATTATATCAAAACCCTTCCTTTCCAATTTTCGCAGAAGAAGAAGTATTTCGATCACAGTGGGGTGTCGGCGTTCTGTTAAAAAATGCAAGGATTCTAGAGCACTCATGCTGTCCGTGTACACACAAAAATGACGGTGGTTGGAAATTAATATATGTTGAAGTGCGATAAGAATGGCAGTTAATTCTGCACTAAAGACAGACATGGAATTATGTAAGCTAAAACTTAAAATGGTATTATTAAAAACAACACCACACCCAACATGAGTTGCAGTCTTCGACCCGTCCGTGTAGACGGGTATGTATTTAGAATACTTACTGCGATGAAAAGAAAAGAGTTGCTGACAAATAACATCTGTAGTGCCTGCTTTGTCATAGCCCGAAAAGGAGTTGTGATAGTTAAAAATTTGGATGTCCCAGGGTGGAAATGCAAGGATATTATTTTCCTGGATATTTATGTTATTTAAGTGGGCGTCATTTAGAACAGCCTTTGCTCTTTTCGAAAAAGGTTTGATGTTAAATGAACGGGCCTCATAGAGTCGGTTGAGACCAATGGCAAGAGCAAAGGGTTTTAATGGATGAGAAGGAACAGACATAGCACGAATAAAATAATTGGCACATAATTGCCTCCGCCTTAGTTCTAAAGGTGGTTGGTGGCATACCACATACAAGCTGGTAACAGGCGAAGTTCTGAAGGCACCAGAGAGCAGATTCTTAGAGCAGAATGATGTATTGTGTCCAATCGTTTTAAGACAGACGCACGAGCAGAACCGTACACTACACAACCATAGTCCAAACGTGAAAGTATTAGTGCTTGGTACACTCGGAGTAACGAGACTCTATCCGCTCCCCATAAGGTATTTGATAGTACCTTTAAGATGTTGATGGATCGTTCACACCTCTTCCGCAAGTAAAGGACATGCGGAAGGAAAGTCAATTTGCAGTCAAAGATTACTCCGAGGAAGCGCACCGCACTGACGACAGGTCTTTGAATATGTCCTATATGAATAGAAGGATCTGGGGTGTAGATTACGTTTTCTGCAAAAATGGACACAGCTGCTCTTGGATGGAGATATCGTGTGTCCATTCTGATCGCACCACTGAACTAATCGATTGACAGTTGTTTGCAGCTGTCGCTCAATTAGTCGCATATCTGAACCTTGACAAGAGACCTGCAGATCATCAACATAAAGCATTCCTCGTACTGAAGGTGGAAGTTGATGAAGTATGTTACTCATATGAATATTAAAAAGGGTAACGCTCAAAACGCTACCCTGAGGAACACTTTGATCTTGAATGAATTTATGAGAAGATGAGTGACCAATGCGTACATTAAAATAACGAACAGCTAAAAAGTTAAAAATAAAAATAGGAAGATTTCCCCTTAGGCCAAAATCATACATATTACGGAGAATCCCATAACGCCAAGTTCGGTCGTATGCCTTTTCTATATCAAAGAAAAGGGAAACCAAGTGGTTTCTCCTAACAAAGGCATCCCTGATTTGCGACTCTAGGAACACGAGGTTATCAAGAGTGGATCGGCCCTTGTGGAATCCATTCTGCAGAGGAGAAATACACTTTTCTTTCTCCAAAACATATACCAATCGAGTATTAACCATACGTTCAAAGGTCTTACAGAAGCAGCTCGTCAGAGCAATGGGACGGTAACTCAGAGGATCTGTTGCCACCTTGCCCGGCTTAAGGATTGGAATCACAATGGCCTCCCTCCAGCTGGAGGGAAAGCAATGCTCCTTCCAAACTCTGTTGAATAAAAAAAGAATGTTGGCCAGAGAGTTTGTGGGTGTAGATGACGGAGCATCGCGTATGTGATTCCATCCGGTCCAGGGCTTGTATTGTGCGCTTGAGTGAGTGCCTTTTGTAACTCAGTAATCGTAAAATCACAGTTATACGGAAAAAAAGGAACGAGTGGAAAAAATTAATCGGGTACGCTCTGATTGCCTCTTAATCTCGAGAAAACGAGAATTATAAGAGGCTGCACTCGATACACTCTGAAAAGTTTCACCCAGAATATTAGCTATTTCTTGTCTGGGGAAGAAAAAAGACAGAGTCTGATGTTTGTAAAATAGGGAAGGAAAATTCCCGATATATCCCGTTTGCTGCCTTGACCTTTTCCATAATTGTTTACTGACGTTGACGAGGTGAGTGAGGACACATATCGAATCCATGATTGCCTCTGACTCCGACGCCTTACTCTGCGAGCATTTGCTTTTGCCTTTGAAGAGATTCTCCGTAGTGGGATATCTGCGAATGATTCCCCATAACTTCCGCTGGTTCTTATATGCTGTCTGACAATCAGCATTCCACCAAGGTTTGTAATGTTGGAATGAATTACCTGAACTCTTTGGTATTGAGAAATCAGTAGCAGCAATCAAAACATTGGTGACTTCTTGTACAGCAGTATCAACACTGTCTGTCTTGACCATTGCATCAGTTATCATAGTCAACTGCGTGAAAAGGGCCCAGTCTGCACGACTATAAGAATACGTAGGTGGGAAGGTTTTTCCACCCGGATCAGAATCGTGAGAAAGGATAACAGGGAAGTGGTCACTATTATAGAGGTCCTTCTCAACTGACAAATTTAAATGAGGTAAGAGTGATGGTGGCCAAATCTAATGTGTGAAAGGATCGTGTTGGTTCGTGAAAGTACGTTGGTTCCTCGTGATTAAGCAGACAAAGATAGTGATCAGAAAGCACCTGTTCAATCTGTCTGCCACGAGGGTTCGTCTTCGTACTACCCCACAGAGTGCTATGTCCATTGAAGTCACCAAGTATGATAAAGGGTGTTGGCAACTGATCAACCAGGTTGTTCAAGTCATGTTGGTGGATAACAGTATTTGGTGGCAAGTAATGACAGCAGACTGTGATTAGGCTCGTGGAGTGGATTCTCACGGCTACAGCCTGTAACGAGGTACGGAGTGGCAGAGCACTAGATGGAACATCGAGGGATGTAAAAATACGTACGCCTCCAGACACAGAGGGTCCCTCCGTGTCTTTCCGCACACAACCATACCGACGTATCTTTGTAGTGTGACAAGACTTCAGGAAAGTCTCTTGAAGTGCTACGCATACTGGATGGTACTGACGTATGATGTCTTTTACGTCATCAGTATGCGATCTATAGCCACGACAGTTCGTTCCAACAAACCAGGGAAGTTATTTTTTGGGCGAACTTGGCGAAAGGGGCCCTTTTAAGGGATTTTCTGCCACTTGTTTAAAATCAGCCTCTAAAAGGCTCATTTTTCGGATGCCAGACCTGTGACGTAATCCATGTCAGAAGGATTAGCGTCCGTGTCCATGGCATCCGAGGTTTTAAAAGTTTTCCGTCTGCGTGATTTTTTGGAGACGGGAGATATTTCATTGGGGGAATCTTGTTCCCTAGCAATCTTTATGGATGAGTTTTTTTCAGGATTTTTTTTTCTTTAAATTGGATGTAGGTTTTATGCGCATTAAGTCTATTTTTATGTTATCTTTCGGGGACGATGTAATTGAGATGGTTGCTCTTTAATTTTCCCTTTGTCTTAGACATGGGAGTTGGTGGCTGGGGATTCGATATAGTAGATTTCTTTGAAGAAATGGAAGGTAACAGTTGCTTTTGGGAAGAGGATGATGTGGCAATAGCAGTAGGAATATTTGTTCTTTGTTTGGATGATAGTGGCAAGTAATTTTAAAGGTGGACAGTTTATTTTAGTTATATTTTCATCTGTTTGGGTAGAATTATTTAAAGTAGAGGATTTGGTAGCTTGAGCGTAGGTTTGAGGTAACTGTGGGACTATTAATTTACGTGCTTCTGTAAGAAATATTTTGAGTTGTTTTTATTTCCTGTATTTGTTTCTCTATTTTCCATTTAGGCATATTTTGGAGTCTGATGGATGAGGTTGTAAGCAATTAATACATTTAGGCTCTAGACTGCAATCTGTGGAAGCATGTCCAACAGATGCACATCTAGAGCAAGTAAGTTGACCGCGGCAGGAAGTTTAGGAGTGTCCGAACCTCTGGCACTTAAAAACAGCGCAGAGGATTCGGTATATATGGACGTACTTTGCAATTTAAGTATCCATCTTTAATGTTTGATGGTAATTTAGGGCTATTGAAGGTTAGAATTAAATTTTTAGTGGGAAAAAGGATGAGTTTTTTACTGAAATTCTTCTGACCTGGGTAACACCCTGGTCAGAAAGTCCTTCCAAGATTTCTGCTTCAGAGGAAGACAAAAGATCTGGTTCGGAGATGACACTCGACATGAATTCAATGATTTGTGTGAGGAGTTACGGTTAACGGAAAATCTAAAAAGGTTTTAGCCAACAAAAAAGATTTACTTTGTAATGCAGATGTAGTCTCGCGATTAGTAAGTCACCAGATCGTAGTTTTTTAATAGATTTCGGTTCTCCACCTATTCCTATTATAGCTTTGTGGATAACAAAAGGAGATTTTCGTGCCATTTCACAGTTTGGTAATAATAAAATTAAAAAGCTTGAACATTTAGCAACGTTGTCAATAAGAAGGTTAGGTAATCCCGGGCATGAATTCAAAGAATCCATGGGCCGAGCATCATGAGTTGGATAGGGTGGGATGGGGGTTTTAATAGATGAGTTTTGAGTTTTTTCCTTATTTGGATTTATTTTGAATTTTTTTTTTGAGAAAGGAGGAGGAAAATCCCTTATGATTTTCAGAGGACCAGTTTAGCAGGGCTAGCCCTAGATTCAGCAACCAGTAGTGGCCTCGGGAGAGCCCCCCGCTCTGCAATGCAGGACCCCATCCAGGCACCACCTGGAACTACAAGACAGGCGGGATTATACACCAGCTGATAGAGCAGCCAGGACATGCTGGTTAGGCTGCCCCGGGCTCCTGTACTATCTGGCGGCCTGAGACGCAGAACTCAGCTTTTCTCCTGTACCCTCTACATGGCCGCTTCCTCCAAGACCCCACCTCACCAGTCCAAAGGTCTTCAAAAGTTCAAAACCCCGCTCCCAGTGCCAGGTTTCCCAGGTAGCAGTCCGTTGTGTCATCATACCAATAGTGAAAACCCATCAGACACAACTTCATTCCACTCAGTCCTGGTCTGCCACAGGACTTCGTGGCAGAAAAAGAAAAGATAATAAGTAAAGAAAAGCATTGTCAATTGAACACAAATAAAATAACAAAATCAATAATCGAACATAAAAGTAGCAACAAAATCAAAATATTGAAAGAAATGTAAGAAAATCAAATGAAAAGAACGTAATATAAAATATAAACCATTATACGGTAGTAAAAAATATTAAATTTTTTACCAGAAAAATAAAGTTGAACAAATTCATTGTCCAGTGTGGGTCTGTGGTCTGGACGTGAAAAGAAGTAAAGGGAAATTGGAATGGCAAGAAAAAGGGCCGAAAATAGAGAAGGATCACTAGGGTTTCCCGGATTCGTGAAGCCCGTGTTTACCAAAGACAGTAAACCCCTAGGGAGAAGGAAAAGATCACTAGGGCACCTCGGGAGCTTGAAACCCGTACTCACCTAAAGAAGGTGAGGTTTGGTCAAATGGACCGGGGTCAATATATCGCATTTAATGTATCTATTTATATAATAAATGTCTCGCATTAAGTATAGTGGATAGTGATGCTGATTGCTGTGCCGTAAGACCTGTGTTCAAATCCTGGAGAAGACATGGATATGTGTAAATATATAGTGCCTGTAAGGCATGGGGTCACTCTAAATAGCCATCAAACCACAAGTCCACTCGTGAGGTTGGTGGAAGTGGAAGACAGGAAGGAGGTCCCTGGCAACCTCCAGAGGTTTACTCCTCAAAATTGGGGTGGAACCGAACCAAATCATTCTATTTCCTGTTGGTGCTCAGAGCTACGTCTGACGACTGGCGTTTATCGGTCCCTTCGCCGCAATGATTTTCGTGGGCCTCGATGTGACACCGTCAGACATATAGAATTAGTAACAACAACATGTATTAAATAATTTGTTATAAATTATTAACCATCTCAATATTGTATTATGTTGTAAATTATTATTTTACACATCCACTGTAATTCAATGTTATAACAACATAATATCCCAAGTGAAATAAATGTAAATAAATGATGCTATGCCCAAAATAAAAGAACGTAGAGCCTTTTAGTACATTAGAATTATAAGCAAAGAAATATTATTTTGACAGAATATAACTTTATTAAACCTCCATTTTAAAGGTTTAAAAATAGAAACATAAGTAAAATTAAACTACTATCATAAATAAATGACACTAAAGCTTTCAAAAGATTTTGAGAAATATATTTTCAACTTAAGATTAGGTTCTCTGCAACATCAACATCCTCTTAGATTCTTTGTGTACATTGACTGTTTTGGACAGCTCTGATCTTAAAACGAGTTTCCCTGCTTCATAACTAACGATGGTCATTTAGGGGTATTTTCACTTTAAACGGGTCCTTTTATCAAGTGTTACTGCTCTTAGAATGGGCTACACGTCACGATAATGCGTCTCCAAAACACAAAATAAAAACAAAGTTTGTTTTTTTAAACTACTTCCGGTAAGTGTTACAATGTAGCACTTTTCTAAGTTTAAGAGTTTGTCGAGTAAGAAAATTTGCTTAAATTGCTTAGGTGGTATTTTTTTTCCTGTTCGTGAATTTGGATTTTATCATCAAGCTTTGGAATAAGTTTTTGAAATAAATGCAAGCTTTTTTCTAGTTTATAACTATTAATTTTTTCAATCATGAAACCTTTTAAGATATCCGACTACATTCAGAATCATAATTTTGAAAAAACATATAAATGAATTTTTATATATATTGTGTTATTTGAATTAGAATGAACGTATAAAATTGTCTTAAGAATATTACTAAAATGAAAAACTATTTAAGTGCAATTTCTTGTCAAAAAATGAAGAAACAACGACATATTTTCAAAATCATACCCCTTTAACCCTCTTGGTAGTCTATCCCCGTAAAACCTGCTCTTGGTCACTCTCTACTTAACAAAAGAAATGTGTTTACCAAATTACAACGCAATAGAAAAAATAGTTCAAAATTAAAAAATTCTTCATCTCTAACACTCCCGTAACATCCTGAAAACTCCCCTTGGGTGTCAGTTTGGTCAGAACTTGTTCTTAGCGGATGTCCACAAAATAATAGAAATATACTTGTCAAATTTCAAATCTGTAGGTTTAATAGTTTTAAAGATCACGTGACGAGGGAAAGAATGAATGAGTTTTTCTCCCATATATATATATATATATATATATATATATATATATATATATATATATAATCTCTGAGCTTACTTGGAAGGGGAATATCAGTCATCTTCCTTAAATAACTCAATATTTATTTTTTTATCATCAAACATCTTGATACGTTTCAATATGGTTGCCAACTGGCACCAAAATCATTCGAACAAAGAACGCTGACGCAGCGAGAAGACACCAGCTCACTACATTCGATTGTTCTATCAAGTTGACCCTAGGATTTCTTTCCCGGGCAATGGCGCACACAAGGGGGGGTGTCCCAGGGTCCCCTTGATTTTTTACCCGATTGATCATAATTTTAAGTATATAATACGTAAAATTTAATTAAATATTTGTTTTTAATAGTTAATTTTATTAATTAATACTAATTATTTATTCAATAATTAGTTTTTTTTACTGTTTTTCGTTCCCAAAAATCGACAAAATCAAAAGGAGCATGATACAAGAATGGTGGACTTTCAACCCTTTTCTGTTAGCTACTGTTCCCGGGAATCATAAAACTTCAATAATTTTTGTATTCTAGGGAATTATACTTCGTTCCTGGAAGTTCCCATGAACGACACGGGCCTGAAATAATCTGAGGTAGCTAGTTTTGATTTGACTGTAGATTTCGACCTCTGATATAAATTTTAGCTGACCGCACTGACAATTTGCAATCATTCACTCCGATTCCTTGATAGAAGAAATGTCTGTTTGAACTCCCAACAAAGGGGTAAGAGTGTAAAAAGAGAAAAAGTAACGTTCACGTAGGGTTGGGAAGATTTTTTACAGCTTGTAGTAGGGGGAGTAAATATATGTATATGAGATTATTTTTCTTGATAAGTTCCTGTCTGTTTGTTGAACATTGCTTCCTTAACTAAAAGTATTTGGGTTTTAAAGGAACATCATTTCGTAGTGATCCTCAAACATGAAACTCGGTGAGGCTTTGAAAACAATTCCTTAGACATCAGCTGAAGCTAAGGGAGCATTTTCTGTTGCAGGGTTGTTATAATCCCCCCTGGGGTGGCTATCTCTTTGGGTATCAGCGTGAGCTAGAGGCTAGGATTAACAAAAGAACTAGAGGGAAACATTATCTTAATATGACTTTATTAAGCTATTCAACTTAAACCTTTAACAAATTAGATTATAATAATTTATACGTGAGAGAATCTACAATGGCAAAACACACCACACAAAATATATTTATAATAATGACTTAACCTACGGGCCACTATCAATAACTGAATCGCTTACACACACTGATCCTAATATTAAATAATCAATCCTACCTTGTTGTAGTATCAGTAAAGGATCACAATAATTTTAGATAAGGTCTTGCGATAACTCGTGTGCAATGGTATACACCTAGATTAATGGATATCTATCACGTATAATTACTATTCTTCGCCACGTAACGTTATCTAAAACTTCTTCTATCTAGAACCACGAACTGTTTACATTCCTCTAAGTGCCATCGCGCTTACTCTAACTTCTGATATTTAAAAGGTTCCTAATTTGCATCTTTCTTTCACACTTCACTTCTTGGATTTGGTTGGAAAAGACTTGTCATTAATTCTGGCCCCAAAGAACCCAAAGGACATGTTAAAGAAAAGACGCGTGAGCCCGTCACAGGGTTATTTATAACAAAGCAAAGAACTAGACACAGAATATAGATTGAAATATATATAAAAGTACACAGATAGCTTATGTTTTCTCAAATCATACTTTAAAAAGGAGTAATTAATATATTTTATATTTTTTATATTTTTTTAGCTGAATGTATAAATAAGTATAAATTTTGAAATTTATACGTATACTTAATTTATATAACTATTATTAATGTATTAAAATAAAAAACCTGTTTTTTAAATTTTTCGAAATTTTGATATATTCCCGGGAATTCCAGCGAATGGAAAAAACCAGGAAATCAGAAGCCGTAGTTGGCTCTCTCTGCCTTTAAATAGTCCAACTCACTCTAAAATTTCTACGCGTTAGTAAGGAGTTTGCTCTGTTTTTACTTAAGGGAGTTAACTTCCCCAATTTTAAATTTAACTTTCCCCACCTGACATATATATTAAAATTTTGTTTTTATTATTTTCTCCCTTTAGACTATTTAAAAAGGGAAATACATGCATTTATCCTCCCTTGCACTATTACAATAACATAATTAGAAGTTCGCTCATTTGTAAATAAACTTATTTCTGAAGAAAATTATAAGTATTTATGCAGAAATCTCTTTCTTTACATAAATTACCTTGTAAGGAGATGAAACTCAAAAGAAATTGTAATATATACAGTTGAAGAAGGTTTACAATACTTCATCTGAGAGAATTCATTACTTTATAAAATAATCATAATCTTCTGTCACTTTACAGTATGCCAAAATATTTCATTGTTAAAAAAAAATTGTTTTTGTCAAAATACTTAAATAGCATTTCATTCCCCTAAATCTGTACAATCTCGCAATAATTTTTTCTCCATTTCAAAATATTTTGTTGTATATGTATCGATTACTCAAAAGACTTTTTAATGTTAACCCATGCTTAAAACACCGAATGTAATGCCTGCTTTGAAAAGAGCAACCAAATACAAAAAAATAAGAAATATTGCTCCGTCTCATTTTTTATATTTTGAATATCTTGTGTAGTGCATTTCTAAAAGCTCAAAATTCTTTAAAAGTTAAAATGCACTTCTTAAAAGTTCCGGAATCATACTGCTGTCGAATAAGAAGTTTTATGCTTCATATCTATTTTTAACGTACGAGAAATGAAATTTTCTTAGAATTATTTTTTTCCATTTTTTAAATAGAAATCCTACAAGCAGCAATCTTTTTTAAAAGCGGGAAATATCTCTCTAAATTAGAATTGTAATTACATTTCGTATTCTAGTATTCTTCAGAGCCCTACATCAAATATAATTCCATTACTAAAACTTTTTTCATAAGTCCGTCTATTGAAAAAACTTCTTAAGGTTCTTAAATCTCTTCATCTCTCGGTCATTTCTTTTTAATCAGTGATTCTTTCTTTAACTTGGAAGAAAATGTTTACTTACGGATTTTTCACACACACTCAAACAACGAATAATCCCCAGAAACAATCACAAAAAAAGGTGTAAATAATGTTGATTGGAATATTTTCCTGCATTTTTCCTCTAATGCCTTTTCCAGTGTTCCTCAGAATTCATTTACGGGGACACGACATGATTTATGTAAGAAAGTCTTTGATTTATTGGTTTCTACAATTTTTTAGCGTGTAACGTGCGTGTGTGTGTGTTTTACGTAAAATAGTTTTTGTGTTCAAAATACCACAAAAAAAGCTAACAATCAAATTTTTTAAGGAAAAAAATTTATAAGTGGATTTTAAAATGCTATTCCTACAATGATTGTCGTAAGCAAATGAAATTTGATTTACAAGTACATCAAATTATGTGTAACAAAAATTGGTATGATTTTTCAGCTAGCGTGACTGATATTTGTGTCTCTTTTTTACAAATTTTTATTGAAAATTCCTTAAAAAACGTATAAAATCTGAATTAAACAGCTTTTTTAAAAAAATAAGTATTCTTTTGAATCCAAAATGCATACCAGCTTTTGTTACACGTACCATTAGTGATAAGTAGTAAAAATATCAAAGCATTTGTCTTAATAGAATAAAAAGCTTTAACATTTTAAATAATGATAAACTAGTTATTTTTTTCTGACGTAAATCATTTTAAAGTTTTTATTTGCCACTGGAATGGGAATAAAAACGAACCTAAAAGTTATCATAACTCTAGATTTGTTTTTAATTTAGTGCTTTCGAATATTTTGAGATTATAAAAATTATATAAAGAATTAAAAAAAAATTTAAGATAAAAAACTTCTTTTTGAATTTTTGATGGATTTTTGCCACCTGAATAGTATTGAGTCCCGGTAAAATGGTTTTTTTTAATTCGTTTGAAATAAATTTTTTAGAATAAATTTTGATCTCTATATGGGATTATGTAATAAGAAAAAATCGCAGTAAAAGTATTCTTTATGCATGTATTTTTAAAGAAAACATATTTTTAACTGAATAATCAGGCTGTGTTCCATTTATAAAACTACTAACTTTTCTTTAGTATTTAGTATTCTGAAATTTAATTTAGTTATAGAGTGACAAGAAAATATTTTTAAAACGGAATAAAAGAAGTTTCATACCATCTATACTTTATCTGTTTTCTTTGAGATAGCGAAAGATAACATTTCGTATTTCTGAAGAAACAAATTCATCTAACTATACCAAATTATTAGATGCAAGTAACATAATAAATCTATTCTATTAAAAAATATGCGCACGCGCGTTGCCAGGCTAGAAATGCGTCTTTGTATTACTACATCATTATATTCAGATGTAAAAAAGTTTTAACCGTCCGAGTATTAACCATAAATATTTAAACTTTAAACTTAACAAGACGTGGGGGGGGGGAATTGAACAAAGTTATTATCTGATATTAACCCGCCAAATTATATTTTATCTAAGAAATACGACTTTTAATCCAAAAAAGTTTGTTTGACAAATGAGGCTAAACCTTTCAATAAGAAGATATTTCAAGAATTTAAACTTTCGTAGGAAGTACAATAAAAGAATTTATAATGAACCGCTCTAATCCATAACGTAACCAGATTTTAGGTTTCTTTTTTCTGAAGTATTTTATAATAAATTGAATCTTTTATCTAGAGCACATATTTTATCTTATGTAAGACTTTTTTCTGAAAATAATTGGATAAAAAATGTTATATTTCAATTTCATAAAAGTTCCTTTTTTTTTCTTTTTGTAATAAAGTTACGTGGCACATGAAAATCGCTTGCTTCAAGAACTTTTAAGTAATACATTCGATATTCTTGCTTTAAAGAGCTTTTGAACATTCGATCATGAAGTTTTATTTTAGGTAACATACTATCAACAATATTATTCTGTATCAGAAATAATAATACAACATAAAGCGACATATTTAGATCAAGAGGACACGACATTGCTTTCTTAATAGGTTATTTTCTAAAGATATGATAGCCGCTATTATTTTTACTACTACATAAAAATGCGTAATCCCAATTTAGGAAATTGTATCTGAATTCCTGTAATTTGTCTTGGTTTAACACATTGAAAAATTGTATGAAGTATAAAAGTAAATCTTTTTTAAAATACTTTAAATTATAGTAAAGACTAATTGCAACTTTAAATTCCCAAGTCAGTTTTATAACATCATAATGGATTCATTTATTACTAATTTTCCACCTTATACACGGGGGAAAAGAAATTTCTTCAATAATTAAAAATTGAAACAAAATTTACTTCTTATACGTGAACCAGCTTGAAATAATATTTAATTTTAAAATTCTCTCTCGATAAATTTGTGATACCTCCCCTCTGACTGGAGGTATCATCTGTTCCTCATCCACGCGACCTAAGTTTTTCAGGGATAAAAGATTAATCACTCAAACGTTCCATAATAAATTTAGTTTATTATTATCTCAATTTATATGAAGCGATGCAACACAAGTCTTAGAGGCCAATGATCAGGAGTGCTATGACATAAATTACAATTCTTAGCAAATAGCGCATTAAATCCCACTCACTATCTTTATAATAAATTAACCACCGAATCTATATCTATAGTCGATTCCTCAAATAACTAGAGTCCACTCTATCATTAAAGTTAAACGTTATATTGCTTACCGATATTCCACGGCGAACAGCTACCAAACTTTATATCTTCTATTTAATACTGCAATCCAACTTGATTCGGCAATTAGGCAACCTTCTGGCTTCGAACCCACTTCTATATGGATCTTATAATACTTCCTAAGTCTTTCTAAGACCTCCTCAGGCTTCTAAGACTCTCTTAAAACTCTCTAAGACTCTTCTAGCCTTTTTCGCGAATGCTAAAGCTCCAATATATATATAATCATCCCTAACCTGCATATCACGTTTTCTTCTTGAGTTGGTTGGAATTAAATGCCATTCTAGCCCCAAATATTCGCCAAGAGGATTTTAGTGAAAGGTGCGATAAAGCCCCATCACAAATTTAGTGGCCGCTTTAGCCTAGTGATTAAAGTCACGGACTCGTGACTGGCGTGTCATGAGTTCCAGCCTGATACCACTGAAAACCCGTCGTGAAAAAAGGCCAATGCACTTTAAATCTGTTGAAGTTCTAACATTCTCCTATTGGTGCGGAAGTTATGAGAGGAGAGTACCAACTCAAGTGTCATCCTCGTCACTTGACCAAGGTTCAAAATTACGAGTTCCGTAGCGAATCGTCTTCGTGCGTCTCTCACTCATACTTAACTCAATGGCCAAACAACTCATGAGGGCCAACGTCTACTGTGCCCATTTCAGTAAACGTAGGCTTAGGCCTTAATGTGCAGCAGCAGATGTTCCCATCAGGCGGTCAGTCTTGCGTGAAACCACCAGTGTTCAGTTCTTAGACAAGCTTGGTACTTATTTATCGATCCACTAAAGGGGTGAAAGGCTGAGTTGAACTTGCCCAGCCCGGGGTTCGAACCTCGGACCTGTGGTGTGGAAGCACGATGCCCTACCACGCAGCCACTGGGCTTCAGCTCTCATCCAGTCTCAATAAAATTATGGTTAATGTAAATAAATTTACAGGAATTATTAATAAATTTGTATTATATATGATTTTAAAAGCACACACACAATAGAAAGGGTTTTTAGTTATCACAATTTCAAACCTTTGAAAATGATGGACAAAATTAATGCATGTATGACTATTAATTTATTGACACAAAAATTGTGGCAACAATAAAGTTTCCAGTTATTCGGCAAAATAATATTGTATTAACAAATTCTTAAAAAATGCAGGTTAATTTTTTTTAAAAAATTAGTTCAGTTAAAATGTTTTTGTTGTGTATAATGTAAAATATTTTTTAACCTTGCCTTCATATTAGTAAAGGCACACTTTGTAATATCATATATGCAAACAATAAATTATTCTAACAGTTTTTGCTAAATGTGAGGATTGAACTTTTACTATCTATTGCCGTTTATAAAAGAAAATGAATTGTTGTTGTAGCTGTTCACTCTTTTTAAAGAGCCACGTTTCTAGGATATATTTTAACCGAATACGAGACGGCTATTTTTCTTTATTTTACTACCGGAAATGTTAGAAGAAATCTCAGAAGTATCTGATAGATAGTCTCTGAGATGTGTATCAATGCATCAGAATGCTGGCAATGGGTCAGATGAGACACATAAAAAGATTGAGAAGATATAGGTTTGGGTAAAAGGTAGGGAATGGTTGAGTTGCATTTCAAATATACTGCAAAAAAAGCATCTACTCTTTCAAAATGTAGTAAATCCTTAGGCTACTTCTTATTTCAGTCAGCTGCTCCATATATATGTATATGTATATATATATATATATATATATATATATATATATATATATATATATATATATATATATATGTATATATATATCCTTTCTTAATGTGCAAAAAAAAAGGACCTGTTACTTTAAACAAGTAATATAAAAAAAATTAAGTCAATTCCTACTTAGATCAACAAAAGAAAATTTTATTTTAGCTACTTTTTATTAAATAGTTACAATTAATATAAATATGTATATACATATGAGAGAATCACAACATTAAGTGGTTAATCATTTTTAATAATTATCATTAAGGTATCATTTTGTCATCCAAAACAATCGTGTATATAAAATTTCTGTTCAACTGAATGCTTTAAAACGTGAGAAAAAAAACCTTTTCAAGTTTTGACAACACAAGTAGCCAAAAGAGTCGCTAAGTCGCCAAAAATGATGCCAACGGGGCTGTATTAATAGTTATTTACATAATTAGTTTTAATCAATTAATTTTTATTAATTATAATTAAATTATTGTATTATTATCCAAAATAATCATATATTAAAATTTCAGCTCAATTGAGCGCTTTAAAATGAAATTTATTAACAATTGAAAATTCCACCAAGATAAATAAATAAATATATAGAGATTGTGAGCTTATAGTAGGAATTTAAAAATCATTATTGAAATACACTGGCGGGAAAAAAAATCCCAACACCAAGAAAAAATTACTGTTGTACAATAATGATATTTGGCCAATGCAATTGTCTACTTAACATGTTTACCTGATTAAATTTTCAAAATCACAGATTAATTTAACATCAAGAAAAGGTATTTCAAATGGGAAATGCTGTTACATTAATAGATGGTGTAATTTCCTGAATGCAAGCGTGCAAGAATTGTGTCATACATGTGCCGAATGTCACTTTGTGGTATGGATTTCCATGCGTGTGGTATTTGTTGTGTCAACACTAAGACTGTGCTGGCTGGGATGATTCTGGGATTGTCGTCCAATAATATCCCATACGTGCTCAATTGAGGACAGATCTTGTGATCTCGCAGGTCAAGGTAACATGTCAACACTTTGTACAGCCCATTGCATTACAACAGCAGTGTATGAGTTAGAAAACTGTCCCTTGAATGCTGTTAATGAATGGCAGTACTATATGTTGAATTACCACACTGGAGTACAAATTTGCAGTCAGTGTGTTTGGTATAACCACGAGAGTGCTCCTGCTGTCATATATATATATATATATATATATATATATATATATATATATATATATATATATATATATATATAGGAAATTGCTGTCTAGACCATGATTCCTGGTGTACGCAACAGTGTGTCTAAGTTCCAGATAGTTTGGTTGCACGCGTTCCCCTGGCCTTCTTCTAGCCAACACACGACCATCAATTTCTAAAGCAGAATATACTTGCATTAGAAAACACAACAGATATCCACTCCGTCTGTAATGAACTCTGTCTTGACATCACTGGCGTCTCAAACGGCAATGTTACAATTGAGTACATGCTACAGGATGTCTGGCTCGGAACTAAAGTAACCGATTTCCAACAGTTCGTTGCGTCATTGCCACACACGCAGTACGATGCGATACAGCCGTACACCGAAAACGGCAGTTTTCCCTCTCAGTGATACCACGGGGCCACCCGGAAACCGGTCTTCTTGAAGCAGTAGTATCCCTTGGCCACTGCTCCCAACAATCATGCACAGTCGATAGATTCCGGTCAAGTCTCTCTGGAAGATCACTGTAAGAAAATGCACCTCCCCGTAGCCTTATAACATGATCTCGTTCAAACTCGGTGAGCTGTTGATAGTAGCTTCTTCGTCTACTTAAAGGCATTCTTGGCTTACATCAACTCAATGCATCAAATTTCACAGACAAATAACGCTCACGATAAATACAGCACGCATTTAAAGCAACCTTGATTTGCGCCACTAGCGTCACTCTTAAGAGCGAAATTTGAATCGATGTTCTCTTTCAGATGTGTAAACACGCCTACCAAATTTTGTTTATCTGACACAAGTCTTTCTTGTGGGGGGAGACTTTTTTTTCCGTCAGTGTAGCATATTTAAAGTTTTTCGTATATGTATTTTTAATTTTAAAAATATTTAGTTTTCCCCTCATGCTAATTCAAAAGAAATCAATCTAAATAATTTCTTCATTTCATTTCAAAAATTTCAAAAAATGTAAGATAAAAGGTAATATTCAGATTTTTTTAAAAAATTTATAAAAAGATTGTTATTTTTAGTTGTAATTAAATATTATATCTTTATATATAAAAATCTTCTGTGCGTGTGTTTGTCACTAAACTCCTCCTAAGCAGCTGGACCGATTTCGATGAAATTTTTTGTGTGGGTTCAAGTAAATTCGAGAATGGTTTAGATTCACAATTTGGTCCGATATCACAATTAGTTAGAAAGATATTAATTAAAAACATTCAAAAAATACAACTCAACATTCACCTGCATTGTTGTAACAACGCTATTGTTATAAACAAAAGTAATATAAAAAAAATTTAAAATCAATTCCTACTTAGATCAAACAAAAAAAATTTATTTTAGCTACTTTTTATAAAATAGTTGCAATTAATATAAATATGTATATACATATGACAGAATCACAACATTAAGTGGTAATTAATTTTTATTAATTATCATTAAAGTATCGTTTTGTCATCCAAAACAATCGTGTATATAAAATTTCCTTTCAACTGAATGCTTAATTTAACACGTGAGAAAAAAACCTTTTCAAATTTTGACATAAGTCGCCAAAAGAGTCGCTAAGTCGCCAACGTGGCTGCATTTGTAATTTTTTAAATAATTAGTTTTAATCAATGAATTTTTATTAATTATAATTAAATTATTGTATTGTCATCCAAAATAATCATGTACATTACATTTCAACTCAATTGAGCGCTTTAAAATGTATTTTATTAACGATTGAAAATTCCACCAAGATAAATAAATAAATAAACAAACAAATAAAATATGTAGAGATCGTGAGCTAATAGTAGGAATTAAAAAAGACGTAAGTTGGCGTCGAAAATTGATTTTCGGCCAAACTGACCAAACCCGGTCCTTATTGTTACTTAAATGCAGACGCGATTCACGCTTTTTAACGTTTTTAATTAATATCTTTTCAAATAATCTTTTTATATGTAATTCTTCTACGCGCGTGTATGTAACTGAACTCTTCCTAAACGGCTGGACCGATTTTGATGAAAGTTTTTGTCTGTTCCAGTGGACTCGAGAATGGTTTAGATTTATAATTTGGTTGAGAAATGTTTATTTAATTAATTTTTTATTTATAAATTGTTGATCTTGGAATGTTTTACATTGGATCCGGCAGAATGCGCTACGATCGCAGTATAGAATATTCAAAAATCTTTTATTATAATTCAAGTTGGTCCCGACAGTTGGTGCTGTGATCATTTCAGGAAAATATTTTGTCACTTCGTGTTATTATTTTGTTGAAATAAATCGTGTGTTAATTAAATTATTACATTCGGATGTAATTAGTGTTTGAAGAATTTTGAAGTGCGCGTAAAAAACTATACATTCTCCAAATTTAGTATGCAATTGGAATGAGTATTTTACATGATTTTTTCTATTAAATTTACACGTGCGTTGACAACAATTATCCTAACCTACAAATCTATTTGTGTAGCTAATTGATTACACACATTATTAAACTTTTTTTATTTAAAATTATTTCTTATCGGAAATAGTTTGTGTGTGTGTTTCACTTCTAAGCAACCCAGAAGTATAAAACTTGGCACATAATTACATTGTAATAACTTTTTAATACGAATTTTACTCAAAACGGTCCAGATTGTTAAAGCTTATTCATAAAAATTTGGAATTTTTGAATTTAAGATGTGTGTACAGGACAACATACATACGTCGGGTCCTCTAGTATGTATTTAAAAAGAGAAAGTTTTTTTATTTCAATTCTTTTAAAATTATTTTCAAAAGTTCCGGGAACATATAATAAATTCTCTGATTACAGACAGACACACTGATATAGGGGAAGGTGTGGATATGTGGGGGGATTCTTAACTGTTAATGTATTTTTTTTAGAAAACAGAGTGTAGAATATTTTATATTATACACATGTCCTCCTTTAGACTACTCTCTCACCTTTCAATATTAAAAAACGCCAACCTCAATAAATATTTTAAAATCATGTCAAAAATTTTTGTTAAGAATCAAACTTTTCTAATAAAAGGCTTTCTTATTTCCGCACTTCAGAAAATATGAAAATTGAGGAAGGAACTTGGTGGTGGTGGTTTGAATGAAGATGAAGTAGGATCTACAAGGGGAAATTCCTGTTGCAGAATAAAAGCAATTGCGAAAATCAATTTTTAAAAATATTTTGCTGTACTTACTATTAAAAAGGAAAGAAAGATTTCTCTTAAAATATTAGACACTTTAACGAGAAGCATTAGATACTGAATTAAATTTCCTTAAGTACACAATAAAGGTTTAAGAGAGCATTCATATTTAAGTATCATTACAAAAACATCATTCATTTTATATAAAAATTTAAGAATGAAATATATTTCAAATCACATACAACAAATATAATATAATACTGATTATTTTCTTAGATTTTAAATCGTTTCATATAATTTCCTTTGTACCAATGCTTCTCAAACTTTCAATGTTGGCGACCCATTTTTCAATCATAATTTTCCTCTCGACCCCTCCCTCCATACAGTAACAATGCATTAAATTCAATAGTATACTTTGATGCTAAAGCTACAATACGATTTTAATTATAAATGGTACAAAATTATCAAATAAGAATTAACTGTGTGTGTGTGTGTGTGTGTGTGTGTGTGTGTGTGTGTGTGTGTGTGTGTGTGTGTGTGTGTGTGTGTGTGTGTGTGTGTGTGTGTGTGTGTGTGTGTGTGTGTGTGTGTGTGTGTGTGTGTGTGTGTGTGTGTGTGTGTGTGTGTGTGTGTGTGTGTGTGTGTGTGTGTGTGTGGTATAATAAAATAAGAAATCAAGTGAAAAAATTGTAAGACCTACAGTCACTAGTAGTTATTAAACTTGTACTGAAATTTGTATTGATAATTAATTATCGAATACATTGAGCAGTACTGATACAATTATAAGTGTATTATATCATTATAAATGTGTATTTTATTTTTTGTTATGTCAGAATGTATTTTGCTTTGCTTCCTTTCAATAAATTAATAATGTTTTGAAGTAATCTTTTTTTTCGATATGCCCCTTCCCCACATAGGATTATCGTGACCTCCGAGGAGGACGGGCCCGACAGTTTGAAAAACGCTGCTTCATACAATTAGAGTACAAATAGTAAAAATGAATACAAAAATGAATAAACTGAAATTCTGATTGCGCTTTGAATTTACATTGCATAAGATGCTACAAGAGAGCTAACTATTGGTAAAAAGTTTTGTAATTTTGAACCGCAATAGAGTGAAGAAGAAAAGGCTTGGGGGTACCCTACTCTCCTCGATTCCTAAGGTTTATGAATCTCTTTTTCATTGACGGTGCAGTGACCCTTATTATTCAGCCAGTGCTTCTCAAAGTTTCAGTCTTTGCGACCCAATATTCAACCATAATTTTCATCACCCCCCTCCATATAAAGGGTGTTTTTTTTTCAGAGGTATAGAACTTTAAACTGCAATAAAACAACGATGTATTATTCGATTGACATGAGTTTTTTTCATTCGAAAGATAATCTTGTGGCATTACATTTTAAATATGATCAAGCAAGGCGTAGATTCGTCGAATGGGCCCAAAACGAGATTGCCGTTGTTCCCGATTTTCCTAAGCGAATTTTGTTTAGCGATGAAGCGCACTTCTGATTGAATGGCTACGTCAACAAACAAAACTGCCGCATTTGGAGTGAAGCTAATCCACAAGTGTATGTCGAAACACCGTTACATCCAGAAAAACTGACTGTTTGGTGCGCTTTATGGGCTGGTGGAATCATTGGTCCGTACTTCAAAAACGATGAAGGCCGCAACGTTACAGTCAATGGTGATCGGTATAGAGCCATGATTACTAACTTTTTCATTCCTGAATTGAACAATCATGATGTCCAGGAGCTGTGGTTCCAACAAGACGTCGCAACATGTCACACAGCTCGTGCCACAATCGATTTATTGAAAGACACGTTGGGTGACCGCCTAATTTCCCGTTTTGGACCTGTGAATTGGCCTCCAAGATCTTGTGATTTAACACCGCTAGACTATTTTCTGTGCGGCTATGTAAAGTCATTGATCTATGAGACTTTAAGCCACAAACGCTTGGCCATTTGGAAGCCAACATTCGCCGTGTTATTGCCGATATACGGCCACAAATGTTGGAAAAAGTCATCGAAAATTGGACGTCCAGATTGGACTACATCCGAGCCAGCCGTGGCAGTCCTATGCCAGAAATCATATTTAAAATGTAATGCCACAAGATTATCTTTCGAATAAAAAACATTCATGTCAATCGAATAATACATCGTTGTTTTATTGCAATTTAAAGTTCTATACCTCTAAAAAAACACCCTTTAGTAACAATAGGTGTATTTTTAAAAAAAAAATCTGTACTTTGACACTAAATCTACAATAGGACTTGAAACTCTTTCCACTCGCGTATATAAACGTCTCGCTCATCCAAAGTTTTAATTGCCCCGGGCGTATATGTACGTGCTTCCGAAATATGATCTTTTCTGTGCACTGCTATCCATAAAATTGTTCCGAAGGCTTTGGAATGCCACAAAAAGATCTTGATAGTGTTCTCGAAGGATTTATTTATTTCAGAGGATTTTTTCGCTTATCTTCCCCCAAACATCCCACGCGCGCGTCTACGTGGAAAATGGTGGCATTGGAGAGCGCATTGCGTAGCTTTTAATCGGCAGTTAAAGGCTAATTATAAACCGTAAAAATTATTAACATAAGTGTTAATTTTTGAATTATATATATGAGAAGCCCATGGGGTCATTGGTAATTATTAATGTTGTTCTTAACTTAGTATTGTTAAATTTATTATGAAATACGCTGCGCTGTACTAATACATTTATAAGTGTATTATTTCAGGGTAAATGTGTATTCTATTTTTTATAATGTCAAAATGCATTACGTTTGTTTACTTTCAGTTAATTAATAATTTTTTTTAAATAATCTTTTGTTTTCGACTCGTCAATATGTTCGCCCCCCTCGTAAAATTAGCACGCCCCCCTACGGGGACGCGACCCACAGTTTGAGAAACGCTGGTGTAGGATCATCTCAAACGATAAGAGGACTCAGTGAAAAGTTAACCTATCGGGTCTTGGGGGAAAAAAGTGTAAAAATACATAATTATTTATAGCATTTTGCTATTTATTACATTCAATAAATTGTTATGGTGAGGAATCCCTTAAAATGATAAACAGTTAAAGCATTTTAGTAAAATAATTTTGATAAACTTTCTAGCTTCGGCCAACAAAACAAAACGTCTACGCACCTGAATAACTTGGCAAGCAGGTAAAGGTTAAAGAGAAAAGAAAAACAGCCCCTTCAATCTAGTTGAGTCTCAAAACTTTCTTACTAGAGAAGTAGAGCCCTCCCTCTTCACAACAATGTAACTTGAATTCTTCGGAGGGACTTTTCAGAATCCATTTCAACTTCAACTTAAGTTTCCCCATCATTAAGAAAAATTTTGCATCTAACCATCCTAGACACTTAGCATTGGCGATCATTAATAGCAACCCCAATGATGCAATCAAGATTTATACTAATGCAGTGTTTCTCAAACTGTGGGGCGTGCACCCTAGGGGGCGGGATTATATCGAAAAATCGAAAACAAATATTATTTTTTAAAACAATTAATAATTTGCTGAAAGAAAGCAAAACAAAATACATTTTGACATCATAAAATGCAGATTTACACTGATGTAATTCACTTATAAATGTATCAGCATTGCACAATGTGTTTTATAATTAATTTAACATACTAAGTTAAGATCAAGTTTAATGATTACCAGTGACCCCCCCCCTATGGGAGTGTCATAAAATTATATGCAAAATTTAATACTTATTTTGATAATTTGTACGGTTTATAATAAAAGTCGTATTGTAGTTTTACACACGTCAAAATATATTATTATTAAATTCAATACATCGTTATTATATGGAGGGGGCGCGATGAAAATTATGATTGAAAATTGAGTCGAGGGTATAGCAAGTTTGAGAAGCACTGTACTAATGGCAGTAAAACATCTGACAAAGATGGTAGGGGTATATTTATTGATACACCCCAGAAAAAATGTCTCTGAAAACACATAATCCGGATTTCTACTCAGTTTTCAGAAGTGAACTAATAGCCACTGATGCGGCACTTAAGGTTTACCTATCTAAGAAGAATTATGGTGATCTTTGGATTCTTTACGATATCCATAGTTCACTGTAACAACTTTACAAATGGTTTATTGTTAGCGACAAAACCAGTGTCTCCATCCTACACAAACTGAAACATATATAGCTGCACCATGACATCCATTTTCAGTGAATCCCATCTCATGTCGATCTTTACGACAAATAAATGGTGGGCAAGCTAGCAAAAGAGGGCTGTAATCTTCCAACTCCCTCCACATCTACCCTTTCCTATCTGGAATTATACTCATTAAAAAAATCTTAAAATTTGGGTGCCTCCCACTCATTATTGGTATGCGGATAATAGACCCAGTCTGATCCTGGCCCTCAATTGTGACAGATGCTCCCAGACTAGACTCTTTCGTATTGCTAGAGGTCCATCAAGTACCTCTCATTGCCAGGGAACAAAAAGATCTTCATCTGTGCAAGGTATCAAGGTCACCAGGCTTGTCCCGCACAGATAATGCGATGCATGGATCTCGCAAGTAGGGTTTAAAATCCCGTGTTACATTTTCAATCCCGGGTGTTCAGGATTACATTATCCAAATCCCGGGATTATGATTGGCTTATTTAGGAAAAATACACATCAGCATAGTTGAAATGACATTATAAAACTGAAAACATAATTAAAAAATTTGTTTAATGTTATTATTTATGGAAAAAATCAAAACAAATCTTTATTCATCATAAAAACAAATAAAAAAGCTCATAATGAATTTTTTTTAAAAAATCATTTACTAATTTCTTGTGTTTCTGTAAATAAGCTTTTAAAAAATATAGCTCATCCAGCGTTTCATCGTTAAAACGATTTTTGCTATAAATTGTCCTGCCGAACAAACGCTCATTCAGACTCTACACTAGTAGGCTTTATCGTCATTAAATAGGAGTATGCTCTTTCCAGGTTGTTACCAGGTTTTACTCCATTTTCGAAAAGAGACATTCCATTTGAATTTTTGATGATAGTGACTCAACTCTAATAGGCAACATATCTTTTATCTAGTTCTACTATTACACTGAATGATTTTTGTGTACAAATCCATTCAGTTATTGAATCAGAATGGGAATCACAGTTTCAAGCGTTACCTCATTTGAAATAGAGGATTCAACTGTAGGAGCTATTATTATAATGTAGTGGGATTTGAAGCATCAAGTCTTTCAAGCAGATCCCCTATTAATTTACGGCACTTAAGGTATCCGACTACGTTCGGAACTGTGATTTTAAAAAAAGCGCCTAAATGGATAATTTTCATGATATTTAGTGTCACTTAGATTATAATATATGCATAAAATTGTTTTAAGGACATTGTGACAACAAAAGTTTATTTAAATACAATATTTTGGCAAAAAATTAACTTAGAGTAATCTTTCTTCCAAATGTTCTCCTTTTGTGAAAAATGCTTCTATTATAATAATATTTTGCCTGTATATATCTGAGACCTCTGTACAGAGGCTCAACTATGATTTTTGAAAAATTCACTTTATTTTCAGAGTTACAACCCTTTGAAATAATTATCGGCGTTTTTTTTCTTAAAATTTCTCCCCTCTGCTGTCGTAAAACATGGATAAACCCACTTCTAAGTTATATATTTCAAAAGTTCTTGTTGAGCCTCTGTACAGAGGTCTGAGCTATAGACAGGTAAAATATTATTATAATAGAAGCATTTTTCACAAAAGGAGAATATTTTGAAAATGGGTCATTCTATGTTGAATTTTTGTCAAAATATTGTACTTAAATAATTTTTTTTGTCAAAATGTCCTTAAAACAATTTTATACATGTATTTTAATCTAAGTGACACTAAATATCATGAAAATTATCCATTTATGCGCTTTTGCCAAATCACGGTTCTGAACATAGTCTCGGATACCTTAATTGAAGAAGGAACTGTGACAAAAATTTATTCCTCAGACGTTGCTTATGCCATTGTATAAGTTTTATTGTAAGCCACTTAGATCTATGCGACGTTCTCCCATACGAGAAATGACAGCAGCATATATTTTTTTTTCTTATAACACATTTATAACTGCTCAAACAAAACACTTCGTATATATTTCATTAAAAAAATATGCATTTTCTGAGAATTTAATTCTTAGGAGATTTTGATGAGACAAAAAATTTCAAAATATAATTCTAACAAAAATTAAATCCCGGGATTAGCTATTTTAATCCCGTAAATTCAGAATTTGAAGAAACACCGGGACCCCGGGGCTATAATCCCTACTCGTAAGTAAAGATACCGACACAGGGCCCCCCCCCCCATTCTTGTGCTCTACTGTTTGATAGTTAACTATTTAATTGATCTTGTCTGACTTCGTCAGACCCTGGAGGATTGACAGCAATAACAGCAGTAAAAATATTTTAGTCCTATAAAATAGTTAGTAATTGTTTTTAAAAAATAAAACAATTGCTTCGTGTATTTATACAATATAATTTAGTAAGCGACTTGCTTGAAGTTATAAAAAGCGATTTCATAAGATGTATGACTTTTGCTTCATTTTCTTACATAATTTTCGGCAAATTTGTTGATAACATCATCAGAATTTTTTCAACTGAATTCGATGTGCGATGACCCCCCTGAGTCACACCTTGAACACCAAGATTAATTTGAGGCAAAGAACCACTAACAGCTATTTTGAATAATAATAATATTTATTTATTATTATACTTTTCTCAAAAAAATCTCTGATAACATATAATAAGATAATGTTACGTCTCTTAAAGGGATTTGCCTTTATATTAAATTAAATTACTAAGAATGCAATTAATTAATTATCAAGCTCAAGCTCAAGTAAGGTTTACCGAAATAGGAGATCCAAGAAATACACGTATTCGAATTCTTAACTTTCATTAACTTTAACTAAGTCGCTTAAACTGACGCTTATTTTAAGCGTACGTAAATTATATTTACCGCTGGCTTATATCAGCTTTCTGGTACGTCTCGCAGCACGACGTCTTCACGAATCTAATCTCCTTGAATCTTCTAGTGATGCGTTTAAAGTTACTGGCTCAATAGCCTACCATCATCTCTCTTGCTATCTCGCAACGCTCGACTTAAATACCTTATCTAATTTAAATATCCCGTACATCTTTTTGGAGTTGATTGGAAATAAACGCGAATTTATATTCCCCTAAAAGACGCCTAAGAAGATTAGTGGAAAGGTTCCGTACAGATTTGTCACAGATGGATATAATGTATGTGTGTGGTTACGGAAAAATTTTCTTCACTAAAGATAGTTTTCAGGTATTTTTTTAAAGACTTTCAAGCTTCAGAAATACTTCTCTACATATGCGATGGTAAATGAAAAATGAATATAATTTTCGAAATAATAACACATTTTGATTGCAAGTAAAAAAAATATTGTAATATTTATAATGTTGTGATCCCCCAAATCAATGCTATCCACATTTGTCTTTCAAAATTATACTTAACTCTGTAACATTTTATAGAAGTACCTTAAGTCAGTTTTTGAATGTTGTCCAAATTATATTTAAGAAAACTGCCTCATGTTTGTGAAAAGTTTTGAGTATTTTTTAAAAGAAATAATCTCACTATCAATTATTACAAGAAAACATTATTAAGTTCAAAAATATTCTTCATCAGATGGAAAATCGGCTGACTGGTTCCTTCGTAACAAAATCGTCTTGTTCTTTTTTTTATTTCTTTAATTATTACATTCGGGTGTTACATTCAATTCTCCTTTTTCTCTAAAGTTATTGAACAGGATTCGAATCCCCACACTTTTCAAAAAATTTAAACGCTTTTTAAATGCAAGCTTGCAGTATCGATATCGGAATCCGAATTTTAACATATCTATCTGCAGGCGTAAATGCTGATTAAGAGAACCCAACCTTCCCCTTGATTGGTTGACGGAAAATGTGCACTAATTATAGAAAAAGAAAAATATGTCTTGGAACTGTTTTGATTTTGTAAAATCAATCGACAACGCTGGGCTTTGTAAATTCCCATAACCTCCTTCCAGCTATCCTTGATCCAGCTCCTCCACAAACTTTGAGATGAACCAAGATTCAAATCAGCCGATCAATTTCAGGAACACAAAGGCAAAAATCTCCATCGTGATTATTTGGCAAGAGCTGTCGTATAATATCAAAAGTAAAACAGTATATCTGCTTTGTTTTATCTAATTCTGAAGCATGCTTTAAAAGACATGTCGAATGTTTGTTTTTGTTACAATTGAAAAGGAAATATATCTATAAAATTAGAACTATTCGTACAAATTTTAAGAAACTATCTGTCAGATAATTTAAATTTTAAACGTGCTTCTTAAAATGTTGCTGTTGTCGTTAATCCTCCAGGGTCTGACGAAGTCAGGAAAGAAGAATTAAATCGTTGACTCTCAAGAAGCTGAACACAAGAAGGGGATCTGTGTAGATATCTTTACTTGTGAGAACCATGCAAAGCATTGTGTTCGTGGGAAGCCTAGTGATCTTGACACCTTGCATAGATGGAGAAGATTTTTTTGTTCGCTGAGAACAAAAGGCGTTTGATGTGACCAGTAGCAAGACGAGAGAGTGTAGTCAGGGAGTATCTGTCACATTAGAGGGACTAGGGACAAACCGGGTCTATTACCCTCATACTAAAGATGAATAGTAGGAAGCCTCCACTTTGCCAAAGTTTTGAGATTTTTTTTACGGGCATAATTCCAGAAAGGTAGGGGTGGGTGCGGAGGGAGTTGGAAAATTATTGCTCTCCTTCGCTAGTTTGTACGCCATTTCATAGCGGGTAAAGTTTGACATGATATGGGATCCACTGGAAATGGATGTTATGGTGCAATGATATATGCTTCAGTTTGTGTATGATGAAGACACTGGTTTTGTCACCAATAATGAGTCATTTGTAAAGGTGTTGAAATGAACTACGGCTATCGGGGAGAATCCAAAGATAACCGTAATTATTCTTAAATAGAATGACCTCATGTCCCGCGTCAATAGCACTTCTCAAAACTGAGCAGAAATCCGGATTGCGTTTTTTCAGAGACAAGTTTTCCTGGGGTGTATCAATAAATATACCGCTACCCGCTTGATCAGATGTTTTACTGCCATTAGTATAAATCTTGATTGCATCATTGCGGATGATATTAATGACCGCCAATGCTAAGTGTCTACGATGGTTAGATGCAAAATTTTTCTTAATGACGGAGAAACTTAAGTTGAAGTTGAAATGGATTCTGAAAAGTCCCTCCGAAGAATTCAAGCTACATTGCAGTGAAGAGGTATCTACACTCTCTTTGGGAAAACTCAATAAATTTATTTTTCAAAAAAACTGGAAAACAATTTTCCATGATTTCATTAAGTTTTTGTGAATGTTTTCGTTTTATTGATTTTTATTAAATACATGCATATATACACATATTTGTTAATAAAATGTACTCTAACAAAATTGATTTTGTTGAATTTGTGTTTTTCTGCTATATTCCTTAACATGAAATTATTTTAACAGAAAAAAAAATCAGCCCTTCTAGTTTCGTTTTTAACTATGTTCACTGTAATATACTACAGTGAACCGGCTATTTTTTTCTCCACGCAAATCTGCAGCAATATTAATACCCATTCCAAAAATTATTCTATTATCCATTCTGTAAATTATTGTTCCAATACTATTGTAAAAGCAGTTTCTTATTTATTTTTACTCTTTACTAATAAAATTTTCTCTTTCTAAAATATTATACTTTTAAACATTTGATTCATGAGTATATACTAAAGCATCTACTACAGAATATATTGCTAAAGATAGACGTAAATATTATAGATATCTAAAGTTTCCCTGTGACTTTTAATCTCTAGAATATTTCATGCCTTTTAATTATTCAAAATAAGACGAGCATAGAAGCCAATATTCCGACATTTTAAGACTATGGGAAGTCACGTTTCGATCTCGTTAACTTGTCATTCCGATTTGAAATGTCGGTATAGCTAATAAGTTTTCCATAATTCGCTGCAGAAAATGTTTTCCATTTCGTCAAATACATTATATTAAATGTGTGATTTCATCAACAATTAATTCACTCGTTGTTTTTAGTAAGTATTCGAAAAAATTGCTTACCTTGTAATAAATCGGATTTTATTTTACGTTTAATAAGCTAATGCATACAAAAACTCCTATTTTAAAATTTATTTAATAAAACATATTTTTATAAAGATAATGAACTTAAATTCTATTGTAAATGAAGTAAATTCTTATTTTTTTTCTGTGAGAACCCCCCTGGATTCCACTCTGGACACGAAGATTGAATTGAGGCAAAGAGTTACCCCAGACGACACTCTCTCTCTTTTACAATAATTTATATTTATTTTCTTGAATAAATTATCAACCATCTAATTACAAATATTACTCAATCTGTCTACGTCAATGGGATTGACTTTTATTATTAAATTAAATCACGAAATATTATACTAATCAACTATTAAACTCAATATCGAACGGGTTTACCGGAATAAGAGGACCGAGAGATATACACAATTTGAATTACTAGCATTCAATAACTTTACACTAACTTTATTATATATTTACCTTTATGATCCGATAATCTAAATTTAAATATCACCTGACTTTTAATTCGTTACTCTCCAGTTGGATCAATCCTTCCAATTGTAGATCGCTGCCTAATAATCAGCAAGACGCTAATCACACAATCAACTTGAATCTTCTTAAAACTCCGTCAACCAATCTCTTGGTTCAATAGCCTAACCTCTCTGCTAACTTACAACACTCTCCTTAAATGCTTTTATTCATTTGCATATCCCGGTTTCTTCTTTTTTAGAGTTGGTTGGAAATATACGCGAATTTATAATCCCTAAAGACGCCTAAGAGTATTAGTGATAAAAGTGCCGTACAGATTCGTCACATTTCTAATTTCCTAAATATAAATGCATTTAGAAAAACTCAAGATAGTACAAAATTGCGATAAAATGGTAATGCTTAGTATATGTATCATAAATGTTGCGTAATAAAATATTACAAAGGTAAAAAAACGTAACTTTTGAAGTCTATATTTTTATTACAATAAAAAAAACTATCGTTAATAGAAAAAATTAATTCCAATCAAAATTCTTACATTAATTCACTGAAAAGAAGTATATCAACCACGATTAAAGACAAAACCTTTCTTCCTTCCTCAATGGCTGAACAGCCCAGGATGGGCCTTAGCCTTTTCAAGAAGCCTTTTCCAGGCCAGCTTTTTCCCGCTAGTATTCTCCAATTTTTAGTTCTCAAAAGGAAGATCTTTTTTTAGTCTATCAATCCATCTTAGATTTGTCCTGCCTTTTTTTCCCCGTGTGCCAATTAGATGGGCATTGAAATCTTTTTAGTAGTGCGGTCTTCTCCCTTTATTACAATGTGGCCTGCCCATTTAATTTGTTGTGCTTTGATGAAGTTGATGCAAGAATCTTTATATGAGTGATAGAGTCCTAAATTGGATTTTCTCCGCCATGAGCCGTTTTCTTGAATTCCTCCAAAAATAATTCTAAAATTCTTCCTTTCGTAGGTACTTACCATGTTATCATCTGTTCGAGACATGGAAATTTTCTCATGCATAAGTTAATACTGTTCTTAAAAGACTTTAATACAATAGAACTTTTCTTTTTATTGTGATTATATTCGATTTCACATATTTTCGTATTCCAGTAAGACATCTATTAGCTATAATAATTCTATTTTGGATTAGTCATAGTAATTCTCTTTGGGTGAATCCTATTATTAATTTCAGAAACTGAATAAAGTGAAACTGTCTACAACTTCAAAATTATACTCTTCAATTTTAAAGTGGGAATTGTTAAAACATGATTTAGTGCACGGGATGTATTTGATCTTATTCTCATTAAGAAGGTCCAGCAATTGAATTTTCGAAAAATTATCGATTTTCCCTTTTTTATAGTTTCTAAAAGTTCAAATATTTCTGTTAAAAATGATATATGATACGATAATTAGAAGTATTTTTATTTATTTTTAAAATAAAATTACTCCTTAACGCGCATCAAATGAGCTCTGCTAGGAGAGCCTGTATTTGCCTTTGCATAAGTTTTTGATGACCGAGAATCCATATGATGTTCAAGGGGTAAATTTAGAGTGTATTGGATTTATTCTAAAGTATATGGGTACACGTCTTTTGATCTTAAAAGTGAAACCGAGAAAAAAAGTTAAGTGATAGAAAAAGCCTAAGAGGTCGTAACGGACTCACCGACATTTTAATATCACAATTCAAAGATATTATAGTATTGCTATTAGAAATAATATCAATGATCTACACAGCATGAAAACTGCTTTTTAGGCTGTTAATTTTCATCTTCTGTCTTAAAACGAGAGCCCTCAACATGGACTGTCTTGCGATTATAAATGCCTGGTGTAAGTTTCAAAAGATATTAGCTGATTGTAACGAAAGGCTTTATGATCATAAACATACACACACCATAATGAGTTAGATGAAATCAATTTTTAGAGATTTAGATGATCCTATGCTATTAAGAAAATGTTTATATGGAAAAACCCAGAGACCAAATTAGTCAGTTAATAACACCATATGGTCAGTGATTCCAAGATCTACATTTGTGGAAATAAAAACTCTAAATTAGGGGTAAATATAACTGTTGCATGGTTTAATATGAGTCATGTAGCAAAATTAATTATCTTAAAACATTGTAATATTGAACCAAGTTATAACTTTGTGTCATGCATCAAAAAACTAGATACACGTAGGATTCATGTAGCCCAACCAAAGCATCTTGAGATCCCCAAAACAGGCAAAATTGCTAAAATTAATGAAAAAAAAAAATTAGCAGAGCCTTTTGTATGAGCAGAGAGTAAAGAAAATGTTTCATATACTTCCAGAAAGTACTATGAAAGTAAATTCTCAAAAAGTACCAATTTTTAATTTAAAGCCTGTTTTCTCAAAATGTAATGTTTTTCACTTTATTTCACTTTTTCTCAAAAACTACTTATTATATAATCCTCAAATTTTCAGTGAGCAGACTTTTAATATATTTACATATTTTAATGGAGGGAATTAGATATATCTACTGAACGTTTTTAGATATAACTTTTTTAAAATAAATTTTAGGGGAAAAAATTGGACAATTTTTAAAAAATTCATAATTAATTTTATTTTTAACAAAAAGACAAAATCCTCCGTTAAAGTGCTATTTATAGTACACATAATCTACCGAAAAAAATTGTTTATGAGAAGCTAGTAGTTTCTGAGAAAAAGGTACATAAACTTGCGCAGTATAACATAGGCTCCTATGGACGTGCAAGACCCTCTTAACTATTAGTCTCATCCTGAGAACCTTTTTCTCGAAAGATACGAAGGCATGTCTTAGTGCGTTGGATGTTCAAGCAATAATATCAATATCATCAGTAAAATCCAACAAATGTATTGATTTATTAAAAGTATTTCCTCTGGTATAAGGTTTGGAATCTCTTACCTCTTTTTTCTAATGCTAAATTAAAGATAAGAAAAGGCAAAACATCAGGTTGATCTTTTAAACATCATCCCTGAGATATGAGTTTAATAAATAGCCACCAAGACAGGCTAGCGATTAGTGACACTGACTGCAGTGACGAGGGCCCAATTTTGAGTCCTGGAGAAGGCATAAATGTTTTGTAAATGTATAGTGCCTATGTGGTACAGGGTGGATGCCATCGGACTGCTCCCCAGGGTGTTTTTCATTAAAATTGAGGTGGAATAGAGACAAAACGTGCTGTCACCTGCCTGATGCTGAAAGCTATTGCCAAAGAAACAAACGTAATCTAGCCCCATTGCCACGGTGAATCATGTGTGAGAGGGGGGCCTCGATCTGACACCGCCAATAGGGACGGATTAGAATAATGTTAGGTTGATCCGGTGTTCGAGGATTTTATGCAGATCAGTCGCAAAGAACAAGACAGTTCTTTAAGAGCGATGTGAATTTATTGTAGAAAATCTAATCCTTTAAACACAGGATTCAGCAGGAACATTCACAAAATAAATCTCAGAAGGTCTTCACGCCTTCAATAGAACTCAGACACAATTATTGGTGTCTAAAATACACGTATATAAAAGATTATTCACAAGCATTTACTCGTTCAACAGCCGAAGTAATCACTAATCGCTTCAACAATCAGAGCAATACTAACTGATCGCTAGTCAAAACCAGACTGACTGACTTTCAGCGAGCTTTCTCTATTAATAACCTCACAAATAATTTAAGAAAAGACCCGTTTGTGTCATAGGTCTAGAAATTAGTGTATTTCTCTACTAATTTCTAGAAGAATCCAGAGGATCCCGAACTCGCCAACATGATCGCCAAGTCGCCCAACGGTCATCAAAAACGACGCCAACTTGGCTTTATCGCCAAGATTTCACCAAGTTCCCATTGAATCACCATTTTAACGTAAGGAACGGCGTTGCTTGTGAATATTACAATTTTAACATAAATTAAATCTAGTTTAGAGTAAGATAAAGACGTAACAATAATATAAATTAGTCTCAAAATTACCCTGCTTATTGTGTCCATTTTCTTTGTATTAATGGTTTTATTTCATTTTAGATTCTGGAAGCAATGAAAGAAGAAGCGGACGCTTACATCGTGGTATATTCAGTGACGGACAGAGCAAGTTTTGAAAAAGCAGTCGACATCCTGTTCAGTTTACGTGAGAGAGGAATTACCAATACCAAAGCTGTAATCTTAGTAGGGAACAAATCTGATCTTGCTCGAACTCGGGAAATAGCAGTAGAAGGTAATTCGCAATATGTTTGAAACACTTTATTCGTTTGTTTTGTACGAAATAAATAATTTAATGCTGTTATTCAATATGCACGCAGCAGGATTCAAAAGTTCCCGGACTGAGTCTATAACTTAAAAAATATCACCAATTAAACTGCTGAAACACATCTTCCTTCAAAATAAAACCCTTGAGTAACAACACACTGTTGTCAGGGCTTGTAAAGATCATCGAAAATTTTCTGTGATCCATTTTTAGACATGTCCTTTAATTCAATTTGCGATGCACTTTTAACATCCTTTACTAATTGGTCTTCGTTTAACATGCGGGGAACGATATGTTGACACACCCTATGCATGATTTGATCCTTAGTCAGTATCTTTTGATATGTTGCTGAGGATATCCCAATTGTTTCTGCTATTATTTGATGCCTGTTTCTACGTACCACCACAGAAACCTTTTCGATGCTTTCAACGGAACGGGAAATATGTGGAGCTCAGAGCGTTTGTCGTCTTCGACAGTTTCCCTGCCTTGTAAGAAAAGTCTATGCCACTTAAAAGCTTGCATTCGTGATAATGTATCACAGCCTTACACCTGCTTCAAAATTTCGTAAGTCTCCGAAGTACTTTTTCCGAAACGAACCCAAAAATTAATATCCATTATCTGCTCAACTAACGCAATTTCTTTCAATCGCCGATGACTAAATACATCCACCTACAAAATACGTTGGCGACCCATCGACCACATGATTTGGAACAAACCTTTTTTAGAAAAAGTGAAGAATGCAATAACACAGAAATGTTATCGTAATCGCTGTATTGCAACAGTTTTCCATGTTATAGGCTATATCCGAGAACTTTTGAATCCTACTAGTATAGTTTCAATCAATGCAGTTTCACGGAAAGTATTTCCATCAGCATAAAAATATGATTTTTTGATACGATTGCTAATTCATAATTAATTAAAACCTAAAGTTAATTATATCAGTTCTATGTTAAATGAGAAATCTGTCATAATAACAATGGGAAAATGTGTGATACTGTTATTTCACCGGAATTTCTAGATGTGCCAAAAATAAACAAATCTTTAAAAATCTTAAACTGGGTTCTTTTTTCTACTAAAAGTATTTTCTTTTTAATCGAAATGTCAAGCTACTTAGAACAATTGCCAAAGTTAGATTCTATTTTGATATATTTTATTGTAAGGATAACATTTGAGACGAAGAAAGAAAATTACATAAATCTTTTGATATACGTAGTATAATCCAAAAGTTCGGGGATATAAGTTGTAGAAAACCTTACCCTGAATGACTCACAGTACCGAAGAACATCTACCTTCAAAGTAGACCTATTGGGTGCTGATACACTTCTGCAAGCGTTCATATAACTTCTGGAAGTCCATTTTTCGCAACTTCCCGTAGTGCTACTTTCACTTCATCTGATGACACAAAAAGACGTCGCTGTAAATGTTTTTTCACTGATGGGAACAGGCAAATCTCTCACGGGAATAAGTCTGGTAACTAGGGAGAATGTGGAAGAACGTTTGAGTGAGTTTTGGCGAGGAACTCTTTTGCCAATTGGGGTCGATGTGCTGGTGCCTTGTCATGTATAAGATATCAGTCATCCCTCTGACAGAACTGAGGCCGTTTACGACGAATTGATTCCCTCAAACACCGTCTCGAAAAGCGTGTAACCTCAGCGATTCACTCAAGAATTTGGGACGATCTTTTCGAACACATTCAGACACCAACTCAACATTTTCCACGTTCTCTGAACTCGAAGGTCGTCCAACGCGTTCATTGTATTCGATAGATTCTCGGCCCTCTTTGAGGCACCGATGCCATTCGTAAGCCTTGGATCCTCACCATGGTAGATTCTACATACACCTTGCTTAACATTATCTAAGTCTCCATTGGTGTTTTACCTAAGGGTTAATAGAGTTTAATGTTCAACGCTGTTCAAGAAAAGCCATTTTTCTTAGATCGCGGAACAAAGCTAATCTCGGTTAGCAATGGCCACAGTCCCCGAATTCCGGGTTCTTACTACGTAGATATCTGCACAGTAAATTTTCATTTTGTTTTTTCCATTATTTTTATCGATAAAACCTATTCACACAGAAGTTTTAGGAGATTAAGTTAAGCAATTATACCACCTTATGAAACAAAACATCAAAGTTTTAAATTGAGGAAAGATCACTTACTAAAATGCAATTTTTTTGTAAAAATATCAACATGTAGTACCATATTGATTAACCTAGTAATAAGTGTTTTCATTAAGGAATTGTTTTAACTCCAAAAGTCGTACTGTTATTATCATGTATTTTCTGAGGCTTTCATCCATGCAGACATGCTGCTAGATTCATCGCAACTCTGATTTTTATGTAAACAATAAACAAAACTCTAGAGCTCTTGTATGCCATTTCAAATAGATTTAGAACATGCTGGTAGTTTGTAACTTTGAATATTCTGTACAAGCTTTGCAGTTGTATTAGTTCATCATGATTATTAAGTTTCAAATGTTATATCGATACCTAATTCTTTATCCATGTGATTTTAGTAAAAATATAGGCTTATTCCTAACAAAAATGCAACGGGAAATATGATTCATATTAAATGAAGGAAATTTATTTTCTCAAGTGAAAAATGTACTATATTTACTACCGACAAGATTTTGATTTTGTCAATTTCAAGAAATAAAGCCGATTTAGTATAGTTCCAAATTACTTGTTAATGCTATATCTAAGCATGTTGTTGCATCTAAAGCATTATTCATTGCTAGAGTCTCTTTAGTTGTTAAAAAGTTTAATAAAGTACAAAAGTTCTACGTGTTATCAGTGGTGCTTAAGTACAAAAAATACCAAACATATGTAACCAAAAGATTGTACAAATTTACTATTATCGTGTATGAGGCATATTTCTGGTTGGACATGAATCCTACGAAATGTAAAAGTTCTGTAGTTGAGATTGAAAAGGCGAGATTTGTTGCTGAGCGCGTTATTCAATGGCGAAACAGGTCACAATCAGTATGTACCAAATATGGAGAATAAGAAAAGTGAGGTAAAACCTATGAAAATCACACACATTCCCTTCTCGTTATCGTGATGGACGAAACCACCCCAATTAACTCATTTGTACCTCTTCACAATCAATGCAAATCGTAGTCTGCTTGTGGAGAGATAAAGGTGATATTGATGATTTGATTAAATTGCAGTACCTTTAAATGAATTATTCGCTGCACATATCTCGCCACATTCTAAGCAAAATTTTCTTGAGGTGAAGTTCTGATGTAGACTTTGAGGAAGCTAACTCTTTATGTTATGGTACATAATTTATCACCCTATTACACGATCTATTCTTAAGTCGGCTCATTTTTTTAAACCGAGAAGGCAAGGAATCACAGGTAGCTTTTCACCGGTACTGTTGATCTGCAATCCAACGTTATAACTTTTGATGTAACTCAATGCTCGTAACCGTTTCCTTATTATTGTCAGGTAAGCGTTAAAGGCTTCAGATAATTCTGGCATGATTGAATATTTGGTATATTTCTCCAAAGAGGATAGTACTTGCGTACCATACATGATCTTGATAGCTTTGCTTTCTTAAATTTCAGAAAACCCCAACGACATCCGCTGCCATTAAAAGCATTTTTCCCACTTACCACAAACAATGCATACTACGGCTACGGCTGTTATACTGTTTTTGCCGGGCCGTGCAATAAACTTTTCCCACAAGGGTTTTATCAATCCTAGTGCTACATCGTTGCAGATATTTTTACCTCACCTTCCCCCTTCTCAAAATATTATTTTATCAGAAACATCATGCCTTTATATGCTGAATATTTACCATTTTTATTGGCCAACTTCCCGCTCATTACAATATCAAATATAATGTCAATTCAAATTGAAATTTGCATATCCAAAAACGGGTAAAATTTTTGCACATGCCAGATACCTCACAGACGGGAAATAAGAAAGGTAAATAAGTCCCATTAATTTTTAAAAGTTGAGAAATTGCAATTTACAAACCTCCAAGTGGTTAGTAGATCTGCAAGTATACGCCGAAAAGCACCTTTTAGGTTGAGGGATTTATGTATCAAAATCGTAGCCACAGAAATTGCCAATATTAAGAAATGATTACTGGAATAAGAAATGATACTGGAACTCAACTCCTGGAGTTAGAGGTATGTCCTTCATAGAGCTCATGCCAGAACCTTATCCATTATCCATGTCTATCCATCATCCAGCCATTATCTATAAGCATGTCAGAAAAGTTTCTCAAATGCTATCTTTAAATTGCAGGAAAAAAGGTTTGGTAAAGTTTGCTTAGCGATGTTGTTTGAAATACGACCTTTTGAGGAACCAACTTTAAATTTGGCTAACACAAATTTTGCGGCACAGAACTTTAGATTTCCCTGTAGCTTTTCACCTGTAAGATCCAAATATAAATAAATAATCTTAGCTGAAGATTATATGTAAGGGCTGTCCAAATGAAAAGTGGATAAATTGAATAAAAAGAATAACTTTATTGGAAAAAAAGTCGTCATGAGTGTTGTAACACAGGTCCCGTCATTTCGACAGTTGGCCTACGCCTCCACTCCAGAAAGATTGTGGTTGACCCTCGAGGAAGTCCTGCATAGTTTACTTCACCTCATCATCCGAATGGAAACATATTGCTCTCTTAAGTGGAAAAAGTGTGAAGGTTTCAGGGAGACAAATCTAGACTGTACGGTGGGTGTTCCAACACTTTTCAAATGAATTTTTTTAAGATTGTCTGGGTTTCACGGGAGACGCTTAGGCCGGCATTGACATGGAGACCTCATATCGTTTGCCACCTTTCACCAAAACTTTTGTAACAATTGTTCGATCTAAGTAGTGCTTGCCATAGACTGCCCCCATTCGCTGATTGATGCCTGCATTCAGCTCACCTTCCGCAATCAGAAACAGTACTATTACGCATCGTTCCGATATGGACACATCCATGAACAGCACGACTTTATTTTTGATCAATTTCCTCTACCATGAACAGGTCTCATTACTGAGCATCGTATACGGTGTACACCTCCTGCCACCCTTTATATCTATGCTCAGTGGTGCAGCTATAGCTACAATCATTCTGACACAATAGCGCGTGTCCAATTTTAAGGTATCCGAACACGTTCGGGGCACTTTTTAACAAAATAACATATTTAAACATTATAAATATTTTTTATGACTCAATACCAATACTATTACTATTTAACTAACAATATTTAAAATAAATTGAATGAATTTTTAAAAAATCACAATTATAAGTGAAATTTTAGCAATATTTTTGAAAACCAAAGCAATTAGAGAAAAAAGTAATAAACATATACGAGGGTGGTCAGAAAAGTTTCGGACTTCAACGTGAAGATTGTTGTCAATAGCAGCTTGTGTATTTCGTTATTCATCTTTGACAATTACTCAACAAAGTTTCAGCCATTTTGAACGCGTAGCTGCTATGTAACAGTCGTTTGATTGAGTTGATGTGAGTGTTTTTATGATAATGGACAAAATCGAGTATCGAGCTGTCATTAAACATTTGTTTTTGAAAGGCAATACGCCTACGCAAATCAAAGATGCGTTGGATTCTGTTATAGGGAATTTTGCACCATCATTAACCACAGTGAAATTTTTGTTAGCTTAATTTAAATGTGGCCGTAAGAGTTTGGGAGACGATGAACGTTCGGGACGTCCAAATACTGCGACTATCGTTGAAAACATCGCCAAAGTTCATCAAATGGTGCTAGATAACCACCGAACTAAAGTGAGAGATAGCAGAGGTTACGAACATGTCAAAAAAACGTATTTGTTACATATTAAATCAACATTTAGGCATTAGAATGCTGTCCGCGCATTGCGTGCCGCGTTTGCTCACGTTAGATCAACAACGTGTTTGAATGAATACTTCTATCACTCTGTTGGCGCAGTTTAGGCACAATAAATCTGAGTTTTGACACTAATTAGTTACTGTAGATGAAACTTGGATACACCATTACACGCCCGAAACAAAAATGCAGTCCAAACAGTGGACTGCAAAAGGAATCGGCTCCAAAAAAAAGCAAAAACTATCTTTTCGGCTGGGAAAGGGATGGCGACTGTTTTTTGGAATAGTCATGGAGTTATTTTAATCTATTATCTTTAAAAAGAAAAAACCATTACATGAGCATACTACGCATCATTACTTGACAAGCTGAAGACAGAACTTGTGGAAAAACGGCCACATTTGCAGAAAAAAACATCCTGTTTCACCAAGACAACGCATCGTCTCACACCTCAAAAGTTGCCATGGCGAAAATCCACGAATTGTTTGAACTTCTTGACCATCTACCCTACTCATCAGATCTAGCCCCAAGGGACTCTTTTTTTGTTCCCTTCTCGAAAAATTGCGCTCGAAGGACAGAGATTTTTATGAAATGAAGAGGCAATCACCTTCGTGAACAATTATTTTGCAAAGAAAAATACCGAGTATTATTTGGACGCGTTACAGAGATGGGAGCATCGCTGGGAGAAGTGTGTAGAGTTATACAAGGAGACTATGTTGAAAAATAAAAAAAAATTCAGAAAAAATGTATTGTATCTTTGTTAGGTTGTAAACGTCTCAGACCACCCTCGTAGTTGTAAAAGTATTGCTAAAACAAATTAGATGCATTTATCTAGAAAAAGTACTAAAATTTTAATGTTTTATTGAAATTTAAACATTCTAGAGCTGATTGAACAAACATTATAAAAAATACTACATTCCTTTTGAGATCATTATTTAAATAACAAGCCATAACTCAAAAAAGTATTCATACAATAAGAAATATTTTAGTATATTCTCTAGAAAATAACATAAATATCAGGTTCAAAATGTTTTATAGAAATACATTCGTAGCATTTTGAGTTATCAAGCTCACTGTGATAGACAGTAAGCAATTTAAATGCCCACTTCTGGTAGATCAAAGACCCACTTCTGGTTTTTCTAACTTTATAAAATTAATTGTAATTTGGCCACCAGGTAGCGTAGAAACAAAACAAAGTATGTTTCGTAAAGCCAAAAGATAGCTCTATTCAATAAAATAAAAAAACAAAAATATCTGTCTTGACCGAATTTGGTCGTTTTCAACGTGTTCGGATATCTTAATTTAGGCAACCCTTATAAATACAAAACATCAGCTGCTTAACAATTGTTTTGCATACACTATATTCCACTTGTTAACAGATTGTATTATTTTTGAAAATTTCAATTGATATTCAAAAATCTATTTTTTATCAATGCAAAGAATTATATACTTTACTTTTTTTAGAGGGAAAGTCAATCGCATGTTCCTACGAATGCAAATTCATCGAAACATCAGCAGCCATCAACCATAATGTTGATGAGCTTTTGGTGGGCGTGGTGAGCCAAATCCGCTTGAAACATCGCCAAAAGGAAAAAGAAGAGGTGATTCGCCCCGCCAAAGTAACGTCTCCTTCAACATCTCCCTTCAAAAAAGGTAGCGGCAGCGTCAAAGGATCCTTAAGATCCAGCCTACGAACAAAAGGCATCATCAACCGTCTACTTGGCAAAAGTGGACGCTCCAAGTCTTGCGACAACCTGTACGATCTTTGAACATGTTACTGATTATAACTGACCGTTTGTCATGTCTATTATTGTAAGGCGAGCCTTAGAGGTGATATTGGGCAAATGCAGTTCTAAAGGACTGTCAAAGTCATTATATTTTGGAAAAAATATAATTGATTTCATTTAGTCAAATTTATATTATATCTCATGGTAACGAATAGGAATTCTTTTTAACATACAATTAGATCTTTTCTTGGTTTCTAATTAGATATTAATTTAGTAAATTTTTGTATCATTAGAAATCATTTCAATGGGCTAAATTCATGTGACGTCATAGTCACATGATAATGATAACCACGTGATTCTACCCAAATAGTTCAAAAACTCATGTGACGTCATAGTCACACGATAAAAGCTATCTTGTGTTTTCAGCCAATCGGTTCAGGCACTTCCTTATTGCCAACTTTCGCTCTTTGCAGAAACTTTATCTTAAAAAGTATATATGTATACAAAATTATTTATTTAAAAGTACATGCATACAGTAAGATTTTTTTAATTAATTTTTTAAAAAATGATTTTGAGAAAGTTTTTACCCAATTAGGAAATTAGAAAATTTTATCTAATTGCAAGTTTTACAAATAGAACAACAAATACGATTAGTTTAATGCCTATCTTGAATTCAATGAAGAAAACGTGTTTATCTTTATCACGTGACCATCATGAATTGAGCCCATTACTTGTTCATTATTACAGTATAAGAAATATCAAATTGAGCTTACTATTATCTAAAAACTGCCAACTAAATTATTGTAATGATGTTTTACAGTTTGACATATCTCCCATTTATTATAATTTTTTTCACCTTGTAATTCTTATCTGGATCATATCAAAGTTTACCTTTTCAATATGTGGAATACATTTTTTCAATCCCTAGCTATTGATGAATCACTTATAGGTACATAATAAACTCTAGACATATTTCCTCAGATTTTATCCAATATCAATATATTAGCTGAAAAAATACTTAGAGAGGTATGTATATTTCAGATCTTCATGTCCTGCACTGAATATTTTTAAATAATTAGTATCATCATAATTCATTGTTAAGTTTTTGCTTACTGAAATTTAAATCTTTAATCAAACGTGTACATAGCCGGAGAAGACAAGGGAAGAAAAATATATCAAATTTCATATTTAAATATTTATTCTCTATGTTTTCAAATAATTCTAACAAGTATTTTTGACAAAAGACCATGAAGTAGCATACGTTATTAAATAAGTAAATAAATATAAATATAATATTACTTCTCATTCAACTAATCGTACTAAAATAAGACGAGTCATTGCTTCGTCTGCTGTTTATAAACATAATGTATAAATAATACACTTACTATTAATTAGTGAACTTTCATACAACATATTATTGATATTTTTTCCTATTCTAGCTTATTTCTAATAATTTGGATTCAGTTGTAATAATTTATTTGAGTTAATATTTCAAGTTGTTGATAATTACATCCGTGATATAAAATAACAATTATTTTCTTGTTAAAATCAATTTAATAAAAATTAATAAATATGTATAACGTAGAAGAGCAACTCAGTCCTTCATCCAAAAATCTCGAGAATCATTAAACGTACAGATTTGAAATTTGAAAGGCCTGTTTCTTTTTTGTCGAATAGAGATCTGCTAAGAACGAATTTTGCGGAAATCGTCTTCCACAGTGGAGTAAAAAATAATATTTAAATATTTGTTTGAGGTAATATTTCAGTGACTGGGAATTACTGCGTTATTAAACTTTGTTTATTTTATTTTGTTTGCTAAATCTTTCTTTTCTTAAAGTTTAATTTGCAATTTAATTAAAATTGTTTCAAATATTATTAAATTTTTGATCTCATTATGTAATTTTTTAATTCTTTGATCTCGAGCGTTATATTTTTCAATCCATTAGTGCGAAGAACGAGTAGTAAAAATATATATTACGATTATCATAACAGATATATTATATATTTTTAAAATACCGAATGTACGAGTTTACAATGTATAAACAAAATATAAACAAGTAATATAAAAAAAATTTTAAGTCACTTCCTACTTCGTTAGAAAAACGTACTGGCGCCACCTGTTGCAGCCAGTTGTAAAAAATTAAAATTAAAGTTGTTTAAAATTAAAAATAAAATTTAGTTAATGAGTTAATATTTAAAAAAAACTGTGTCGGCATCAAGTGTCATCCACTACAAGTTTTAAAAAATGCATTTGAACTTGAAGGGATGAATAAAAAGTATTTTATTATCAATTGAAAATTTTAACAATATATACACACACACATATATATATATATATATATATATATCCCTATATATATATATATATATATATATATATATATATATATATATATATATATATATATATATATATATATATAGGGAGAGAAATGAACTAATTGTAGAAAAAAATCAAATATAATAAACAGTTACCTTAATTTTTTTTTTTAGCACACTGCATATTTCTACCAAACCCCATACGAGCACAGATACATTTTTTTATTTAAATAATACAATTTACTCTTTAAAACAAGAAAGGAAAAAACCTTTCAGAATACAAAAAAAATGAGTACTTAAACCTTTTATCTCCTTCTGCTCTTATTTTTTCTCTTTAAATGTTTCTGACGTTTCCAAAAACGTGAGAAAAATCAAAGGTCATAAAATGTGTTAATCTTGAATTCACGTACTTTCTTAAAAAGCATTCAAGAACTTGCAACGTATGCAAACATATAAAAAATACACTTTTATTCGAAACGAAAGTTCTATTGAATCGCGTGTATCCAATCCCGAAAATACATAGCCATTAAAAATATAAGCCATTAAGTCAGTGCTTCTCAAACTTTCAATACTGGCGCCCCCCTTTTCAATCACAATTTTTATCGCCCCCCCTTATACATTAATATTGTACTGAATGCAATCATTGTGCACTTTGACGCTAAAGCAACAGTCTTTATTATAAACCGTACAAATTCATGACATAAGTATTAAATTTTGTATATATTACTTTTAAGCAAAAAAAATAAATAAAATAAGTAATAGGATAATTATTATGTTATTTTTCCTTTCTCTAATTTTTAAATTGGAACATATTGCAAAATGCGGTGGTTGCTTAGAAGAAAAAAAATATACATATCAGCTAAATGTAGAAAAAGAACTCAGAGGGTCAATTTCTATTCATAAGCATTCATTTGAAAAACTTTGCTCTGTAAGACAAGCCCATGGAAGTCGCTAATACTTATTAAACTTGTTCTTAATTTAGTATTAATTAATTAGTTATAAAATACTCTGTGCAGCACTGATACATTAAATGTATACCGGCTGAAGTACCCGCTCTTTGAACAAGGTTATTTATAAGAAAATAAAACATTATTGATATAATCGCTTAATTGTAAGGAGAGTAAAGCCAAGTGTGCGACAATGTTTACAAAAATGTAAAATGATTTTTTAAATGATTACTCAAATTATAATTAGTTTTAAGTGAACTGTAATTTTAAGCCTCAAAGAATTAGCATTTAGAATTGATGTTGAATAATGAACAATAAAAAAATTCTGATGAAGAATAATTGTATTATTTTCAATATTTAAAGCGGAAAGACTTCAACATGTTTTAACCCTGGAGCAGACGCGCACTCGATACTAAAGGTCGAGCGGGGTTATTGAGTCACCCCAATCCTTTTTTATATTTATTTTTATAGTACACAATAAAAATCGTAATTTCAGTGAATAATTTAACTAGAGAAAAATTTACTCACCTACTTTCAAGGACACAGAAAAAATTTCGGAAAAAAGTTATCACACTGGGAACTCAGACAAAACAAGTACCTTAAGATCGTAAAAAACGTCTGTCACTCCCAAAAAGATGGAGATATGTGACAAATATATTTTAGTTCACGTTAAGATTGTCAAACAGGAGGATAGTGTCAGGGCCATTGGTAACAATTAAACAGTTTTGCCAGAATCACCGATTTTGTGCACTCTGTGCTCGGCGTGACCGCTCGGATTAAAAGTGTATTTATTACAATATGGATGTTCTAAAAATGATGTGAAACGTTTTCATTATGCTTGGCTTAATGAAAATCCTTAATCCTTCAAACTTCCCTAAATGAAAAAACAAATACATAAGAGCAGGGACGTAACTAACCGTACAAGTAAGCTGGAAGGTCAATCCGCAGTAAATACATTCTGCTGCCTACAGCTGATGGCAATAATATATAACAGTGATGAATTTTTTATGTTCCTAAAATTTTTTTCATTATGGGTCTGGGTTTTGTCTTTCCTCTGAAAGAGTAGCATTTCCGCTTTGAAAAGAAACGTAATAAAAAAATCTCTCATCATGGGATTACAGCAAATCGAATAAAACGTTTTTTATTTGGTTATAGTATCAAAGATAGCTAAAAAATGAGGTTTTGAAGTAGAAGATTTTGTTTTTGATGATGTAAAATCGCAGATAATATATATATATATATATATATATATATATATATATATATATATATATATTATTTCCGTGTAAATGTGTATATTTTTATTATGTCAGAAAGTATTTTGTTTTACTTCATTCTAGTAAATAAATTTTTTTAAATCTTTTATTTTTGATATGCTCGCGCCCCCCTTTTAGGTATATCGCGCCCCCAGGGGGGCGCGCCCCACAGTTTGAGAAACACTGCATTAGGTATATTTTGTTCCATATAAAAAGTATGATTTTATTCGAAACGAAAGTGCTATTGATTCGTGTGTATTCAACTCCGAAAATACATAGCAATTAAAATTTAAGTATATTTTGTTCCTAATGTCTTTTTGCAAAAATATTTTAATTTGTTTAATGTCCTTTTATTATAATCAATTTTAGAACTTAATCCATTATTAAAATTTATATTTTACAAAAAGCAATTTCTAGAGAAGAAATTGTTAACTTTATTAATGAAAAGCTATTTACATTAGCTTTTCTTGTCTCCTTTAGCAAAATTATTTTTTATTATTCGGTAACATTAAAATCCTCTCAAATAACAACTTCATATCTATTTCTAAGAGGATTAATTGTATTAAAACGTATTGCATGTTTTTACAATTAGAAGATTCTTGAAGCTGATATAACTTAAGACCCAAATAGAAAGAAAACATTACGACTCAGTTAAAATTGTATATTTCAAAAATATTTGTATTTTCGTGCTAAAAAATTTGTTTTAATGCTTTAGAAGAATACAATAAAAAGTTTTCTAATCAGGCACACTTAATGCCTTATCATACCCACATATTTTTATCAACTGTTTCAAGATTTTTTTAAGAAGTTTTGAGGTTGAAGGAATGCCGAAAACGTCAGCTCTGAAGTCAGCCGTGCACTATCTTCAAATTGAAAATTTACTCGCAGATTTTTCTGCTTCGGAAAACGAACATCCAATATTATTTCTTTTACTCCGCTCGCGCTTTTGTTGACGGTCTTAGACAGAAATGGATCTGTTTAAAATATTATACGCCATTTCTAGTGTATTTGACGAAGCCGATGCTGCCATCTTGTTTATGACGTAGGGAGCCGAAGAACCCCATTGGCTGGAGTTTAAAGCAATTTTTATTCCTAGCAATTCTTTCAGCTCCCTAGGAAGAAGCTGTTCGGAGCCGTTGCTATAGTAACTAGGTAGAAATTGCTCAGAATGGTTACTTTCAAGGAAAATTACTCCCAATACGCATACGTGGGATAAAGCCTTTACAGTTTAATGTAATGCTTCTCAAACTTTCTAACTTGCGACTCAATTTTCATTGCGCCCCCCACACTCCATACAATAACAACGTATTGAATTCAATAATAACATACTCTGACGTAAAGTTACAATACGACTTTAATTATAAACCGAGTAATATATTATCGAGTAATATATAATACATTATCGATATAAGTATTAAATTTTGTATATAATTTTATGACGTGCCTATAAGTTCCCTGGTAACTATTAAACTTGATCCTAACTTAGTATTGCTGAATTAATCATAAATTACATTGGGCAGTACTAATACATTTATAAGTGTATTATATCAGTGTAAATGTTTATTTTATTTTTTGTTATGTCAGAATGTGTTTTGTTTTGCTTCCTTTCAGTAAATTACTAATTTTTTAAATAATCTTCTGTTTTCGACTTCTCGATATACTCGCCCCCCCTTGTAGGGTTATCTCGTCCAATAAGGGGCACGCCTCACAGTTTGAGTGACGCTGGTTTAATGTGATTTTATAAAATACGTCTCAGTCCATTAGTCGTCATCTATACATTTAGAATTAGTTTTTGACGAATTTTGCAATTACACACTATTTAAAAGGATTTCGAAAAACGGCGCAAAGAGTCAGAGAATCCCAAATATCAAATATTACACAGAAGCATTTAACAAAGGACTTCCCGTTTACATTACCGAATTTTCAAAACTCTTTCTCATAATAATCAGGAAGCACAAATGTGTTAAATTATTACTGCAAGTTTAAGAAAAAATAACTGAGTACGTTTCAAGAAAACCACAATTCGTATTGAATAAATTCATAACCTTAAATAGTAATACATTTCTATTACTTTAACAACCTTAATTTATAATTTTATGTTTTATTAAAAAATTTAATAAATCAAATTGAGGTATTTAGGACATTCGAATGTTTATTGAGTTAACCTATAATTGCATAAATTTGTGATTGCGTAAGTGACAAAAAAAATCATTTTTTTACACATTTTTCAATTCCTACTATTAGCTCACACTCTCTATAAATTTATATATTTATCTATCTTACAGTAATTTTCAATCGTTAATAAATAACCCAATCAAGTTCAAAAAAATTCTATTAAACCTGTAGTGGATGACACTTGATATAGTTTTTTCAAATATTAATTCATTAATTAAATTTTATTTTTTAACTTTAAATTTATTCTACGTTATTTCCCTTGTAGTTACAATTAGCTGCAACAGATGGCGCCAGTACGTTTTTTCTAACAAAGTAGGAATTGACGTTATTTTTTTTTAATATTACTTATTTACGTATACAAGAAAAATGACTCATTCACTAATCACGAGATCTCCTGGGCTATTAGACCTACAGATTTGAAATTTTGTAAGCATGTTTCTTTTGTTGAGCAGAGATCAGCTAAGAAAGAGTTTGTAGAAATCGACTCCCAAGAGAGATTGTGAGGGATTATGGGAGCAATATAGATAAAAATTCTTGTTTTTGAACTTTTAGACTTGAAATTTGGTTAGTGTGTGCGTTTTATTCAGTAAAGATCCAAAATAAGAATAGATTTTATAAAAATCGACTCCTCGGAGGCTGTGGAGGACTTATAGATAACAGTGCCGGTTTTTGAACTACCACTAACGCGCACGTACACTTTCAAGCTGCATTTTTTAAATTTTTATGTATATTCACCGTATAACGCGTATTTCCTTTTTTACGAAATTACATGAAATGTACGCGTGCTCTTATGCTTTGAAGTCATTTATTCGACGTATTATTCCAGGCTTTTGAAAAATAGAGCTACAACCCTTTTAGTTCCTTAGATGTGTCATTTCTTCATTTCTTTTAAATAAATAGTATTCCAATCTATGTAGAAATCTAATTTTTTTTATACTCATCTCTTTTTTTTTATTTTTGAAGATCATTTTTTAAAATGTTTATAGTCGGCGTATAATGCATCCCCTTAAATTTTAATCTTATTTTTGGAGTTAAAAGTGTGCGTTATACACCAGATTTTATGGTATTAAATCTGCATACTTGAAATTTGGCAAATATGTTTCTTCTTTTTTTTTTTTTTAAGAAGAAATTCTCTAAAGAACAGGGTTTTTTTCTACAAATCAACTCCCAAGGAATGGGAGGTTGGGGAATTATAGATAAAAATCTCGTACATATATATATTTCAGTTTTATTTATTTTTTTTTTCATTTTAACTTTTTTTTAGTGTTTCTTATTTACCTTTTCTTAATTTCGTATTTCTGAAGATGAGTAAACTTTTCCTTAAAGAAATCTTTTACATAGTGTGTATAAGCAAAAATTTCAATCTAAATTACGGCTAGAATATTCATATCATTGAACGATTTTACTTCTTTCAAACGATACCTCACTTCTCAAAAAGGAATAAATGCTGACAATTCTAATAATTTATTAGATCAATTAACATTCTATCCGATTACCATTCTAAACATTCCAAAGTTAGCAACGTATCCAAGAACAGTCAGTAACATAATCCAAGTTTCGTTTGTTTTGGGTTAATCTTCTACTCAGTCCTATGTTACGTAACTAGCAATTAGGAAATAAATAATTCATTTGTAAAGAAAGGTTTCAAGTTCTTAACGCGACAGTGAAAGTACTCTTCTAAAGTCTCTAAATTGCTTCACGTTAATTAATGTTATTTTGCGTTTCTCTTTTCTTAACCATTTGCCCTCTTCTTTAATTGAATTGCTCTAGTTGTTGCAGGGAAATTTGAAAGAGAAGTCTGTCATGTCGGTCATATAAAAGGCACTTTTATTTATTTATTAGACTGTTTTCGTCAATTAGATTTTACAAGGAAGATGTTCTCTCCCACTAACATGAAAACATTAAATTCAATTTAGTTGTAATATAACGGAAGATTCGCTACCAGACTGGCAAATTTTCAGGGAATGTAGGGGGTACAGAGATGACTCAGAATCACTTAAGAATGCAAGGTCACAAATGCCATAGTTGCCAGCTATGGTACTTTAGAAGCAGAAAAAAAGAACCGAAACAACAACACATTAATGGGACAGAAAACATTTCTTGAAAGGTTGTACTACAAAAGGTGTTCGAAATTAAGATCAGAAGTCGTCGTCTTGCAAGCCTGACAGTGGTGCTGCATGGGATTCCTTACGTTCTGGAAAATTCCTGCATCTCACATATCCTCCCGGCAGCTTCAGATATTCAAACAATCTGAAAAAACGGGCATCTCTACACCAAAAAGAACCAGTTAACTCGTTAAAGAATCAGTCTCAAGTAACCTTCTGTTATCACTTGCGTTCCCGGTACAACCACCGAGTAGCGGACCTTCTACAATCTGCATCTTCATACACTATCAGCACATCGACCAGTTCCTCGTTTGAATACGAGTTATCTTACCACCTCTGGAAACAGGTCGGAAATGAGGACTTCCAGCAAGATTGGTGTTCACAAAACCTTCTATTCAGCGCCATCTGCCGCAAGACTTCCTGGAAGAATCTTCCAGAACGTAAGAAATTCCATGCAGCACCATTGTCAGGCCTTCCAGATGACTTCTGATTCTAATTTCAAACCTGTTTTGTTGTGCAACCGTTTAATAAAATGTTTTCTGTTCCATTGTGTTTCTGTTTATGTTCTATTTCTCTTCTTTGCGCCCTACCTCGCAACTACGGCATTTGCGCCCCTGCATTCCTATAGGATTCCAAGTCGTCTTTGTACCCCCGTTACATCCTGGAAGTTTGTGAATCTGGTAGTGAATTACCTTGCATATATACATTAATATATTAATTATATAGGCATTAATATAAGGTTAATCTTTAAACTTGATATTTGAACGAAATGAATTGTTACTCAACTGGTTTTTAGTCATAAATGACAAATTTATCAGGTCCAGCCTTATTTTTAACCAACTTCATTACTTTTAAAACTCAATATGCTAAGCACAAACACAAGTCGGATAAAAAATGAAATAGTTTTGTTTTTTATTGAACTAAGTAATTTGTAAAACCTTCAGATCAAAAGGAAAGTTTTGGTCAGCTGAAACAAACTAAAGTCAAAAGTTTAAAAAAAGTGCAGTTAAATTATTGTGCATTCTAAATAATTGAACTTCCATATCCGGTCTCTTGAAATTAAACTCGTGGCATCATGGTGATCGGGTATATTTTCACTAGTTGAAAAAATACCATTGAAAACTAATATTTTCCTATAAACTGTATCTGAGAGCCCCATAATGTTATAGACTAGAAAATGCTTTTGTTTTCACTTCTCCGTTCTATCGTGCTACTTTCTCCTCATTTTGGTTGAGGTGAAAATCACTTCATTATACTTAATTCCCGGGAGAATCCGAACACTTACACAGCATACATGGAGAAACCAATGAATCAAAACGATTACCACAAGATTTTCAATCAATTACATTTTTTTTCAGTTGAACTTTGGAAATGACTACGCAATATGCAGACAAAACAAGCTAAAGGATAAGAATTAGTTTGTATTTATCTGAATGAGTTGCACCCCCTAAGACCTCACAAAATGTAAATCCTCTTTAATCTTAAACCGTAAATGACTACGCTAATATGATTCTAACGCGAATTAATGTGGCAATTTCGTCCTCAAGCATCTGTTATTATCTATAATCATCTACTATCGTGCATAATCATCTATACTTAGTTGTGCATTTATACGTTATTCGGTAGTGACAATCATTTATGGTGCGGTGTTGTTCTAGATTAAAGTGCCAATTGGCTGGACGAAAGAAACCCGAGTTAGCGAGGATAGACCTCGCGGATAGTCCATTGTTACAGTTCTTAGCTATTGACATTAACAATTTCGAAAAATAAACGTGTAGTCTCAACGAAAGAAATAATATCAATATTTGCGTCATTTTAAATAAAGCAACCAAAGTAAACGTATACCACAAAAATTCTGAATTCATTTTACTGATTAACTGTTTTGATTTTGTTCCTGTAGCATGGTGATTTTCATAGTGCATATTTCCCCAAGAAAACTAGTAAATTATTGGATGGCTGCAATTGTGAGATATAATTGTATAAATAAATGGGTAGTAAAACTAAAAAATGATAAAGAAAAATATTACTGAATTTTTTTTATAAAATTGATAATTATTTCCTTATCAAAATCTTGTCAAAAAAATGGAGTTTTTTTTTTAAAAAAATTATCTAGGTTATTGAGTTTTTGTGTCAAATTTAAAAATACACGCGTTAAATATTTTAAATAAATCGTGTTTTGCAGAACTTTCATTTGAATCTTTGCTAGTTCATTATCTTTGTGAGTATTAGTCAATTTCATCAGGATTCTTCCAAAAATTATTTCTTGTTATTTAACGTTTACCAAACTAATAATTAGTAGCCATGAAAAAAAGTAATCACGATCTTATAAGTATGCATAAAAATATGAATTATATTGCGTATTCCAAAAATGCAATTAAAATAAATAAAAATATTTAAAAGTTTAAATTTCTGAGAAAAAATGTTTCACATTAGTTAAGATAATCTATTCATGTAACCGCATCATTTTTTCTAGTCTGAAAATTTAGAAAACAAAATATAATTTAAAAAAATCTGAAGAAATGAAATATAATTCCTCTTTCTATGATGGAAAATATTCTTGTTTTTCTTCTATTGTTACAAAAAATAAAATAAGAAAAAATATTTTGCTACGATTTGATTACTTTTTTTAAAGAATTACTCGTCTGAAAATAAAGAGAGTCTCTGCATTCTTAACTATCCCAAAACTGTGAATACGATTAGTTTTTTTCGTTGCACACCCACAATATTTTTTCGAAGCTGAATTAAAATACCCCCCGCGAGATTTCTTTCAGATCTATTTTAATATTTATCAAAAAATCCTCTTAGTAAAAAAATCTTATTCAGTAGAAAAATCTTCCTTCACATAAAAAAGTATCCTACATTCGTATCTATTTAAAAACATCTAGTCTCTCAGGTACTAAAACTAGTTATCCAGTTTCTCATTAAAACCAATATATATATATATATATATATATATATATATATATCTTTAAAAAGTAAATAATTTAATTTTTTACGCTAAATTTCATGGAAGAAGGAATATTTATTAATTTATATGAACCATAAAATGATGAGATCGGTTTAATAATATAAGATTATATTAATTTTATTAGAACTTTCTAAAAAAACGATGTAAAATGTCTCTGTAATGATCTCATGTTGACTCCCAGATTGTATCCCTTCCATGATAATTCTAAGATCTCTTGAATTGGGATAATTAGTCAGTGCTTACTACTACTACTTACTGTGCTGTTCTATACAATAATTAAGTAATCTCAATAGTTAATCTTAATAAAAATACAATTTTTACTAAGACTTGCATCTTCTTGGCATAAGTATAAAATTAGATACATCTGAATAGGATTTTACTTATTCTTAAATGTTTGAAATAAAAATGTAAGGGAATAGGAAATTTTTAATCTTATAAAATTTTAAAGATTGAACGTAGGTTTTCAATGATAGTGACTTGTGTAGAACGCAAATTTTACATTTTTCATTTAATCAGCTTTACAATATTAAAGAAACTACTTAATATGTCTAAATTAAAATTCGTAGTTTAATTTATCTACACTTTTTTATATAAAGACTGTTGCTATTAAATTCAAAATAAATATTTCATTAAATTTCTTTTACAGCGTTTTTATAAGAAGTTGTTATAACAAAAGCAAAAAAGAAGTTTCTTTTTGCTATCAAAGATTAATTTAGCAATACTGTGAATTACTTTTAATATTTTTAAAAAAAAACATAAAGGGCATTGGCCTTTTTTTTTTTTTTTTTTTTAGTTTTTCAAAATATTAAAATGGGTTGTAAATTTTTTTAGAAGTACTCCGCTTAAGTAACTTTCGTATCTAATCAAAATTTATTTTGTTTATTTATTTTTATAAATATTTTATATATATAGTGTGTGTCTTTTTCTGTTTAAAATTATTTTCTTATAAAACCATATTTTTTCATTAAAATTTGGTTTTAAAAACATTCATGAATTTAACTGTGTTTTTTTTAATTTAGAAATTGGGCAATTTCTTTAAAGGATAAAAAAATCAAAGGAATATGTTTTTTTCTGGACAATATTTTAACTTTAAAATGCCCAAATAAACTATAACTCTGCATTCGTTTCCCTTAAAAATGGAATTTGGAAGGATGAAGTAAAATTGTTGACTTATGTTGAAATAGAATGCATAAAAACATATTCTCAAGTAACGTATTTTCAGTGAAATAAAAAAGAATTCAAATACTGAAATAAAACAAGCACCTCTCTCACCATTCAAAACCTAATTGAAAAATTTTCAATTTCACAACAGATGTGTATACATTTAACTCGGCATTGAGCCGCAGAAAACCTCCCGTATTTGATTTTCACCCCATTTTTCGACCCAGTGCGTCAGTAAAGCTCAATGAACTCTGAAATTCGAAAGAATTCTCACAGGGTATCGTAGAAAAAGAATTCCATACACATGAAGCATTCATGAAAAGTCTAAAAAATTACATTCGAAAAATTCGGCTCAAACGTAAACAAGAGAATAACGGCGATATGCGCCCGAATAAACTTATTAAAAAGTCGATTTCGCATTCAGTTATAGGCGTCCCGAAAATGGATGGGAAAAGCCACATGAATTTAATTCTACGTTGCGGGAAAGTAGATAGATCCCAGTGTAAAATATGTGAAATGATACCATTGCTTCTCAAACTTACAATACTTGCGACCCAATATTCAATTATAATTTTCATTGCACGCCTCCATATAATATTAATGTATTTAATTCAACAATACTAAAATTTGACGCTAGCGCTACCTGGTGACTTTAAACACTTAAGAGCCACCGTCGTATTTAAACTTCTCCCTCAACCAAAGCATTAATTGCCCTGGACGTATATATACGTCTTTTCCGAAGTTCGATATTTTCTATTCGTTGCTTTCCGTACAATTATTCCGAAGGCTTTGAAATACAGAAAAAGAATTTTAAACGTGTTTGCGAAGAATTTACTTATTTTAGAGGATTTGCTTATTTTTTTATTCTTTTTCTCCCCCCCCAATACATCACATATGCGTGCCTACGTGGAAAATAGTGGTATCGTGTAACTTTAATCGACCGTTAAGGGGTTAGTAATAAACCGTACAAATTATCAAGATACCTGCTTATTTTTGTATATAATTTTATATATGGGATGCCCATGGGGTCACTGGTAATTACATAGCTTGTTCTTAAAACCTAGTATTATTAAATTAATTATAAAATACATTGTGCTGCACTGATACATTTATAAGTGTATTATATCAGTGTAGATGTGTATTTCATATTTTATTTTAGAATGTGTTTTGTTTGTTTTTATATATTTTCAGTGAATTAATAATTTTTTTAAATAATCTTTTGTTTTCAACTTTTCAATATGCTCGCGCCCCCTTCTAGAGATATCACGGCCCCGCTGGGGGGCGCGCCCCACAGTTTGAGAAACGCTGATGTATACACAGAAAATTTAATCTGTTTATAAAAACATCTATGCACTTCTGCAAACCTTGTTTCCTTAATACTTAAATTAAAAGTGGCTGACTATACCAATATTTAAGTTAGAAATGGATTTATTCGTATTTTATTACACATCAGAGTAGAGAAATTTTAACAAAAAACACCATTTATTATTTCAATTGATCGTAACTCTGAAAAAAAAGTAAACTTTTCAAAAATGTTTTATTTAACTCCGCTATAGAAGTTCCAGCTATATGTAGGCTGAATGTAATTATTATAGAGGCATTTTTCATAAAAGGAGAATATTTTGAAAATAGGTCATTCTTCATTTGTAGCCAAACGATTTCATTTAAATCATTTTTCTTCTAATAATTTTTCTAGCCAATTTTATATTAAGGCTGTCTTCGGTAAAAGTACGAGAGCTTGAACTAAACGCGAAGCCCATTTTCAGACAGAAAAATGCCTCGATTTCCATGGAAATTTGCAATATTATAACTCATACCTCTGCCAACACACACACACACAATATAGTGTTTTTAAAAATTTCAAAATATTTCCATGAATACTTTCTTTTTCGTTTTAATACGTGAAGGCATAGCCCATTTAACATTACGATATAGGAAAAAAACGCGAAACACATTTTATAACAGAAAAAAGGAATCAACTCGGTTAAAAATGGGAAGTACGATATAAAATGGTGCTTTCTAAAGGATAGTGAAGCCAGAATATCATATTTTTTTATTTCTTTTATATCTGAAAAATGTTCCAAATTTGGTCCTATTCTATAACATTAACCTAAGACAGCTTTAATGTTCTAATTCAGCTGATACTGAATATCAAAAACACATTCATTTATACGTCTTTTCAAAATCACGATTTCGAACTCAGTTTATCACCTTAAAAGTAATCACAAGAGTTCAAGTACTCTCTAAAGCCAGGGTGGGCATTACGTTGATCGCGATCGACCGGTGGGCGGCCAAGACATTTTGGGGTGACCGCCTGAAGATTAGCCTTCAGTAATTGTAAACCGAAATATTTAAGATCGGCTGACAGTATGCAGACTGTCTTCTACTGGCTATAACAAGGAAAACTAACTTTAGATAAAAAAAAAATGTTTTATTTTTTAATGCACTTTCAATTGTTTGATAATAAATGCATCATTTGATATTATTATTTTTGAGGCTATTATTATTATGTTTGTAACTTGCATTTTGCTTTAAACACAAATTTTAAAGTGTTAGTTTGTTTTTTTTATTTTAGTTCTGTAGGTAAGTATACACACATATTCCGTATTTATTATTTAGTTATAGTAAGTATTGTAGACCTTTTCTTTACCTCATCCCACCTTCTACAAGAATTTTTCAAGGAAGGGGCCAGGGTCGAAAGCCCAAAACGCAGCCAAATATGTATATTTTTTTTATTATTGATTTTCCAGATTATCGGGGGGAAACATTAAAAAATACTGAAAAAATAATTAGCATTAATTAATAAAATTAATTAGTACTAACAAATAATGAAATCGTACGTACTATATACATGGAATTATAATCAATGGGGGAAAAATCAAGGGCTCTGGGGGAGGGTGTGGATCTATGGATCCTCTCTTCCCTTTGTGTTCGCCACTGATATTGAATAGACCGCAGCACCTTGAAAAATTAGAAGTAGCCCGTCCCCTGGAAAAGTCTGCCCACCCCTGCTCTAAAGTGTTCTTTTGAGAAGTACAATTACGACTTTCTGTAGAAGAATAACCTTGTAGAAAAATGGTTGTACGCATCGAAAATTATTGCAGCTCATATTTTAAAGTATAGAAAAATAGCTACCGAGTTTACACGAATCTAAGCCGCGCTATTTTTCCAGTGATGCTACTGAAAATCGAGTGCATTTAAGAATCGAAGGCAAAACATTGTTGGAGGGGGAAATTGAGTTCCCTCCCCTTTCAAAGGGAAAAATGTAACCGTTTATTCTCACCAATTGCATCGATGACTTGTCCCATTCTGCAGTTTATTCAGTATATAATAAACATCATTGTCTGCTCGTATTTTGGAAAAAAAAATTTGTATACACCTTCTTTTAATCACCTAAACATCAAAGATATCGGTAGTAGCATCAAGACGAGTTTACTATGACGCATGTTTGAAAATGGGGGACATTTTAGATGCAGAAGAAAACGGAGACAGAGCAGCGCCCATTGAAAATTTGACAAGGATGAAATAAATACGAGTTGATTGCTTAAGCAAAATTGTACAATTTTTGCTTGTAAATGCTCAACAGTTTTTAATAATTCTTTTACATTCTTCTTAATACATTCTTTTTTAAAAAAAATGTTTTGTAAGAAATGCATTGGATGGCACAACTGCACCAATTTCGAAGTCAGTTGTGACAATGAGAGTGACGAATCATTTTCGAAACATTATACTGACGGTTAGAGTAATTATAGGTTTATGTATGCATTTGAAAGTTTTTAATACTCATAAAATAAATAAATTATTAACTTCTAATTTTGCTAATAAAGCGAAAATTTTTTTTAAATTTCTTAAGTATCGGATAACGCGATAAACCTTTCACACATTTTTTTTTTTAATTTTTCTCAAAAACGTGTAGAGAATCGGGGGTGCGGTCAAATAAATACGGTAGTTCAAATTTGATATTGCAAATTATAGTCCATTATGTATAAATAAATTGATCACAAGGAATAACAATAATAAACTCTTACGGGAATATGGTACGATTTATAAAAAAAAATCTTTGATTTAATGGTTTTCGCAAACCTTATGTTTGACCCCTGTGTATATGTATTTTTTAAAACAGTTTTTGTGGTCCAATAAAATTTAATCATTCTATATTTTAAGGCAAAAATCAAATTTTATGAAGGGATTTTGAAATGCTTCTCCTCCAAGAATAATTGACGTTCACACGTGAAATATGGCTTATAAGTACGTCACACAAACGACGTATAACAAAAGTTGGTATGAATTTTCGGTTATAACACGATTGATATTTGTAAAATATCCTTTTTATTAATTTGTAAAATACATAAAAGAGACATATGTTGGTATTGCTTATGCCACCTGATCGACAGTAACATCAGATCAAAGCCAACGAAATTCATCGTAGCAAGGGTACGATGTTACATACGTTAACAGCAACAATTAGAAAATGTATCAAAGCATTTGGCGCATTAGATAAAGGGCTTTGCCTTTTGAAATAAAAAGAAACGTATTTTTTCTTTATGAGATAAATCAATTCAAAGTTTTTATTCGCTATTGTGGAACGTTAATTAAAAACGAACATAAAAAATACGAGGGTATTTCGAAAAGTAAAGATACAATGGCTCGCATTCCTTAAATAAAACATTTATTTAGAAAATGTCAGTTACATCTTATTAACTGGATTATTTATTATATTTCGACATAATCACCCCCGTTATCCAAACATTTGTTTAGTCGTTGCACAAGCTTTTGTATCCCACAGTCATAGAAGGTTGCCACCTGTTGTCGGAACCACATTTCAACTTCATCTTTGATCTCATCTCGTCGTGGAATGATTTTCCACCAAGATGTGACTTCAGGTAACGGAATAAATGGAAGTCGCTGTATGGCGGATGGTCCAATACTTCCCATTTTAATTGTTTGAGTAGTGCTTAGGTTACGAGCGCTGTGTGAGGCCGAGCGTCGTCATGAAGCAAGTGGGCTCCATTTGTCAGCATTCCCCTGAGTTTGTTTTGAATTGCCCTTCGAAGACCCTTCAAAGTCTGGTAATATGCAGCAGCATTAATTGTCGTTCCGGAAGGCATAAATTCCAACAGAAGAATGCCTTGTCTGTCCCAAAAAACGGAAGCTATGATTTTTCGCTTAAATAGAAGTTTTGCGTTTCTTGGCTTTTAGTGAATTCGAATGGCGCCATTGCATTGACTGTTGCTTGGATTCAGGTGTAGCGTGATAAACCCACGTCTCGTCACTTGTCACAATGGGATCAAGGAACTCATCACCTGCTTCTGCATAGCGTGTGAGGAAGTCGAGTTCAAAGCCGATCCTTTTCTTTTTGTGTTCTTCCGTTAACATTTTTGGAACCCAGCGCGCACACAATTTCCTGTGCCCTAACTTGATAACCACAACTTCATAAAAAGTTGTCATTGACGCTTCTGGAATGGTCTGTAGCATTTCTTTCAATCTGAGACGTCTATTCGCATGAATTGCTTCCTCCGTTCTCTGAAGAAGGGCATCAGAGATCACAGATGGCCAACCTGTTCTTTGTTCGTCATGAACATCGGTCCTACCTTCAGAGAAGTGAAGACACCATTTCGTTACATTTTGTCGACTCATAATGTTCCCATAAACAGAAACAATTTCTTTGTGAATATCTGCTGGTCGCTGACCTTTTGCATGATTAAAGCGTATGACGGAGAGCACTTCGCATTTGGCGGGATTCTGAATAGGCGCAGCCATTTTAAACACGACCTACTCTAACCAGAATCAACGTTGAAATGCCAAACGACCGCGAGGAGAAAGCTAACGGTTCAAGGTTAACACCTGTGTTGCCAGCTTGCTCGACAAAACTTTTCTTTTCCTCGGGCGTACGATGTATCTTTACTTTTCGAAATGCCCTCATATTATAACTCTTCGTTTTTTTTAACTTAGAGCTCTTAAATTTTGTAAGATTATAGAAAAACATACTAAGAATATATATATATATATAATGTAGTCTATATAAAAAGTTTATTTGAGTTTTCGTTGATTTTTGGCAATTGAATCGTATTGTGTCCGCTTAATAAATCTGTATTGTTTAATTTATTCATATTATATAAGTATTAATATATCCTTTTACAAAAAAAATTACCGTAAATTCGTTATTCTATAAATAAACGTATTACCATCAAATGGAATTTATGCAACTATAAGAATATTGTTACTAATTAATTTTTTAAGACAAAAACTTCTTCAAGCTCCAATTTTTTAATGAACTCAAATTAACTATAAAAGTAATTTTTCAGATCTCTTCCAGTGCTTTATACACTGCTGGACAATTGCTAAGGACGGATCACAAATTGCTATGTAGCATAACATTAAGCGAGACATGAGGCCTAGTAGGATAAAATATAGTTGCCACACTGTTCAGACATTAGAATAAAGAATATTTATTGTTCTGGAAAGTACGAAAGCTGTGAAACATCTGAAACAAAAAAAAATGTTCATTTGATCTGCGTACGGAGAAATGGAACAATGCCTCTAAAAGTCAGCAGGCACCTTAAAGAAAGGTATCAGTACTAGATATGTCCACCGTGGAGTGTGATGCAACATTCCACACGTCGTACCATACTTTGCACAACATTATCCAGCAGCTGTTGAGGCAATTTATCCCATTCCTCTGTGAGTGCACGGATGAGGGTGTTCTTGTTTGTCAGAGGATAGTTTCGACCAGCAACTTGCCTCCCCAAAGCATCCCACACATTTTCAATGGGGTTTAGATCTGGAGAACGCGCTGGCCATACGAGACGTTGAATACCCTCGCTGTCTAGACAATCCTGAACAGCGAGTGTTCGATGACATGTTGCGTTGCCGTCCATAAAAACAAATTTATCACCGACAGAACCATGGAAAAGACGAATATGAGGAAGTAGAACTTCATCAATGTATCGTTGGCCCGTCATAGTCCCATTCGCAACCACATGTAGGCGCGTGCGGCCATTGATCATGATGCCGGCCTACACCATGATACTGCATGTCGGATATCGGTCCTTTTCCTGGATATTTTCTGGATAAGCAGTACCACTCTCGCGCCAGATCAGTTGGCGTCTACAATCCGATGACAGACTGAACCTACTCTCATCTGAGAAGAGTACGCATGCCCAGTCCTGTTCAGTCCAATTGTGATGCTCACGACACCATTGCAAACGGGCAGTACGGTGCTGTCTGGTCAATGGGACACACACAACAGGTCTGCGTGCGTATAGTCCTCCTCCCCTCAAACGTCTGGCAACAGTTTTTCGGGAGATCTGCTTTCCTGAGGCAGCAAGAAACTGATTTGCCACCTGCTGAGCTGTGGTGCGCCTGTTCCTTTTTGCTGATAGGACGATATATCTGTCTTCTGCAGGCGTCGTACTTCTAACACGACCTCCCCCGTGCCATCTACTACACATTCCAGTAGTTTTAAATGACTTCCACAGCCGTGAAACAACGCTGTGAGCGATGTCAAACTCCTTGGCAACATCTGTTATTTTTCGCCCTTCTTCGATCTTTCCAATAATTCGGCCACGCATAAAATCATCTATGTGATGTCGGGAAGACATGCCAAAAATTTTAAGTTCGTCTATTAAATATTTCCTGTAAAACTTTGACTTGAAACAACAACTGTCCACACGCGTCAAAAACTTTAAAGCTCTTACGAACGCTATCACGTGATGAACAGACGTGAAAAAAAAAATTTGCATACTCATACTTCTTCTTACTAATATCCCGCACTTATTCTAATTTTCCACATTTTGCTTCCTTTCATTTTGTGGTTATTGTCCAGCAGTGAATATATAGATACAGAAAAAATATTATATAACAGTGTAAGTAATTCATTAATAATATTCAATTTCTTAATTACTTACAACAGATATGAAATAAATATTAAGAAGAATTTTTTCAATAAATAAGTAAAGTTCATTCGAGAAGCATACTTTTTTCCCTCCAAAAAGATTCATTAACCAGATTGCAAAGGAAGTTCGTCTTGCTTTCCTTTTCGTGTACGTTTATTTCTATTTACTCTGCAAACACTTATACACCACTCTTCAATATCTGTTTTACCAATCTTAGATCCGTTTTTATAAGAAAAAAAAGAGTCAGAATAGTGTACAAAAGAGGTAAACAACAAGATATTGGTTATATACACTCTGTCGCAAAAAAATATATGCACCCAGAAGAAATTGAGCTACATTCACGAAATTTGGTATGCATGTAGTGTATATGAAAATAAACAAATGATTAAAAATTCAGAACAAAATATCATTTTATTAAGCGGTTACAGCTTGCAAAAGGTTAAAAATCAGTAAGTAGTAAAGCCACCTCTGGCAGCTATACAAGCCGAAATTCGGCGTGGCATCGATTTAATTAGATCACTTATGACCCCCTGTGGAAGATCCTGCTATAGTCTTTGCATCTGCGCAGTTAATTCTCCTGTATCTCGGGACGGCTGCAGTTGCCTTCCCAGCGCGTCGCAGACATGCTCTATTGGCGAAAGATCTGGTGACCTGGCAGGCCATGGTAGGACGTCATATCCTTGAAGACATTGTTGGGAGAGTCGCGCAGTATGTGGACGAGCATTATCTTGTTGATAAATGGCACCTGGGCGACTTGATAGCATGGGTAGCACAATCGGCGTTAAAATATCGTCCACGTATCTGCGAGCTGTCAAAGTGCCTTGAAGGACCACTAAAGATGATCGTGTGTCCCAAGAAATTGCTCCCCACACTGTCACACCTTGTGAAATTGCTGTATGCCGCTCGACAATAAATGCCGGATCGGACCGCTGGCCGGTGCGCCTCCAGACACGTGTGCGGTGGTCATCAGCACTGAGACTGAATCGGGATTCATCACTGAAGACGACACGTCTCCAGTCTGTCACACTCAAGTTGCCCGAGGTCGGCAAAAATCCAGTCGACACTGCCTATGATGTGGGGTCAGTGGTAAGCGTCTTAGCGGACGTCGGCTCCTCAAGCCAACTTCGGTCAGTCGTCTCCTTATGGTTTCTCTTGATGGCACTGGATGTCTGGAAGGAGGTAAGTGGCGTTGAATCGATGCTAGCGACGTTGTTGGTGCCGAAGTGGCCACTCTTCTGATTGCACGATCCTCGCGATCATTTGTGTTCCTGGGACGTCCTGACCCTCCGCGACGGTACACTCTACCTTCTGTGATCCACTGTTGCCAACACCGAGCAACTACCATATCGCTCCGACCGAGGTGGCGGCCGATACGTCTATTCGACCAACCTGCTTCTCTGAGGCTTATTATACGGCCCCTATCAAAGTCCGTCAGCTGCTCGTACTGCCGCCGGTTACGTCTTAGAGGCATCCTAAGTCTCAATATCGTCTATCAAAGTCATCAGATTCGTTTGGATAGCCGTACGGCGCTCGTACTCATGCTTTTAAACTCTCCCAGTTGCGCAACTAATATGCGCATAGCACTCTTAGCCTTGTCTCATTGGCTTCGAAATTTTAATCATTTGCATATCTCTTACCAGACTACATTCTTGCCGAGTTTCGTGATTGTAGCTTGATTTCTTCTGGGTGCATATATTTTTTTGCGACAGGTGTATAAATAATTTCTTCAAGGAAAGGGCTTTGAAGAAGTAATTTTATTAATTATATACTTTTTCCCCTTACTTCTTATATATGATTCTGTGAAACATGAATGTCACCAGTATAATATATATGTACATGGTAGGGTCAAAAACTTCCCGGAAAAGGTTATTACAAATTATTAAAAAATAAAATGATAACTTAATCGTATTAGACTTCGAAGTGTTGTCCTCTTACATCTGCACAATTATTCCAGCGTTCGTATAATTGTTCAAAAATGTCCTGGAGTTCATTTTTTAGAGGTATTTCAGTTGTTTCATCGCTTTTTCTCTCAGCTTTTGCCAAAGCAAACTTTCTCCTTCCTTGGTGATGTTTTTGCTTTCCATTCACTTGACTGACATTTTGTCTCAGGATTGTTAAATAAGTACCATGTCTCATCACTTGTCATGATTTTTTCCAAGAAGCTTCATTACCCATCAGTGCCGGTTTAAACTCATTTTGGACCCTAGGAGCAGAAGATATATGGTCCCCCATGGCACTGTCGGATTCCAGTGAGTGAACGAGTGAATATTAACGTCACACTGTTCAGCAACACGAGGGCTTTTGGCGGCGGACCTCGTAATTTTGAACCATGGTCAAGTGACGAGGATGACACCTGAAATGGCACACACATCCCCTCTCATAACTACCACACCACACCAACGGGAGGATGTTTGAGCTCTCGATAGATTTAACGGGCATCGCTCCCCTGCACGGCGGTTCTTTAATGGTACTAGGCTCGAACTCGTGACAAGCCAGCCACGATCTGATAACTTGACCGCTAGGCTACCACGGCACCTGTCGGATTCAAGGAGGAGCTCTTGTAGCCGGTTAAGTCCAGTTTATCTGGGTCCTTCTGGATCCACTGGGTGGCTTTGTCAAAAATGATCTGTAGCTAACACCAACAGTACCAGAAATGAATTCCAGATGGCTGTGTGTTTACCTTATTCTGCCATTCTCCAAAATTACTATTTCCTCTATGACAAATACCTGCGTTAATGTAGATGACCAGCCCTGGAACTTTTTGACTTTCGTAGGATAAAATATATATTAATAACAAATATTTTATTTATTCAAGGACATGAAGTTTATCAATTTATAATGTAAATTTTCTACATAAAAAGCATTAAACTGAACGACTTATGTCAAAGTTAAGTTCAAAATGAAAATCTGACATTTAAACTTATAATTTATTCTATATTCTGTAATACAGAAATTATTAACTTTTATTCTTCTAAAGATTGTTATAATTCTTGTTAAATAGTAAAAATAGAGTAATAATCCCTAAATAGTAAAAAAACATTAACGATGCTCATCAAGGGAAAATAGGAAACAAAATTACATATTCCCGTGTAATAAAAAGACAAAAATCATAGAAATATCATAAAAAAAGGATTTTGAAAAGTTTTAAATTAAGTACCATTATCTAAAGAAAGTTTTAAAACTAATAATGCATAAAAGAGCGAGATTTTCTGTAGATAAATCAATAAACTCTAAATGTTTCTTTAAAAAATCTGGTGTTACGTTTACATTTTCTCTCAAAAAGAAAAATGTATCCAATTTTTTTAAATCACCTTCTGATTCTTAATTTCTTAAAGATAATAATGAAATATTAATTTTACAATGCTATTTAATAGCTTTTTTGTATTTTTTTGTTATTTTTATCCTTATGCTTTAAATATTTATCTTTTTGTATTCTCATATCTTATGCATATATCCCTTTTTTTATATAACATATATGTGTTAAACTTATGTCATAAAACTCTTTGATTCCTTTTTGTAAGGTACATTAAAAAAGATACTAAAAATTATTTGCTTTAAGATCAATTATTCATTATTATATATCAGTTAAAATCTACATTTTAAAACTGCCACTATTGAAAAATTGTATCATTTGAGAAACTTTTCACATTAATGCCTTTCTCGAATTTGTTGAGTATTTTCTATCGGTTCAAATTAGTTAATATAATTTTAAAAATTTCCAAAAAATGTATTAATTTGTGTACATTTAAAAAATTTATTTAAATGCTTCTAAATCTATTAATGATAGATTTAGTTTTTAGTAAATATGTAAAATTTCATGAACTAATATTTCAATTTTATTACTAAATCTGAAAAAAATGTGATTCAATATAATGTAAAACTTGTTTTTCAAAGTAGATTTCTGTATCCATGTTATTGCTTTATCAAGCATAATGTAAAAAATTTGTAAATATTTGTATTTCTTTATGAATGACATTGTTCTCTTTTATGTTATAAAAATGTATCCAAGATTTTTTTAAAAGATTATATTGAAGATTTGGAATAGTAATTAAAAAGTAATCAAGAAACATTGGGTTTGTACTGTAATATTTATCAATTCATTCAGATGTTCATATTTGTATGTGGTTCACTTAATGTCATACTTTAAGATGCATCATGTTACAACATTTTTCATATTTATGTTTGAATTTTGTCTGTCTAAAATAATGTTTAGTGCTCTTTTGTAAATGCTTTTATAGTGTAAATATAATATAGGACCATTTAAATGTCGTAATGTGATAGTTAAATTAATTTAATGTGATGTTGATGAATAGCAAAATAAATAGTATGTGGATTTTTTTTTAATTTTTATCTCACATTCAAGTATTTTAAATAATTGGTCGTGTCGGATACAGTCATATCTCCAACATTTTTTAAAAAACATATCATTTATTATTTAGAGAAATTTTGACCAATTCCAAATAATTAAATTTTTTCCATGTAGTGTTGAAATTATTTTATTTCATATTTTTAGTTTCTTATTTTGTATCATATATTTAAGTGAAAATGGTGTATTAAAAACTTTAACTCTATTTTTAATCTATTTATTTCAATAATTAAATTTGTTTGTGATAGGATTCTCGATGCTTCATGAAACTAAAATGTAGATAAATAAAACTCTGGAATTCTACTGAAAATAATAGCTTAAACATAAACTTATTGTTTATAAAACTGAGTAAAAGTAGAAATTGTATTGTATAAAATCATCTTCCACTACATAACTAAATCTAGCATATGAAAATATCGGATATATTTTCTAAAAATTTCAAAAAGAGAAACATATTTCTATTTTATGAAGTAGAAGAAGAGTTAGATGAAATAATTTCCGATTAAATTCTAATTTCCTATGTTATAAAACATGTATTTTTGAAATATTATTGAAAATCAAAAGCACAAAATAATTTTATTTTCTATTCTAAAATTTATATATCAAATATTTCAAAAGATTACTGAATATATATTTTACTGATATCTATAAGACCTGTTGGTTTCATGAAAGTGTATATTTTATATAATACCTAGAAATATACTGTTCTATATATCTCTATATATTCTAGACTCTCTATTTACCTGTAAATTTATCAATATAGAACTTTTAGTACTAAGAATACACAAGATTCATTTTATTATTTATTAATGAATAGATAAATTACTCATATTTTTATGTATCCTAAATGTTTTCAAATTTTATTTCTTCAAAATATTCTATGTAAAAAATTATAAGAAAATCAAGAAATATATATGTTAAATATTTTGATTAATATGCATTCTGGTACTTACAATTATAAAAAAAACAGACTTTTATGCTTTTGTATAAATTATATTTTAAATGTATTGGAATAATTTGCCTGAAAATATAACTAAAAGATTAAATATTAGAGTTGTATACTAATATTTACGTATGTATATTGTCGATAAAATAAAAAATGAAACTTAAGCCTACTTTTTATGAAGAATTATGAAAAATTCGAAACATGTACTGTTTCATTATATTTAAATATTTATAATTAATTTAAAGAAATTCTCTACCTGGAAATTGTGTTACTGTTTGAAACAGAATAAGTCATTCTATGACTCATTCAAATGTTTAATGAACATTACTTTAAGTTACAGGAATGTATTTCAGAAAAACCCACTTAATTTGCTTTGGAGTAACAGGAATTCTAACCAATTAACCAAAAATCCTATTGTTACTTTTTGAGTTTCCTAAAAAAAAACTGCATTCCAGTTAAAGAATTTTTTTCTCTCAAGAAATATTTAAAAGTTTTTATTCTATTAAAGTTATTCAAAAGATTTTTTCATTGACTTAATTTATTTCTGATAGTACTATTATAAAATATCTATAAAATTCAAAGCTTTCTTATTAAAGCTTTTCTTACTTCTTCTATATGAAGATAAATGTAGTTTTAAAACCCTGATATCGACTTAATAATATGAATAAAAATGCATAGATATTTTAAAATTTAAATATAGTTTATTTATTTATATGTTTGTTTATGTATGTTATATGTATTTTAATCAATGAAGAAGTAATATCAAAAACCTATGACAACAAATGTTTAACTTCAATAATTTATTATAATTTCTTTAACTTGCTGAAATATTTTATGCATTATTTTCTAAAAATAAACGTTATTTCTTATAATTATGAGTATCAATTAATCTATAAAATATTGTAAATAATTTCTTAGCTTCAAATGAAAACGGATTGTGTTGTTCATGTTATATCTGATGTTATTAAGACGTTGATATCTGTATTATATTGGTGTTCATATTTTGAAAATATAGTGAATCTCTCTCTTCAACGATTCATATGTATAACAATATATTGATATTTATAATATTATGTCTGTTCTGATATTTATTCTAAATAAAAAGCAGAACAAAAAAAAATATTGTTCTTTCTTTGTGAAGTAATTTTATCAAGAATTGTTAAGTATTCCATCTATAGTGTATCAACAAGGGCGGCTCTAGCAGTTTTGCCACCCCGAACAAAAATGGAAAATGCCGCCTCTCTTTCTACATATGTGTGTGTGTGTGTCTGTGTTATTTTAAGTCTTAATAAATTCAAAATAATTCGAAATTAAGGACATAATTACGTATTATTTCAAAAGAGTGACATGAAAGAAAGGAATCGTCTATTTAAACAGGTCAATTTCTTTGAAAAATAGTCTACTAATAGGAAGGATCACAAGCGTTTATTTTGACTTATAGTAGCTACACTCAAGAGTAAAATAAAACATCTGTGGCTCTCTATCTACCAAAACCTCTTATTAACCTTGTCCCCTTTTGGATAGCTGAAACCGGACATCGTAAGGGTGAAAGTAATGTCCGTTGTGACCTCACTTCCGTGGGGAGAAGAGTTACTCGTGAAAGATGTGAAAATATACATATAAAATGTCATGCTTTAACATATACTCCCCTTCGAATCCTTCCAGTTTCAACATAAAAGAAAACTGTCATTAAATATGCAGAGTACAAAATAAAAAAATAACATACGCTAAATGAAATACCAAATTCACACCCAATAATATTTCAGAAAATATATCAAATTTTTTGTAAAAAAAAATTTTTTTTTCAAATTTGATCTAAATGCCGCCCTGGGTAGGGGTCTGGTTTGTCCGGCCCTAGAGCCGCCCCTGGTATCAACTATGTACTACAAAATTCTTGCAATTTTAAAAGGAGTCGCTGATGGCCTTATAGAGTACATAGCCCTTCCGGGGTCTAACCTTCACTCTGTTCTTCAAGAATGACTGAGATACTATTAAATGAATTATTTTATAATAAAATAAATTTCCCAGAGAATTTAAAATACTTAGAATTGAGAAGAAGAGTTCACTTTAAGGCTGCTGAAAATTAATTTAAAAATAGTGAAAACTCCGAGAAAAACGATCAGAGGGTGGGTGGAGCTTAGCTGGGCCAATCCGGATGCATCTGAGAAATCCTAGTTGAAAATTTGGAAAGGTTTGTTAAAGTGAGATTGCAACGAGAGAGAGCCTTTTGATTGGTCGAGACGAAGTCATCCTGAGATTGGAAATTCTTTTTAAAAAAGAAAGAAAAATGTTCTACGTGGCATATTGTTGGTAATATACAAATTAAAATTTTATCATTTGAAATTACAATTGATAAATTTTCTAACAGAAATTATTGCCTCACATAAAAACTCTAAAATAGTTTAACCTTGTTAAAAAATTGCAAATTCGAAAGATTCATAGTTAATTCTAAGGATGATTTTTATGCGTACACACGCGCACAAACGCACTCGCGCATATTCATAGACAGGCACAACACACATATATGTGGGATGAATCCCCAGCCCTTTATATGTCAGTGTTGGTGTAAACTTCCTCCCCAATACAACTCAGCCCAGCTACCGCATAACTACTTTGACTTTGACTTCCACTGACTTACCCCAACCACGTGGACGAATGGCACTCTTTCACGATCGACGCTTGAAATAGAACTCCGCTCTAGTCATGGTTTGGGATATAGAACGGTTTGGTGAATCCTTAGAATAAACTATCATATAATAAATGGCTGTTCATATCGATCACAAACACGTCAACGTAGAAGTACTCCATGTTATGTATATATATAGCAATTTTGACAGTTTTCTTGTATTCGAGCTCATCTTAAAAATTTTCCCAATTCTTTGAATGGTAAGTAAATGAAGCAAAATTTTACAAATACTTGATATTTAAACTTTTAAGGTATTAGCCAACTATATTAAAAATGTACTGTTTGGGGTCAAAAAATCCATTTTCTTTTTTTTTTTTTTTTTTATTTCATCATTTTGAAATTCAAATAATTAGCTTTCAAAATTTGTCTTCGCTTTTATTGTCTGATAGTTTAAAAATAAGTTCCAGGATTTTAAAAATAATACTACTAAAACTGCCGGAACAAAACTGTTATGAAATTTATAAACGCATTCTTCTCAAAACTGCATTCTTGTTTAGTTAGTTGATGATACCGCAATAGATATAATTACATGACATTTCTTTAATATTTAGTATTTAGAGAAGGAATTAAAAGTAGAAAATTGAATTACTTTTAATGGAACTAGAGCCGAATTTTTCTTTCAAAATTTTTAAAATTGTCTTAAATTCTTAGTTTGCAGCTTTGGTTGATTACAACTTTAACAATAAAAATAATTTAGTTTTCCTCTTTTACCAAGAGAAATATGTTTAAAAGATATGTTTTCAACACTTTTTTTACGTTTAAAAATATTCAATAGTTTGTCAAATCCTTCCTTCTACAGTAGCTCAACAGCCCAGTGTGGGCCTTGGCCTTCTCAAGAAGCCTTTTCCAGGGTAACCATCTTCTTGCTAGTATTCTCCAATTCTTAGTTCCCAAAACTTGGAGATCTTTTTCTAGGCCATCAATTCATCTAAGATTTGGCCTGCACTTTCTTCGTATGCCATTAGCATTTTGTTAAATAAAGCATTTAAAAAAAGAATTCCAAAATTTTATTAAAATTTCCTTAAATGTTTTTAAGTAATTGTATATATATATATAGAGAGAGAGAGAGAGAGAATAATTAAATAAAATAAGATACCAAGTGAAAAAGTTGTATAATCTACAATGCCAAAGAAGAAAGAAATTGGAGTACAAGAGACACAACAAATGTAGATACAAAAAGAGTCTTTAGACTAAAATGGTGACCTATTAGGATTTCTAGAACTGTCACTAAATTAGGTCAGTGATTTAGGGATAGCAATGCTTTATGGATCCACCTTCCTCGTACAGCCTAAATTCTTGAAATAATAAAAAAAACAGAGTCACGTTGAAAAGTTAAACCTATACATATATATAATATTTCTAATTGTGTGTATTTATCATTATTATGCGCAAAACAGAAACGAAAAAAATGCAAGAAAATATTAAGTTTATATAATTATATATATACAGAGTATCCCAGGATTATTGGGATAAACTGTAAAGGGAGGTAGGAGACATCACAAGGGTTAAGATTTCCATAGCAACACATGGTCGGAAACGTCTTCGTTCAGCGCTGGCGCTGTCAAGAAGAACATTGGAAGAAACAGACCTACGTTACCTCAGTCCTGCATCGCCCGCAGAGGAGTATGGAACAATTTTACAAACACCTAGGTGGCAGATATGCACCTGATTTATGTATTGGAAGAAGGAAAAGCACGATCAGCAGAAAGATTGAGACGCGAAAGATACCCACAGAGAGATGCGCCAGACCTGCTGGATGTTTACTAATATGCATCAAAATTTCTGATGATACTCATTGAAGATGATTTGAGTGTAATGATTTTCTTTCACGTTTCAAAACAGCATGAACACTACTCCAAGATCCTCTTACGGTAGCAGCGAAGACTCGTACGCTGCTATTCGGTTTCCTTAGAATGGTATCCAACACATTTTGTTCTATGCTAGAAGTTCAAATCAATCATGGCCCACCCTCACTATGCCTATTACCTCGTAATAATCCATGTATAATTGTGATGCAAATTAGTAAATATCCAGTGGTTGGGTGCATCTCTCTGGAGGTGTTTTTCGTGGTACAATCTTTCTGCTATTCCTGCATGTCCTTCTGCCACCCTGTAAATCAGGTGCATACTGCCAGCTAGGTGTTCGTAAAACTGTTCCATACTCTTCTGCGGATGATGACAGCTGAAATGACTGCTATAATGCAAATCCGTTTCCTCCAATGCTCTTGTAAACAATGCCACGTAGAGCCGAATAAAGATGTTTCCGACCAAGGGTTGGTGTGCAAATCTGGATCATTGTGATGTCCTCTACCTCCCCTTGAAGTTTGTTCCAATAATCGGGGGACACCCTGTATATAAAAAAGAATCCAAGCATTATCGATATCTTCAAACAAGAATACATACCGAATAACAGATATGAGTAATTGTTATTTATACAATAAACATATTTTTAAAAAAATCACGGCCTTTTCTTCTAGAACCACTGTCTAGTAATTATTGAATAACGGAAGCTATATGCGCAACAGATTCTACTGGGCTTCAGATTTCTTGATTGATATGAGTGCGACGACGCACCGGTTCACACACCCAGCTTGACTTAAAATTAAGATATTCCAGAAACAATCTTAAAATAAGAAAAGAGAGATACGAGTTTAAAACGAATGAAATGGTATACCATATGTTCCTGATTAAAGGTTATATGAAACAGATATTCAAATATTCAAAAAAAATTGTTCTGATAAGTACTTCAAGGCGGAATATTTTTCTAGTGAAATTTCAACTAACAAGATGCCTTTTTAGTGAATTTTTTATGTATCAAAAATTAATAGTTTTTTTTTATATCAGAAAATTTTAAAAATATCCGAACATTCACACACACACACAAATAACTCTTTTTAGTTTACTTCCGTTAGAGATGTTTTTCTCTCTGAAACTGGATAAATCAAATGCTATCATGGGTAAAGAAAAGTTAAAAGAAAAACACTTGAAAGGTTTCGAGTAAGAGAATAGATTTTAATTTCCTTTGTGAAACTCTACAAAAACCTTATATTTACGGAGCACACGTGTTTTCCTAGGTTTTATTTATTTGACATTTAAAAATCTTCCGTTCCTACGTGTAACTCTTACACTTACTTAGAGTTACACGTGTAACTCTAACTCTTTCTCTAATGTATACTTTAAATTAAAAGCTTCTAATTTTTCAAGAAACTATGTGATTTAAAGTGGGAAAACTAACAAACAACATATCGAAGAGTTTCATTTGCTTAAAATTTACAATTAAGAATAAATAGTAAATTGATTGTCCAAAGAAATTAAGTTATTTGCATATTTTGAATATCAAAGTATATAAAAATGAGCCACAAAATAAATTAGGTATTATTTTGATCATTTGTGACTTTTAAAATTCAAATATTCTCAGAAAAGATTAAATACATAAAAAAGAAATTAGGAAAGGCAGAATGTACGAAGAAAAAGATTATTTTAATGCACATTATGACTATTTGTTTATATTTATTTTTATCTTCAATAATACTAATTTTATAAGCATTTAATACCATCACCTGTTTAAAATATTCAGAAAAAATCATTATTTGTTTAAAATTTATCGCTGTTATTGCTTCCCTTACACTAATTTATGACATTTCGAAAATAATACATTAACCTCCATCCCATCCCCCACACACACTGGATAGATTCTTCTAATTTTAAAAAAGTATACATATACTAGTGGTCCCGACAGACGTTGTCCTGTACATACATCTTAAATCCGAAAATTACAAACTTTCTTGAATAAGTTGTGACAATCTGGACCGCTTTGATGAAATTTTTTATAAAGAAAGTTATTACAGTACCTGACATCATCACATGTACAGTTACCACAATTTGACCTATCGATTGCATGTGAGTATGTATTTACTATGAACTAAGTTGAATATAGAACCTTTTCTGAATAGAAACTTAAACTTGTTTAAGTTTAAGTTTTGATTAAAAGATATAAAAGATAAAACTCGAGCTATTTTTATAACAGATATATTTTTGAAGTTGACTTCTTACGGCACGGCAAGGAAAAATTTCCGGTACGCGTTACCAGTTACGGTTACGTGATGAACGTAAGGTAGAAATGAATGAAGTTCCGAATTTTCCCCACGTTTCAAAAAACGCTATCTAATTCATACTATCTATATCAGACAAAAAATAATTACAGAATCGGAAAGATAATTTTTTTCGCCACGATATGGTACATTTTCTTTTACAAAATAATGATATTTTTTATTTTTTACGATTTTTTTAAATGAGTCAAAATTGATACGCTTTCATAAAAATGGTTTCTAAATCATTCCCTTTCAGTTTCCTTTCGCGTGAATGAATTGATATTTTATCCTAAACAAATTCATGCTTTTCTCTTTTAGAATCAGTCATTAAAAAAAAAAAAAAGACCAAAATCTTTTTTTTTTTTTTTTTTTTTTACGATTGTTCAAAAAAAAATACTCAAAATTTTAATTAAATATTTAATAACTTCATTATTTATAAAAATAATTAACGAAACATTTTTTTTTCCTTATGTAGAATAGTATTATCCGTAATCTGCTTAAAGATTGAAAAAATGGATTAAAAATTACGGCTTTTATATCTTCCTTTGTGTTTTCGTCTAGTAGCCACTTTAAGAGTATGTTTTACTAAAGTATTATTCTTACATTTTTTGTTTAAAAATTGCCGTTGTTTGCAATCTATGTGCGAAATATCAAACCATTAACTTTATGCTTTCAAAAAAATAAAAACTTTAATACAAAGCCCAGTTTTACGAAAAGCCAAGAGTTGGCGACGAAACCCAGTTGCGCGCCAAATTGGCAACCTTCTTTATGTGAGGGAGTCAGTGAATGTTAACGTCGCACTATTCACCTACACAAGGGCTTTTGGCAACGGACCTCGTCATTTTGAACCATGGTCAAGTGACGAGGACGACACCTGAGCTGTCACCCCCCTCTCCTCATTCGACAGCAACTTTAACAAGCCTTTCTTCTTTTAGCTTTGCAATACATACTTTGTTTTGTTTTTACGTTACCTAGAAGTCAAATTATAATCAATTTTATAAATTAAAAAAAATCGGAAGTGAGTCTTTAATCTACCGGAAGTAGGCGCTTAAATGGTTCAAAATCTATCAAAAATTAGTTTAAGGAGACAGCTTTAAAATTCTTTTAAGGGAATAATACAATCAATTTATTGTTTTAAAATTTAGTGGCAACTCAACATTTCTTACAATAGTTTGGCAGTAAAAGATTGTGTTTACAAAATTTGCAATCGAATGGAATTTCTAAATCCAGTTTAAGAAGTGTTTTTAAATCATATATTATGTTTCGGTGTAATTAATTTGATAGTTGTGAAAATGTTAGATAGTGCTTCATTAATTTGTATTTTAAGACTACAGTGGACAGTAATTTTTTTTTTTAATATTTTTACAAACATGCCCCAAAAATTTTTAATGGCTCTATGTAACTTAGAACTAAAACCATATACATGATTAATTTTTAAAAATAGTCATAACTATTTTTCAAAGAATACTTTTGAAAATTATAAAAAAAAATTTTTGATTCTGGAGAACTTTTTTATTTTAAGGGAAATTAACTTACCAAAAAAAAATAAATATAAACTTGAAATTGAAAAACACTAATATCGTACAAATATTAACAAAACTCAACTTAGCTTTAGATATTGACAACACTGTAATTTCTTTCTTAATTTAATGGAAGACATTAATTTTTAAAATAGTATATATTTTTTTTTCAAAAAGTTAATTATAAAACTACTTAACGTCTTTGGAATAGATTTAATTAGTTTTGTAATTTCTGCATCGATTTTTCCTCCATTCTTCTGAATAGATTATTGTTTTTACTTCACATTTTGTGTTTATTTGTGTCACTTTTTTTTTCCATCAGAATCTCACCAAATATGTTCTACTGGGCTAAATAAAGTGATTGAGAGGAGGTATTTTCATAATTTTGGGGCAGTTATAGAGACACCAGTGGCGTAAATTGAGAGCAGTGCGCTTGGCGTCATTACCCTGTTAAAAAAATTAAGTCGTCTCCAATATCCAAATTTTGTGCGGATAATTTAAAATTTTTCTTTAAAATACTTAAATGGAGCTCATGATTCACAATACCATCAAAAAATGCCAAATCATCTCATTCTGTGGCCGATTTACACCCCCACACAAGAACACTTCCACCTCCATATTTAATTGATCCAACTAGATTCTTGGGATTAAGTTTAAGAAAAATCAAAATTGATAGCAAATTGATTGGGATGGCAGATACTTCAACATTTTTTATTCCAATGGGCATATAATAGCTTGTAAATGAAAAAATAAGGAGCTTAATCCCATGAATTTATGAGGAACAAGAACTCCTCCACCTCCATGCTTCAGCATTGAGGTGAAGGTGTTCTTGCGTGGGGGTGTAAATTGGCCTCAGAATTAGGTAATTTGGTATTTTTTCATGGTGTTATGAATCATGAGTTATTTTTAATTATTTTAAAGTGAAATTTTAAATTATCCGCCCAAAATTTGGATATAGAAGACTACTTAATTTTTTAACAGGGTAATGACGCCAAGTGCACTGCTCTCAATGTACGCCACTGGTGTCTCTATTACTATCCCCAACTTATGAAAACACCTCCTCAATCACTTTATTTAGCCCAGTAGAACATATTTGGTGTGATTCTGATGTAAAAAAAAAAGAAAACGTGACAAATAAACACAAAATGTGAAGTAAAAACAATAATCACAGAGGAATGGAGGAAAACCGATGCAGAAATTATAAAAAAAACTGATAAATCTATACCAAGACTCTTAAAAGTTGTTGTGAACACTAAATGATATCCTACTAAGTACTAAATTAAGAAAACAATATTTAAAGCTAAGTTGAGATTGTTGTTAAGTGTACGAAGACTTTCGTGGCGTAATTTTTTAGTAGCTTTTTGATAATTAATTTTTTAAAAAATAGTTATACTATTTTTAAATAAATAATTGTCATTCCATTAAGAATAAGTTGCAGATATCCTAAAAAAATTACAATTACAATCCATTACTTTTTATTAGTCGAAAACATCAAATTTTATAAGAAATTGCAAGTGTATGAACACTTTTGTGGCCCACTGTATATACAAGGTTCTGCAATATTTATTGTAACAGTCACATTGACACGTGGTATATACAGTGATAAAAATTGAAGTAAGCTAGAGCTTTCTAATAATAGCTGAAGAAAATTAGCAGAATGTATTTCATTATTATTTCATCAACCAGATAATATATTATATATTTCATTAATCACAATGAGTAAAAATAAAGTATTTCAATACGACTAAATTACAAAAATTCAACATTTTTATGAAAAAATTTTGATTTTTAGAAAAATAGCTATTTTTATTCTAAAGGAAAATAACTTAGTTTTTTTTAAATTAATTAAAGACATAAATATGAATTTGGAAAAATACTAATATCATAAAGAAAAGAAAGGCATAGAATATATATATATATAAGATTCTGCAATATTTATTGTAACAGTCACATTTACACGTAATATATATAGTGATAAAAACTGAAGTAAACAAGAACATGCTAACAATATCTAAAGTAAATTAGCAGAATGTATTTCATTGTTATTTCATCAACCAGATAATATATTACATGTTTCATTAATCACAATGAGTAAAAATAAAGTATTTCAATACGATTAAATTACAAAAGTTCAAAAAAATAAATTTAATTACACATAACAAGAAAACCGTTTGCTAAGTCTGATAAAAAAAATTTTAAAAAGCACCGACACTATAGGCTGCATCTGTATTGGTGACATTTCTTTTCCTTTTCACCTTATCTCTATAAAACAAAAGAATAATATCAACTACAAAATCAAATACTACGATTGATGCAGACTTTTCGAGATACTTAAACGATATTGAGTGCAAAACCTACATTTCTTACTTAAGTTACCACAAGCCTTTGATAACAAAAGTATGTATTGAAACACCCATAAGCATAATGGAATTAGACTAATAATGATGATACTTTTCTCTAAATACATACAATAAAAATCATTTTCAATACATAATACTAAAAAACCTTTTTTTAGTATTATGTATTGAAAATGAAAATTTTGTTTATACTTATACCTTTTCCATCCTAATTATTTTTTTAAATACAGTTTGAAATAATAATTATAATAATAAATCTCTTTGTTATATATATAAGCTTACTTTAAAATAAAACTTTATTTTTTAATGCAGGAAAAATAAATTCATCGTAATTCCATTGAATGTACAATGTTTTTGGTTCATCCTTGAGGAGTATAAACAAACAAATGCGATGGTTTGTCAAACCTCGGACATGCAACATATAATTGGCCGTGTGAAAAGCAAGGGATTTCTAAATTTAAGCCACAAATTGTCATATTTGACCTTGTGACTTATTAATAGTCAAAGCAAATACCAAGTGAAATGGAAATTGTAAACATTTGAATGGGTAGGTGAGTCTGAAAGAATCATTGGGATCTGTGGTAGAAGTACAACTTCACCTTGAAGTTTGCCACTCAAAATAGTGGCCTCAAGAATGTTGCCCACGATTTTTTTTAGGAACAATCGCGCGCCCTTATGTAATTTTGCCGCATTTTGAACTAATTGCGATATCGGACCGAATTGCGAATCTAAAGCATTCTCGAACCCACACGGAAAATATTACCCAAATCGGTCCAGCCATTTAGGAGGAGTTCAGACACACACACGCATAAAAGAATTATATATATAAAGAAAAATGCCGTATCGTAGTAAAATGAAGAATCTTTCCGATTCTGTAATTATTTTTGTCTGATTTAGACAGAAAAATTACATTGCAATTTTAAAAACGGCGAAAATGTCGGAAAAATTCTCCCCTCTTTCTCTTTCTTTTTTTTTTCTTGCAACGCTTTAGCAGAATAAACAGCACACAGGGGTAAAACAATTATGCGTTTTAAAGGGTTTAATTTATATCTTTTTAACACATTGCGATTTTGGACCGAATTGGGGATCTAAACCATTATAGAATCCACTTGAACCCACATAAAAAATGTCATGAAAATCGGTCCAGCCGTTTAGGAGGAGTTCAGTCACATACACACGCACAGAAAAATTACATATATAAAGATTACTTGAAAAGATATCAATTAAAAACGCTAAAAGGCATGATTCTTCTGCATTTTTGTAACAATAAAGACCCGGTTTGGCCAGTTTGGCTGAAAATCGATTTTCGACACCAACTTACGTCATTTTTATAACAATAACGTTGTTACAATAATGCAGGTGAACATTGAGCTGAATATTTTTAATACTTTTAATTAATATCTTTTTTTAACTAATTGCGATATCGCACCGAATTGTGAATCTAAACCATTCTCGAATCCACTTGAACCCACACAAAAAATTTCATCGAAATCGATCCAGCCATTTAGGAGGAGTTTAGTCACATACACACGCACAGAAGATTTTTATATATAAAGATTTAGAAATAATTGAGACTGAAAAGCAAAAACTACTGATTCATACTCAGTAAAATCCTTTAGCTCAAAACTTAGAGGACTGAAATATTTTCGTGTTAAAGGATATTGCAATAAATAAATAAATAAAAGCTATGTATTCAAAACATTATTAGAGTTTATTAGAGTACACTTTACTTACGTAGATATGTGTGTAACTTAACTCAGTGGCGCGACAGCCCTTGACAGCCAAGACCTACAGTGCCCAATTCAGTATACGCGACCTTGAGGTACATGAGCAGATGTTCCGATAAGGTGGTCAGTCTGCCGCGAACCCCCCAGTGTTAAGTTCCCAAGCAAGCTTGGTACTCATTTATCGACCGATTGAAGGGATAAAAGGCTGAGTCAACCTTTCCCAGCCCGGGGACTGAACCTTGGATCTGTGGCGAAGAAGCACGATGCATTAACCACTCAGCCACTGATCTTCATAAATGCATGCATTTTATAAAAAATCAATGGAACAAAAGCATTCACGAGAACGTACTAAAATTTAATACAAAATTTAGAAATACTAAAATCTTTACAAATTTCAGTTTTCGTCTTTTTTATCATCTCCTTTAAGAAGCTTTATCTTCAGTTTAAGCAAATAGCAGTTTGCTTACCCCCTTAGCTCTTTGCTAAGGGGGTAAAAAAAAAAATTCTAAAATAGAAGAAAAAACCACCAACCAAACTCACTGTTTTGTACTCACACTGCGTCATCGAATTCCAAAGCCAAATGATGAGAGATGAGATGTTTTGAGTGGCGTTTGTAGAGGTGCAGGATGAAAATAGCTTAGATGAACAAAATTGGCTCGTGTCACAGGCTATTGGGGGCTATTGGGGGGTATTTAACCAAGTTATTCTCCTTTCGACGAAACATGTGAAATCCCCTCTCTTTCATTTCACTACATTTAAATCTCTTAATCACCCCCACTCTTAAATCTCGATTACACGGCTGGTATTTTCCGTATTTTGTTCATTCTCAGAAGAGAAATCTTTACGTGTTAAACGATTTTCGTTTTGTGTTAAGAGAAAAAAAATGCATGAAAATACATAGTAGTTTGCCAGGACCGTTGTATAATTTCTTGTTAACCGATATTTCGTCTTTAGTTTTCCACGTTAAATGTATTTCACTGTTTAACTATTACATTTCATAAATATTTATTGCACATAATGTGTGTACTTCATATATACATATTTATACATACACGTATACATACGAAGCAATAGGAAATAGCTTAATTTAATATTTACATCAACTTTTAATCTTATATATATATTTTATATAAATCATAATTACGAATACCCTATTTCGAACTGCTAATCTCATTTCATTTCACAGGAAAGAATTAAAACTTTTATTTTGACACATTTATTAGTAATTCTTAGTTATATATAAATGTGTTAGATCTTGAATTCTGGACAAATTTATTAGCTATTCATTATAAAAGAATATCATAATAGCTTGCTCGCGTGTCTTACTAAACGGCTTAAACTTTTCCCCGAAACACTGAAGTAATTTATAAAAATAATTTACATTTCTCTTCACTTGAACACCTTTTTTTTAATATTACGTTTTTCCCTGTTTTTCCTCTAGTATTTCCTAGAAAACGAATAATTCATTTTCGTATTTTTTTCCTTCAACGAAGGGCATGCTAAAAATAAATCTACGGATATTAGAATTAAATAAATGATGATGCGAATGATATTAATGAGTAAATTAATAGAAATAATAAGAAGAAATAAAATAATAGAAATATGAATAAGAATTCCTTAGAGATTTATACTTACGAATGTATATGTTTTTCCATTCCTATTATTAGTTCACTCTCTCCCATATGTATATATATCTTCTTCAAACTTTCAATCGTAATAAAATACTTTTTATTCACCCATTCAATTCAATTCCAAATACATTTTTTTAACTTGTAGTGGATGACACTTGATGTTATTACAGTTTTTTCAAATATTAAAAAACAATCATTAGTTAAAGTTTATTTTTTAATTTTAAATTTATTCTGTGTTATTCCTGACGAAGTTTGAACTAGCACCAACAGATGACGCCAGTAAGTTTTTCTGACGAATTTTTTCTTGGCTTATTTTTTTAAACTTGTAGTGGATGACACTTGAGGCAAAAACAGTTTTTTTTATATTAATTCAAGAATTAAATTTAAGTAATTAAAATAAAAATTTTCTTTGTAGACCTAAATAAGAATTGACTTTAAAAAAAACATTTTTATATTACTTGTTTAAATTTTGATTACCATAAGAACGATAAACTTTCTCATTTTGAAAGTTTTAAGATTGGTTTTATTTCTTTCTCCGTAACTAACTTATAGATCTAAAGACAAAACTTTTAAACTGAAGTTTCAAGAAAATAATCGATATGACCTTTAGAAAAATTTGTTACAAAGTAAAGAGCAGTAATGAAAGAAAACAAGCTAAAACTGCACTTCGCTTTTCCAGCAAAACCTGAATGGCGTTACATGCAAAGTAAGTAGGGAAAAGGTCGGTCCTACTCGTTAGTTTTACAATCCAATTTTCAAGCTTGGTGAAGGTTGAAAAAAAAATAAAAAACTAGAAAAAAAAGAGATTATAACCCCGTCAAAAATTCACCGCAAGTTATTTTTTAACTATAACTTGTCTGTATTTGCATGTGAAAAATATTCTTGGTTACCCTTTCAAAAAAGGAAGTAAATTCAAAGCTGATGCGACAGGATGGCATTTAATGAAGGTGTCTGCGTAATTCGATTAAAGCAAAAATGGTTTGGGTTCCTGAGTGAAAAAAAGAAATCGCTTAAAGAAAATGGTAAATTCTCATAAATAATTTTCGTTAATGCCAGAAGATTCAGGAACTTTAACAAGATTATGCAAAAAAAAAAAGAAAAATTCCGTCAAAAAGTTTATTTTAAGAGATTTAAAGATGACAACGCACACACACAGATTTCAACTGCGTTATTTCAGTAAAATTAATCTTGATAATTACGTTTATTTGATGCAGTCACTTCGCTTAAATGTGATTAAAAATACTTCACTGTCAATAAGACTTATTTATTACGTCTTAGAATATAATGGAATCAAAGCATTCTGTATTACTTTGGTTTTAACCAAAGAAAAAAAGAAACAACTCTTATTAATTGCTTTCAACAAAACTGATGTTCAATTGAAAAACCACATACAGAGAAAAGCGCTTTACACAAAACTGAGGGAGACTGATTTTTTTTCCTTGTTAAAGGATGTTAGAAACAAATAATATAATTTTTTTTTGTCAACGCCTACTACGTCAGAAAAGCGTACTACCGCCATCTATTACAACTAGTTGTAGCTACAACAGAAATAACGCAGATCAAATGTAAAATCAAAAAATAAAATTTAATTAATGAATTAATGTTTTTAAAAAAACTGTATTAACATCAAGCGTCATCCACTCCAAGTTTTAAAAAATGTATTTGAATTTGAATGGATGAATAGAAAGTATTTTATTAACGACTGAAAATTTGAACAAGATAAATATATAACTATATATATATATATATATAATTAATTGTGTGTTGTTGTTGTTTCTAATCCCCTTGGAGCAGGAAAGCCTACACCAAGTCCATTTGACCTTTCCGGATACACCAGGTCTTGCTCTTCATACAACTGTCACAGGGAACTTGCCCCAGCAGTCCAGAAGATGAGCAGGAGAAGCAAGGAGAGAGCAGGGACAGGTAAAGAAAGACTTTACCCCCTGCGCAAAAGTCATACTACGCAGGTGACCACTTCTAAAGAGCGCCAAGGCCGTCTGATGAGCCCTGGAACTCTTGCACTGCATAGATAGGCCAGTACTCTTAGCTGCGTACCAGATGGAACTAATTGTAGGAATTGAAAAAGAAGCACATATTCAACAAAATTTAGTTTATTAAAGTATTTTTTATTCACATACATATGTATGTATGCATGTATTTTATAAAACTCAATGAAACAAAAATATTTACCAGAACTTAATGAAATTCAATATAAAATGCTCAAGTTTTTTGAAAAACAAAACAATTATTGGGTTTCGGGGTTATATATATATATATATATATATTACATTGCCTTTTTTTAGCATCATATTGTTCGATGTCGCCCATTTTTTCACCATTGGAATATGCGTCTAAATACCTGTGCATACTTTACCTGATGTTCCTCATTTTGGATGACATGGGAACATAGAGGTTGCATTATTCATTTCATTGTCTTCCTCAGAATCTGCATCGATGGTATTTTTTGAGCTTTGAAAACTCGAAAATGTCTTTGTCTGCCATAATTGGGGCTGAACACACATGATCAACACCTACTACAAGGAATATCCTCGATGATACAGCAGGACAGTTCAATAATGCAGAAACTTTCTCAAACGTCAGTGGGTGTTTTCCGTATTTTGTTCCTTCCCAGAAGGGAAATGTTTTCGTGTAAAGCGATTTCCGTTTCGTGTTAAGAGAAAAAAGGCATGAAAATACATAATAGTTTGTTGTGACCGTTTTATTATTTCGTGTTAACCGATATTTCGTCTTAAGCATTTTCGTGTTAAATGTGTACTCCACTGTATATTTTCTTTTCTGACTTAAACTTCAATTAAGTAAAGAAGGCAGTAACTTTTCTAATCATCTCTTGCTTCTGATGTTTTCCGATTAACTCAAAATTATGATCTAAAAACTGAAATAGTTTTTCTTTCATATAAATTGATTCTTCTTATATATAGAGTTTTGCACAAATAGTATTTTTTGATTACCTAATCTCAATACATCTTTAATGACGATAGTTTTAATAACGTTCAGGATTTCCAAAAGTCTCCACTTTTAAAACTTCAGCTAAATAAAAAATAGCAGTTGAAGAGAACCAGGACATCATACACATTCAAAACAGCGATTTTTCAATTTAACTATTAAAAAATAACCCATATTTTTCTGAATCTAAAAATGTATAACACCTATATATTCGTTGATAAAATAAATTTAAAATATGAAAAAAGTAGTTGAGATAAAAATGTAAACAAACGACCACGCCTCCTTTGAGACATTTTAAGAGATTGTTCCTCTTGTGTTTAATGTATATAAATTGTTAATTTGTTTTTACTAGAAAGGGAAAATATTTTTTAAACCGGTTTTACATGAACAAAAGAAAAGAAAAAATTCGATATTTTCAAAACTTCAAAGTTTTACGGGTTTTTTCAGAGAGTTTATACAATTTTTTTTTTTTTTCAAAAAAACTACTTGAGTATATTTTGTTGATTGTTTTTTGTATGTATGTAAAATATTTCGAATATTCAAGAAATATTTTATAAAAAATGGTACCTCAATAAAAATGTTTGATAAAATTATGTTCATGTTCACTTAACATTGAAAAACATTGCTATAAATAGCAGGTATGAACAGTACCAATTCAATATTGTTCATTGAAGTAGACTTTTCTAGACATTTCTCGGGAAAAAGATTAGACATGAAAAAACATTTTAGACATACAATTTGCTTCAAAACGTACTATTTTTCGTGTTCTCATGGGGCATGTACAGGGACGTCTTAAGATTTCTTGAAGCCCTGGGCCCCAGCTAAGACGCATAAAAAAAGACAGCACATAGCATATGTTGTCTCTCTCTCAATGCTTGTACAAACAATAACCAGAAACAAATAAATGTTTTTGATTTACAATCGTACAAACCGGCTGGACCAATTGCCGCCTTTTGATTGAATGAGTAATGAGGGTGTGTGGTAGTAAGCCTAGGCCTATACATGGACGATGGTCATCACAAGTGGCGTGTTCACATAACGTTCGAAATTCTTAGTTTTTGGAAAATACACCGGAAATAACATTTGACCATTGAAAATATTCAAATCATGATCTTATTACGGCTGAGTCAAGACAGAGGCAAGGCCCCCATTGTGGCCAAGGCCCCGGGCCCATGCCTTTGAATGTCTCTGGGCATGTAGCTCAACGGTAAAGATTGTTAGCTTTCTGACTGGTAGTATTTAAATCGGGTAGTAGGCTTGACCCTTGGACATGAGCGCATTGTGTTGCAAAACCCGTCTTACCAAAAGCTGAGTTCACGATTCGCAATACCCGTCATGCAAAATATTGGACAATATATTACGCGTTAAAAGAAAACTGACCTCCGAGTCTTCGTTTGATGTAACCCAATGTAGAAGTTTAGAAACTAAGATATTCGTTCAGAAGTCTTTTTTGTCGTTTGATATTGTTCTAAAGTTGGAAGATGCATTTATAACCTTCATAAGGCTTTGAAAGTATTTCTTTATAGTGGCTGAAATAATTCATAAGTAACACACTTTTTTTGTATTCCTCATTCTATTATTCCTTGTTGGAAAAGTTTTCAGGTAAAAAATAATTTCATATGGCTTTGCTATGGTGCTGTTAAAGGTGCAGCGCTGTTGAGGCCGGATGACTCCTGTGAAAGGCTGCGTTATGATGACATTGACGTGCTCGTTGATAGGAATCTTGATAGGTCACAGTAAATGAGAGTCCAAGGGAATCTGGAAGTCAATCAGAGATAGTCCGTTGGAATGTGTTGAAGTTTTGTAGAGTTTTGAAGCGTGTAGAAGTGTATCTCTAGCGTCTGGGAAGTTTATTAGCGTATCGAAAGTCTCCGGGTTTCCCCTTTTGGTATCTGTTTAACCCTTTACTTACCACATTATGATTTACAGTAGTTTTTTTCATGCAATATTTTTTTTGAGTCACTACATTGAAAATTAAGAGATATACATAAACAAAATACTCAACTTTGGGAAATTTAATCCGTTAGATCTAATTAATTAATTAAAGATATTCAACTGTAAAATTAATTTTTTATATACACTATTCACTTAAAATAAATATTCAAATAGTTTCCTAAGGTCTTCACTAACACCAAAAAAATAAGAATCTTACCTTTTGACATTAACTATTTTTTCGGAACAAAAATGATAATCTTCGTAATCCGCTGCAAACGCCATCAGCAGAAAACGCAATTTCTGTTATAAAACTATTCGCCTTTCCCGCTAAAATACTCATCATAGAACCCGTGCTGCCATATACCTTGAAAGAGTGGATTTAAATGAATATCCCTGCTATAAGTATCGTCAGGGCATTCGTAAAAATGGTTATTCTGTGTAATTTTAAAGTGAGGGGTACTTATAAGTACCGTCGGTAGATAAAGGGTTAAAGGTAGAATACGTCGCGCCCACAAAAATGACTCGTGAGGCAGAATCACTTCTATGCTTGGACGAACTCGGAATTACTATTCGGCTATTGGACATAGTCTCCTCTGACGCGGTGGACTTTGAAGATTGGTGGGGGAACTGCGCCGTTCGCTTCTCTGTCGGCTGGCTAAAGGGAGGTCAAAGGTTGACTTGCCTTAGAACATGAGTGCCGGTGTTTTCGGTTTCGGACACTTTCCCACGTGAAATCCCATGACCTTTGAGACGTCACTAACTCCCTAACAGGAAATCTGTCCTTTGGTGGAGACCGTTTCAACTTTTTCGTGTAATAATAATTGTGAAAAATAAAATTCATACTAATTTTGATTAAAAGATAAATCTCGCTTTTTGAATGTATCAAAACATGCATAAAATTAATCAATCTATAGTCTTATAAGTAATTACTACCACATTAAATAAAATAATTTACTCATAATATTGATTGAAAATCTGCTTTTCTCAGTTATAAGTTAAGTTACGTTGTATTTTTAATTTTATTCAAACTAACTCAGAATCGTGTCTATTAAAAACGAATTCATATTTCTGCATTTGAACAGTGGCGTACACAAGAGTGAAGTTTGGGGGCTCAGAATTTTAATTTTTATCATGGAGATTACTCCTCGACGCTTACGTCTATGTATTTTATTAGACTCCCCCTTTCTCCTCCTTCCATAAGAGGTCTGTGAACGCCACTGTAACAGCAACATCATTGGTCAGTGATCCAAATGGAGCCTCTGTGGCGATTGAGCAACAGCTTTGTTTGCGAATGTTTTGGTATAATGAATGACTTACAAACAGATTCCAAAGTTTCTTAATCCCATCTAAGCAGTGGGACTCTATGTGAAACTTTCAGAAGACCATGTGACTATGAGTTTATTTGGAAAAGTATGACGTGCTGAAGTAAGAAAAGAAATTTTATTATCAAGACAACTTCTCCAAAAATAATAATTAACGAATTTCATAAGATATATAGTTTAAATAAAAATATTGCATGATCTTATAAATTATTCTTAATAATAATTTAATAAATCTATTTACAATATTAAAAATATTTCAAATGAAAAATGTTTACATTTTTTTAAAAGAAAAGAGATAAAAATTAAATAAAATTGCGATATATATACATATATATATATATATATATATATATATATATATATATATATGTAAGGATAATTAAATTAGATTAAAAATTAAATTCCTATCTAGCACTTGACTCATCTTTCTCAGTCCCATCTTCAAGTATCAAACTAATCACCCATTTATTTCTTCCGAACATATGGCCAATAGCCAATAAACATGTCTAATTCAGATACTTACCATATGTTTTTCAAGTGTTATCCACTTAAAACCACCACCATGGCGTGCTTTTTCCTCCCTGCTCTCGGTGTCAGAACAGATGTACAAATGAAAGAATAAAGGTCGTCTTTTCACTTTTCTAACTTTAATCTGATTCTGTCTTAAAAATCATGACAGAATTAAAGCCGGCAGGATTTTTTTATCAGTGAATGGATTTCAAATCTTAACGTAAAAAACTTATCTTTTTTATAAAATAATTTTAGTATAAAAACGAACGCCAACTGCGGTAATAAATGAAATGGAGAATTTGACGGAACACCGAATGCACCGTATGTCTATATATGAAGACGTCGGATTGCGGGAATAAAAAATGACACGAAAAAAAAACGCGCTAATAATCCTAGGAAGAACATCGCTCTTAACACCGAGAAGAATGTAGTGTTTACCGCCGAACGTTATTCTGTCTTTGTGGAAGAGGCCATCCAGTTTACTGTGAACTGAAGAAACATTCTAATGGAGAGAAAAAAAGAAGAGAAGCGTGAATCCCTTATTCCCCCGTGATGAAAGACGTCACTCCCTTTCGCAAGAAAAATAAAAGGAAAAAATCTTCTTCGCCGGAAAGTCTGCACGGTACTACAGTGAAATGACCAACATCGCATGCCATAGTGAAATACCAATATCGAAATAAATAAAATTTTACTAGTGAAAATAAAGTGACATCAACCTCTGGATTACCGTGTGACAAATCTATACGGAACTTTATCACTAACCTTCTGAGTCGTGCTTTTTAGGGAAATTTACTTCCCTACCTATATCCAATCAACTCCAAAAAGCGGACAGGATTCCTTGTTATGCAGATTAGATAAAGTATTTAAGTCAAACGGAATAGTAAAGTGAGAGCAGTAGGAGATAGAGATTGAAGCAGAAAGTTATAGTGAAGTTAAATTGAAGATTTCTTGTTGGATGATTTAATCTCAGATAAAAGCTGAGCTGAGCTGAATTGCAGTGTGGTAAATATTAGTCTTATTATTGCGAATGAAATTAAAATTAAATGTTCAATAAGAACATAGAATATAATTCTGGGATCTCTTATCGTGGTAATCTCTGCGTGATCGTTATTAAATTGTTAATTAATTGGATCATTAATTAATTAAGTTAATTTAAAGGATATTACCTTTAAAACCTCATAATACTAGTTAGATATATTTGTTAATAAGTCTTTGATTCTATTTGAATAAGATAACCAAATAAAGAAAGTTGTTTATAAAAATGGCTACTGGTTCTTATATGACTCCTATTTATTCTCGTTCTCAAAGTGAGGCCAAGGGGACCTTCACAACCGTTCACCAAGGGTTTCTGCCACTGCGAAGTGGAGGTCAGTTAGATTATATATTTCCAATTGTAGTAACTGAGTTTTGTTGAACAGAACTTTGCGAAAAAGAATAATATGTGATATGATATGATATTTAATTTTTATAATATAGTTGTGTTAAATGAGATATTTTCTTTATATTTTAATTGAGAAAACAAAGTATATAGGTCTGGTCATACAAAATTTTGAGAAATTTTAATATACTTCTCATAATTTTATCTTAAGATGTCGAATGAGTTAAGAGTTATGATAGAAATTGGTGTTTTAAAGTGAAAGATATAAATTAAGTTTTTTGAAAAATGATTAATGAGAGAACTAATACTAGAGATATTGATTTTTATAAGAAACAAAAGTAAAGTCAAGTTGTATTCTTTTTTCTCCATTGAATTCAATTTTGTTTTGTTAATTATTTTATTCAGCAGTAATCTTATTACATGTCATTTAAAATTTTTTCATTTTGAAATTGTGTGTTTTGATATACCGGCCTTATATCAGGATTCACTATTTCTCGAAATTTTCCTTATCTAAAATTAAAATTAATTTAATAACTTGAAGCTTATTTTTGGATATTGCACAATGGATAAGCGAGAATACAATCATTATAATTTTGTATATGTCTCGAAACATTAAGAGGACAAACTTGTTTAGTTTGATATGTACACCTCTCATTGTTTCTTATCAGCATCCCTGAACATCTGTGAGTTGATGACGCAGATTTCTCAGAGAGATGTGTTCAAAATTAAGTAAGGTGATACAGTTTTATTAGTGAATGTGTGATGCAAGAGAAACTCAAGAATTTTTGTCTATGAAACGTATTTTTAGAAGGTTACGGAAAGATTCAAAATATTGCGTGCGATCTTAAATTACAATGAATATTGTGAAAAATTTTCAGAAATACTAAAAGTTATTATTGAAATGAGTCCACTTTTCCGACTCAAAATAATAAAAAAGAGCTCTTATATTCATATATTCTTATAATTTTTATATTTTATAACGCATATGAAATAAAACATTGTTTATTGTGTTGGATAGTGCATAGAAGTTGTGTGTTATACACCGTTTTCATATTATTAATAATTTCATTTTATTAGTGTCTATATTTTTTTTATCTTTTTAAAAAATGTATTTCATACATGCAAAATGTGTGTAACAATATAAGGTATTACTACGATGGCGCCAGAGTAGATTTTTATACAAAATTATTATTTTAACATTTGTATGATTTCATGTATTTTTATATTTACTATCTTATTGTTTGATATATTATTTTCCAACATAATTTTTTTGAAGATATCTACCAGCTATAATACGAATCTATTATTATGAAGGAATAGGAGGAAACGCGAGATCTTATTCTAGATGTCGAATATATTTGAACAAGCTAATCTTCATTTATATGTATGGAAATTCATTTTTATCAATTAATATGTTGGAAGTGTCCTTACTGTGTTTGTTGTTATAGTTTCGTTTATTGTATTGCTTTTTGATTTTAGTATTACTATTGCTTAAATATTTCTACTGTGTTTAATATGTCTTTCTAAATAATGTTATGTATTGTTTTGTGATTATTGAAAATTGATTAAGTTTGTAAAGAGAGAAAAAAAACCACGCCATGACTCCCTTTTAAAATTGGGGGCAAATGTAAGGATAATTAAATTAGATTAAAAATTAAATTTCCTATCTAGCACTTGACTCATCTTTCTCAGTTCCCATCTTCAAGTATCAAACTAATCACCCATTTATTTCTTCCGAACATATGGCCTAGCCAATAAACATGTCTAATTCCAGATCGTTAGATTTAATAGTCAACATATGTCTGCATTAACTTGCAAGCACCCTCTTCAAAGCAGCGATACTTACCATATGTTTTTCAAGTGTTATCCACTTAAAACCACCACCATGGCGTGCTTTTTCCTCCCTGCTCTCGGTGTCAGAACAGATGTACAAATGAAAGAATAAAGGTCGTCTTTTCACTTTTCTAACTTTAATCTGATTCTGTCTTAAAAATCATGACATATATATATATATATATATATATATATATATATATATATATATATATATATATATATATATATATATATATATATATATATTGTCAATTTTATAAAAATAGATGCGGGGTTTTGGGGGGGAGGGGGTTCGTAGGTACAGTAAATATTTTTAATTTAAAAGTTTTAATTTTTTTTCTCGTTTTTAATATGCCGAACTTCCCATTTAGAACAATAACATTGTTCTAATGGGATGTGACATCAGCAAGTGAAATAATTATGAAAAATTGACAAAAGACGAAGCTTAATTCGTTCTATTTTTCATAACCTAAGTGCCATACACAAGCAAAAGATATATTTTTATTCATTTGTTTTTATTTATTTATTCGCATTTTTACTTAACTAAAAGTAAAGTAACATTTATAGGGTATAGAGGTCAAAAAAGAAATTTTCCGTCTATCTATGGCATATATGTCTATTATATTCTCAATAAACACACACGCGAAGTTTCCTCTTTCCTATAGTTTACATACACCCACAAACTATGATCGTGCCACCATTTTAATGTTTTACTTTTTAAAGTAAGTTGTGTTTTCTCACAATTTTTCTTTGCCACATCATTATCCTTCCGAACAAACTAAAAACTTCGAATTTAACTTCGTCTCTCAGCAAACATTACTCACAAATTCAATATTTACATTTTTTTTCCTTTCCCACGATGATTCTGTGAAAAGAAAGGAAATTTAAACTTTCTGTTCTTCTGATTCACATAACATTTTCTCCTGATAGTGTTCATGCCATTCACCTATTACTTTCCAGAAAAGCATTCTCCAACGGAAAAAAAAAAGAAAATGACTCAATTTTGATGAAAACCTTAAATTCTTCAGTCCGATTCTTACAAAAAGATTCCTAATAATAATATACAAGATTTCTAGGATGCAGTTAGAAGGTATATCCAAGAACTTCTTTAATTTTAAACTCTCTTTAAATTTCCTAAAATAACATGTGTTTAGTTATCAGAAGCATTTATTGAACAATCGAACGGTAAAAATTGCTCCCTAAATACAAATTTCCGATGTATTATTCTACAATTTTATTTAAATACCAGTTACAAATTTTTTCCCTACGATAATAAAACATAAAAATATTCCATATTTTAATGAAAACTAATTAAATAGCATAGGTAGATTAGTGTTGCATGCAATAGCTCTTTATATTAGATCTAAAACGGGAAAAGAAATGAAGAGCTTTTTATAAATCGTTTGCTAATAATTTTGTCATTAATTTTCGCAAATAAAATTAATATATACAGAAAACTTAGTTATCTGAATATCAAATAAAAATTTATGGTTTTCTCTTAACCCAAATGGTTGTGTAGGCTTAAAGAACAACTGAAACATCTTTATATGCAAAGTAATTTAACACGACGAGTGACAGATATTAAAATATTTTAGAAAAAATGAGGAAAAATAAAAGTAGTTTATATATATATATATATATATATATATATATATATATATATATATATATATAAATTTCGGAAATGTGATATGTTGGAGAAAAAGTACAAACAGTAACATTGAAATCGGTTGTGTAATGTGTTAATTATTGCAATAATTTTTTCGTCTCAACTATAAAGATTTTAGAAGTTATTCTAATTATCTTTTGCTTTGTTTAATGCAAACAATTCGGTACAAGATTTTCATATTTAAATAAAAAATATATATTTCGTTTATTTTTATTATTACCACAATCAAGAAAAATTCAGAGAAACCTAGTGTTTAAATCTTATTTACTCTTCAGACAAGAAACAAAATTCCATTTTAAACTTATTGACTTCTGTATACTTAAATCATCCTCTGAATTATCGACATTTATAAGATAATGAAATAGAAAAGCACATATTTTGAATTCATAAGTCATTGGGATGTGGATGAGTTCCTGATAAACTTTTAATATCGTTTCTTGGCACTTTAAGATCAAATAAACATATTAATAACAAAAAGGCAACTTGTAGTAATATTTGATTATCAACTTCAAAATTTTCGATCTTCCTCCAAAACAAAATTCAAATCTTTCATTCTAGTCATTTTTACATTGCTGAAGCATAGTGAAGAAAAAAAAATGTGAGATATATTTCTAAAATTTGTAAAATTAAAAATTATGTAAGAAGACGCACAAAGAGAAAGATTTCATATAGACTAATTCATCAACGGGTAAAGATAGGGTTTTTTGACAAAGCATATCACTTGAATTCCTTATATAGTGGTTCTAACATAGATGCAATATTCATAAGTACAGTCAACCATATAATTCCCTAGAAAAATAAAATTAGAAAATAAAAGAAAAGCATGTGGTCCTCCTCCGCTTCCCCTTTCTTTCTTTTTCATAATGCAAAGAAATGTTAATCATAGGCAATGATGGAAGATATTCCATTTTGGACGTCAATCATTATAATGAATGTTTTAAAAATGCTGAGAGAGATAGAGAGAAATCATGCTTCGTATTCTCTTTTAATAAGTCAATTTATAAAAACATAAAGTTCCTTAAAACCATAATTTAGAAACATAAATTTAATATTCTAATTAATTCTGGGCGAAAAAATAAATAAATAAAAATTATCTTTTCACTGAACAGGAAATTTTTTTTTATTTAAAATAAAATTATTTTGGCTTTATTAATTATTGCCTTATATATAAAAATTACCTTTTAACTCAACAGAAGAATTTTTTTTATTCAACATAAAATTACTTGGCTTTGTTAAAACAATTAGTGTTTCATAAGAAAGAAAAGACATTCATTATTGAATCTTTCCAGAATCAGCAGTGGATTTTAAAATTCATTTTTACTAACTCTAATACCTCGTCCACACGAGATTCGTGGCATTTAGTTCATTTTTAGTCCTATCAATCACCTCTCAATATTCCAAACTGCTGTTGCGTACCTGGTAAAGTTCACAAAAGAAAGAACTAACCAGAGCAGCTCTCAGCCCTCAGTTCCCCCATTTAAAGGCGGTACTCATTACTTATGTTCCTTTTTTATCTCCTATTAGCTACTCTCCCTACTACTGTTCAATTATAGTCTCGTTCTACGGAAGATCAGCTAGGTTTTAAAGTGTTTTACATACTTTAATATTTTTGATAGTGAATTAAGTTGTATGCAACTTCAACTTAATTATTTTATCTTACGTTAATTATGATGAGAGGGTAAAAACTAGGTACCTCGTAAGAGCCGTGGATACTAGAAAGGAATTTAACAGATAAGATATCTAGAATTCTTTCTCATTATAAAAGCATCTTTAGTTCTACTATGTATTAATTTCTTGTTTGGAATTCGAATGTTTGCCGCTTCAAAAAGTCTTATTATTCAATTTTATCCCGTGGAATTGATATCAATCTCAGCAAATTGAATGAATAAATGAACTGAACTGAAATGAAATAATGTGCTACGATGTAAACAAAACACAATGCTGAAACTTTTCTGGTTTTGGAAGGAAAACATATTATCATGAGTATTTATTTGGTTATGCGTGTGGTTTGATTTTTTTTAAAAATTTTATTATTGATATTTGAACGTAGATAACTACACAAAGAAAAGAATTACAATGTCATCAACGAAACAACAAAAAACAAAAAGTGCTAAAAAGAAACCATCTCCAAAGGATAAAGAAGCGTATGTTCTAAGAAAGATTTTCAGTGTATTATAAGTTTTCAAAATTAAGAAAAATATTTTTAAAAATAATGATAAAGTAAAATTAGTATGTAATTTAACTAATAATCCGAAAGTAGCATTATACTTGTGCGGTTTGTATTCTTTATTTCTAGGGTTCAATTAAGTTCCAACCTCAGATGTCAACTTAAATATGTGTATCATTAATTTCATTTTCTACCCAAATAATGCACATTTTTTTAATTTATAATTTTATTAATAAGTACTGTTATTTCTGGGTTATACATTAAAAAAAATCTGTACGCAATGCTCTAGCACCAATCGGAGCATTTTAAAAAGTTTTGGTTTTTACAAAAAAAATTGCTATTTGTTGTTTTTTATACATAAAAATACTAAGTGTGGATTATAATAAGAAATTTATTTCCTTATATTATATAATTTTAGTGCAATATGTTTTGTTAATAGAAATTATTTGAATGATATTTTTCAAAAAAATTAGCTCTAGGTTTGATTTTTTAGTTTTGTATGGAATTTTTATAAGATTTCAACTGAGATTTTTTTGCCAATGTTTTGTTATAAAAATAACCTTTAATATGGAGGAATCTATGAATTAATTAGTTATTTTTGAGGTTATTTATTATGAAATATTGTTTGTATATTAGCATATATTTTTTTTATTCTCAAGGTAAAATGACAAATATATAGTTAAAGTTTTATATTTAATTTAATATTATGAATAAAATATAATTTGATTTTGTAAGAAATCCACAATTAATATATATTTCTTATGGAAAAAAGCTTCTACTTTTTTAGGTTATTGTTGAAGGAAAAGGTTATGCAAATAAAACGAGATGTTTTGAAAATTGTGGAATTAATGCTTGAAGAAAATATATCTAAGGAATGGTTTTTACAAAGTGTAAGGTTAAGTTGCTCAACTTTTTTATATAAAATGAGTATTCATCTATTAATTATACTATAAATTAATGCACTATTTTGATATTAAAGTAAATATATAACATTTAATTCCAAATATTATTTTCCATTATTTATCATTTTTTAAAAATTATAAAGATAATTTGTAGTGAATGGTAGAATTTTAAAAGTTAGTTTTTGATAATTCAATTATTAGTACAATATGTTGTCACATTTTTCATTCAGAAGTATTTTGTTTTCCATATCCCTTAGCAACATATATAATCACATTTGGTTCAAAAATGTATCTTTTATTTATTTATCTCTCTCATTTTAGTGTACAAAATTATGTAAACAAGATTATGATGATATTATTCAAGAAAGAAGTATTGAGCGTGTTTGTGGTTATCCTCTATGCGATAAACCCATCAAAACCGTAGGTGCTTTTAATTGTTGAACCTTTACTAAATGTGTTTTTTTATGTAGAGTTATAAATATTTCCTTGAGTAACAAAATAATAAAATATAGTTTAAAAAAGAACTTTAAAAACTCGCTTTTATTGTGAATCGGACTGAAAAGTAAAAAAATAATTCTTAATATAAGAATAAAATGATTAACAAGAAAATTAATGTCATTGGGATAAAAGTGTGGCATGCTCTATATTAATTGTTATAATTTCTTACTATTTCTATTTGGAAATGGTGAGTTAGCGTAAAAAAGTGAATTCAAAGCAGCCCACACTTTTACCACAATGTCATTAATTTTCTCGTTAATCATTTTATTCTTATATTAAGAATTTTTTGTTTGATTCAGTATAAAAGCGTGTTTTTTAGTTTTTAAACTACATTTTATTTTTCATTTTTTAGTTCGATCTACAATAAAAGCCTGTTTTTTTAGTTTTTAAAACTATCATTTATTCTTTGTTCAATTTATCCTTGAGTTTGATATTTGGAGCCAGAATTACGTGGCTGCTGAAATTAGTCTTGCTCTTCAATGGATATTAATTAATGGACCTGAAGGGTATTTATGCTCTTTGTTTACAGGGCCTCGAATGAATCCCATATTGTTATATTTCGAAGATTCCATCTCTATAAATGCAGGTCTAACTAATAAAGGTGTGTTAAGAAGAAATATTAAATATCAATTGTATTATCACCTTTTAAACGTATTGCTCTAATGTTAATTCATATCATCACTTCTAAGCATATTGCTTTATCAAAATAAAAGAATATTTAGCAGTTAGAACATAAATTATTTTTATTTACATGCACAAGACTTTTTTTTTATTTCCATTTTCAGGAAAAGTAGACTTATATTATGGTAAGAAATTACTGACCCACCCACCCAACCCTTTTTCGCATAAAGAACACTTTTTTTTTTTTTTTTTTTTTAACCACAAGCCTATTCGCGGTTTTAGAGTTTCACTGTAATCTTTTAGTTGCTAAATCTGGAAATAGCATATGGAATTAGTTGTCAAATCTGAAAATGGTTTCTGCAATAAGTCACCAACTGGAAGTGGTATACGGAATTAGTCGCCAAATCTATAAATCATATTCCGAATTAACCTGATCAGGACAATGGAGCAAAATTGGGAAATTATTATGCTGTCATCAGTCCTTGACAAGTGTGCAAAATTTCAAATTAATCTGACCTTTTAAAATGAGTAAAAATCGAGTTCAAAGATTCCGTTACATACAAGTGAAACTTATAAAAGCTTGTTAAAAATAGAATTATTTATATGTTTAAAGTAAACTGTTCCTCTTAAAATTTTTATTTCTAATTATTATGATTAACTTTTGTGATTTTAAAATATTTATCATTTCAGTTACTTTTCATATAACTGCTAAAAGAAATTTTATTAAAATTCTTAACAGATATTATGTATATATATATTTATGTGTAATTTTATATATTTATTTTTAAATATTTTAGTACTAACATGCACAGATAAAGATTAGAGCACTCAATTAGAGATTAGAGTTCTCAATTAGAGATTGGAGTAAAAAAAGATTAGAGTTCTCAAAATATTCTTTTACACCAGATTTTTTTTTAGCAAAACATGCTATTTACTGAATGTTTTATAAATGATTAACTTACTAATGATGTACATATTATTCAACTCTGATAATACATACTATTGTTCAAAATTATTTAGGTGTGATAAAGTTATAAAAAGAGAATAAAAACAGTATTATTTTTTTTTATTTATCACTATAATATTATTACTTTTTTATTGTTAATTTTTTTTTTTTCTATTATGTCTTAGATCTCCAAGCAGTATCATATTTCTTGCATTACAAATAAAGTTTATGATATAACAGAAAGAAAGGTATATTTAATTTTGTTTCTTTGTCAAATTTAAGTAGAATTGTAGCTTGTAATATTTAAAGAGCCACTAATACTAAATTGAATGCATAATTGAGATTTTTTATTTTTATGGAAAAAGTTGTTCCACTTATTGCTGAGAAAAAATTAGTCATATTTTTAAATTTAAAAAAATCCGGATGTTTAAAATTTTCTTTTACGTAATTTATAGTATTAATATGATAAAATAAATTATTATGTTAAATTCATAATTCTTTTTTAATTTATTAAATATACTGAAATTGAATAAAACGGGAATGTGTCTATAATGAAATAAGATAGTTGAGATGTGTGAGACAGTCTGAGTAGCGCACAGGAATTTTTCAGGGGGGTTCCGGGATCGAAAGTTCACCATTTTTGTATCATGCTCCTTTTGATTTTGTCAATTTTCGGGAACAAAACACAGTAAAAAACTAATTATTGAATAAATAATTAGCATTAATTAAGAAAATGAATCATTAATAAAAAAATATTTAATCAAATTTTTCGTACTATATACTTAGAATTATAATCAATCGGAAAAAAAATCGAAGGCCTTGGGGGGTCCGGACCCCCAAGACCCTCCCCTTGTGTGCGCCACTGGACAGTCCTATTATATTTACTGTCGGTTTTACATAGTATTTTCTGTTAAAAGAAATGTAAGTCATAGAGAGAGATTTTCTATTTGATAGAATATTATTATAATGTATTGTGTTTATGAGTTTTAAATATTTATTACAATCTATTCAGAAACCGCAATTCATTTTTGAAATAACTTGAAAATTACTTCAGTAATAAACATGAAAATATATTTGATAATTTCTGTATTTTTATTTAACAAAGAATTGTCCATGTGTATTAATATTTTCATTTTTTTTTTTTAGTGTTTTTGTTGCAATGAATGTTACAAAGCTTCAAATTACATTAAAGTGCAATTGCCTGATTTGCCTCTTTATATGCGTAAAGCTGAAGTACAACCAAGGCAGTTTAACTTGCTCTGCGATTCTGTTAACAAGTAAAGTATTCAAATATTATGTACAGTTATCTTTACCTAAAATATTTAAAAATAAGTCAGTATTTTTTTAAGATCGAAAATTTCTCTCTTCAACAATGATATTCAATTTTGATTATATTTTTGAATTTTGACCATGCTATTCTGTAAAGAGCATTGTATTTCTTTCTTACTCATTTTTATTTAATAAATCTTTATTTCTTATCCTATGTTGTAGTACTAAATTGATATTTTACTTTATCTATTATAATAAAAAATAGTGAATTTTTTTAGATATTTAAATTTGAGGATGCGTAATGTGCAAGTGTACTCATAAGAATTGAATATAATTAATGTTAAATTATTTTAATATAAGACCCACCTATCTCTAAATATGTTATGATTTTGGAGTCTTCTCTGAGAAATTTCTCAAAAGCTGCTTCAAGTATTAACATCAAACACACACAGTTACCGTATTTACTTGAATCTAAGCTGCACTATTTTACAATGTTAATACTACTGAAAATTGAGTGCAGCTTAGAATCAAAGAAAAGAAATTTGTTGGATGGAACAATTAGAGCAATTATAGGTTCATGTATGTATTTAAAAATTTATAATACTGGTAAAATAACTAATTAATCACTTCTTATTAGTTTTCATTTTAAATTTATTTCAATTTCATAAAATTGGATATCAATAAATCATTTTATGCCATTTTTCACAAAAACTTGTTGAAAATTTTGGATGTGGCTCCAAATCGAATAAATCTTGTGTTTTCTATTTTAATATTTTTTGCTTGGAAATAGAGCATCTTATTTTAATGTTTAAGAGCAAACATTTTCAAAGTTAAGATTCTTCCTTTCATGTACTTAAAATAAAATCTCATTTAATGTGAAATGCATATTTTTCATTTGACAAAAATTCTGCTATAACCTAGAGGTAAAGTTATTAGTTTCTGTATTGCAATTTTAAGCTTCTGTTTCACCACAAAGAATATACAAAGTACTGAGATGTTGTTTGTTAAGTTTAATTGACATTCAAAGTCCTTATGAAGTATTAAAACTCTTAATATACTTCATAAGGACCTGGAAAGTATAAAGTAAAGTAAGGAAAAATAATGTGTGTTCAAGTGCCAACTTAATTTATTCTTCAAAATCATAAAATCAATCTCTCTCAACATTTTCGTGACAATGTGTTCATAAACAGAAGTCATTTCAGAGACAAATATGCATCCACTCCAAATGTCACCGACAGCTTTATGATACACAAGTGAATCAGGTTTCCTACTTGTTTTACGAAATTGGTTGTCCCCATGGAAAAGTGCATTGAATGGCCTACTGCCCAATAAGGCGGGTTTGAGATTGGGGCATATTATATGACACACCCATTGCAAAAGAGTTAATAGGCTGCACAACTCTATCATTTTTATTGTTGATCAAAGTTTTTCCCTTTATGTATATAATATATATGCCTTTAAATGCGCAAAAAATATACAAATTTTATTAATTTAGTTTTGTATTTTTTCCTTAAAATTTTCAAGCATTCTTTACTACACTTAAGTCATAAAAATCATTGCACTCAGAAAAAATTAGTCAACTTTGATTAAGTTTAGTATGCAAATATTTTTCATCTAAATAGATACTGATTTTCATTTCTTTACATGAATTAAGGGTGCTTGGTACTCTTTGAACAATTTTCTTTATTTATGTATTTAAAAATTACATTTTAGCATTTTATGTAATATTTCTATTCAAGAAAATGATACGAGATGAAATTTTTCACATATTATTCACACAATTTTAAAAATTTTAATTTTTTGAAGAAAATTTGGAAAATTTTAAAATTTTACTCCTTTTGTAACTATTAATTTTTTACCGGAAATTTTTTTGTAATATTTTTATAGATGTTTTAAATAACTTTAGGGATCGATTTTACTATAACTTAATTCGTTTTCGAGAAGAAAAAATGTTGACATGCATGCTAAAAATCAACGAAAAAGCCAATATCTTTTATATTTTAATTTTTTTTTTTAAAAAAGTATTCAGTTTACAGAAAAATGGATCCCTAGTTTTATTGCATGCTTTATGTATAACTTGCAGGAAAAAAATGGAAATGATTGGTAAATAATTTTGAAAGGAGTAGCATTTTGAATGCACTAATGTTTCGAAAAACACAAATTGAGAAAAACCGCTTTAAAGTTTATAATTCTGAAAAAATAATTATAATAAGCTTAAATAAACTTAAAATACCACTTTAAGATATTAGTTATGCATTTTTCTTTAAAATAATTGCATTTTCATATTTTTCAACCCATACATTTTTATAAATGGTCAATTTTTAGAGAGTATTAATTGCATAAGAAAATTCAAGAAAAATGTTAAAAAAAATTTTTTTTTCTATCACGACAGATATTTAAGTTTTTTTCCTTATAATATTGAAGTATTACATTTGTATGAAAAACATATCAGGAATGAGAACTGAAATTATAAAATGTCTTAATTCAAAAATTTTACATGCACATATTTCACAAAGAAAAAAAATGATTATTTTATTGCCTCTAGAATATTGTTATATGTTACACATTCTTTTTTCAATGTTATTTCTCTTTATAAAATAGATTTTTTTATCAAAACGCTTACTTCTAACTTTCCGACATGCACAAGTGATATATCAATCGAAAGATAATAATGCAAAGAATAAGATTAAATAAAAATTAAAAACGATAGGTGTGTCATTTTTGGGGTACCAAGTTCTCTTAAAGTATGCAATTAATAAAGTATTTAACAATATTCAAAAATAATCTAATTTAAGTTTTAGAAAATATTTTTTAACTTCGAATTTACATGAAATAGAAATGCAGGAACAGTTTATTATGTTGGGTTTCATTTGAAGTGACGTTAAAAAAAATTTTAAATGCACATAAGTATATAGGGGGAAAGTTGCCTGACTATATTTTAAATAGGGGCTAATATTTCTTAAGTATATTTATTGCTTTTTATGTACATTTTGCTTAAAGCAAATTTATTTTACCTATAGTCTTGCTTTGTGTTGTGTTAGTTCTTATATATGTTATTAATAATGACCCAAATTACTATTACTTAATTCTTAGGGGTAGTGCTGGTGAAGAAGTTGTTTTTAATAGAACTATCAGTAAGGAAGATGTTGAAGAACCATTAGAACCTGTAAGTTTAGATTCATTGTCGAATCACTTGTCAAATATTTTACAAGAAGATGTAAAAGGTTGTGTGGAGCATCTTGGAAATTTAAAAATTACTGAGAATGTTTATGAGTAAGTAATGATAAATTTAATTTAGTGTATCTGTTTTTAATATAAATTTTTCATGCAGGAAATGCAATATTCTAAAGTAAGGGTGGACAAATAGCAATCTGTGGGTCACATGTGGCCCATAAAGAGGTGTTTTTTTTTTTGTTGTTGTTTTTGTGGCTTACATGACAGTCAGAAAATGTTCTCTATATTTTGTTCAGCATATGTTTGTGAGCAAAGTGTGTCTTACATGAAGATCAACTGGAGTAAATATAGCTGTAAGTTGGTTGACATTAACTTGTAGGCCTTGAGGAGTATTAAAGCAAAGCAGTAAATATAGATGCAAGTTGGCTGACATTAACTTGCAGACTGTGAGGAATATTTAAGCAAACAACTTCCACTTCTGATTTTAAAAAAATATTGGTGAAAAGTGTGATTGGGTGCATTTGTCTCATTAAACTGATTCTAAAATTCAACCTAGAATACCACTATAGATATACAATAAATAAATCGCCACTATTTTGTTTAACTTAAGTTTATTGATTTTTATTGTACAATTTACACCTTTTTTTGAGATAGGTAAAATTAACTAATAAATGCAAACAAAGGTGCTATTCTCTGATATCCTCTGCTTCCACAATGTGGCCCTTGAGCTGAAACAATTACCTAAACCTGTCTTAAAGGCTAACCTATATTGTAACAAATTTAAATAAAATATTTTTAAAATTACATTTTTCAGAACTACAAAACTATTTATTTCAGACTAATTTATTCAATTTGTACTTATCATTGCATCCCTGCAAAAGTATCATGTTGTTCCAATAAGAACATGATTAAAAACTTTTAATATTAATTGTTAATTATTATCTGTGTACCCTTACATTTTAAGTGTTAATTTGGGGGGTTCATGTATGAAATATGACATATAATAGTAGATTGTAACTGTGAACTCTACTAACATTATTTTTAATTTCTCTTCAATGGTACTTTTTGTTTTTTCTTGTGTGGTTATATATGTATTGTAAAGGAAACTTTTCTGCATCATAAAGATAATCAGGGACGTTTTAAGGCATGGACCAACTGCGTCCAGGGCCTTAGCCACAATGGCGGCCTTGCTTCCTTCTCGACTCAGCCTTAATAAGATTTGAATAATTTCATCAAATGTTATTTCCTGTTGTTTTCTACAAAAAACTGGGAAATTTGGATGATATGTCAACTGCCTGCGATAACCATCGCCCATATATAGATCATCATTACTCATTTAGTCAAAAGGCAGGAGTGGGTTTGTACAATTTTAAGTCATATACGTTTATTTGTTTTGGGTTATTATTTGTACATGTACTTAACAACATATGCTATGTATTGTCTACTTTTATAAGTGGGGACTACATTTGTGTAGGGGCCCAGGCCCTCAAGAAGTCTTAAGACACCCCTGAAGATAATGTTAATAACTTCACATCAAAATACTGTGCAAAAATTCCTTAAAATACAGGTGCATGCTTAGTTTTTAAGTTGCAATTTTCACTAACATATTTTTCTTTTTGCTTTAGAAAACCATACATTTTTCGTCTTCCTGAAGAAATTAAGAATGCAGATAGCGACAAATCATCTTCCGAATCTAGTGATGATGCAGAAGAAGACAGCAAACAACTCTTTTTTCCAGATTATGATAATGTTTCTGTTCTATCTAACAAGCTCATGCCTATTCCTGATAAAACTAAAAAAACTGTTCTTATATCCCCTATAAAACCCGTAAGTACTCCAGAATCTCCAGCAGTTAAGTTGTCAATAGAATTCATTAATAATGCATTCCAAGATTGGTTTACTGAAGATACCATGAAGTATCTTCTTGGTGAAAAGAAGATGTATTCACTTAAAGCAGACATGCTATTTCAAACAATGATTGCTTCTGATGTTGCACCGAATTCTGAAAAACTTGCATCCATCAAGAAAGACTATATTGAGCTTTGTCTGAAGATTGATAAACTACCAGATGAAGATGTTAGTGACTCTTTAGAAGAGGATATTCCAGAAGATATGACATTTTCTTCTAAGACTGAAGAGATTGATTCAGATGTTTTGCATATTAAACATAACGATCACAAGCCAATGTTCAAACCTCGGCCTAAAAGAAAATCTGAGGGAAAGAAAAGGACAGTATCTTTTGAAGAACACCATGAAAAGCAAGAGAAAGAATTATCTAAAATCCAGAAAGCTGCTGTTGCAGTTGCTACTGAGGTTAGTATTTATATAAATTTTACAATCATAAATTTGTGCTGCACTTGCCAGTTAACCCTCTAGCTGCTCATCCCGCGATTTCCACGGGCAACTCAAATGTAGCAAAATCTGCTCATCCTGCGATTTCCGCGGGCATGTGTTTTTCTTCCTTTATCGAGGAACACATCCCGTTTTTCCCCCGTTTAACCATTGAAATAAATTAGGTACAGTATTTGACGTTTAATTTAACTTTTGGCTAACAGATGTCGTTAGTTGTCCACTAAATTGCGGCATTTGAAGGCACATGGTATTCCCGCTCAAACTTGACTTTTTGCCGCTTTTTTCTAATCAGATATGGCTGCTAGAAAACGTTCGGTGATTCACAGTGTGTATATTCCTGATGACTTATTGGATTCTGAAAGCAATTTAGTTTTGATAGTGATATAAATTTTTCGGACTGCTCCTCTTCTAGCGATGAATCTGATCATGATTCAATAAACTTGCAAAGTGTTAGGCAGTGGTGCAAAATCGACATGAAGAATATTCCTCCTCCTCTTCCAGTTCCTTTTCATGGAAATCCGGGAATAACTGTAAATATAGCTAACAACGCAAGTATATTGAATTATTTTGAACTTTTTTTTTTATGATCAAATATTACGAATGATAGTCCAAGAAACCAATAGATATGCTGAACAATATATCCATAAAACAGTTTGTAAAGAGGGATCACGCTTGAAAAAATGGACGGAAACAAATGTTGAAGAACTAAGACTATTTTTTGCAGTTTTGTTACTGCAAGGAGTCATAAAGAAGCCAGAACAGGAACATTATTGGTCTAAGCGTCAAACATTATCCACGCCAATTTTTGCAAAAGTAATTGGAAGAAATAGGTTTTTATTGTTCATGAAGTTTCTTCATTTTACTAATAATGAGGAATTTGATAAAGACTGACACCCATGGCCGAAATTGAATAAAATTTATGAACTAATGGAACATCTTCAATGCAAATTTCGAGAAGTCTATATACCCGGGAAAAATCTTAGTTTAGATGAAAGTTTGATGAAGTTCAAAGGCAGGCTCAAGTGGAAAATGTATATTGCAAAAAAAAGAGCAAGATTTCGCTTGAAGTTTTCGTTCTTTGTGAAGCAGAAAGTGGGTACATTTCAGATTTTCTCATATATACAGGTGAAGGAACAGTGTATAATCCGAAATACAGCCAATATCCAGTTTCCACCAAAATTGTTTTACACTTGATGGATCGATTCCTGGGAAAAGGCTATTGTGTCACTATTGATAATTTTTATATGTCTCCACAGCTTGCAGACATCTTAGTTAGAGAAAAGACGGACACTTATGGGACAGTGAATAAAACCAGAAAAGACCTCCCTGTCAATTTTTCAAAAGAGAAAGTCCCCAAGGGGGAAATTGTTGCTTATCAAAGAGGTAAAGTCATGGCTCTGAAGTGGCAGGACAAGAAGAGTGTCTGCCTTATGAGTACTATTCACGATGCAAGCTCTTATTTGGTGACATGCAAATCTAAAAAGACTGTTATGAAACCAGTTGTTGTTTGTGACTATAATAATACAATGGGTGGCGTCGACTTATGCGACCAAGAAATGTCCCAATACCCTACGTTCCGAAAACAAGGGAAGTATTATATCAAAATTTTCAAGCAGTTTTTAGATCAATCGTTGTGGAATCCCTATGTACTTCACAAAAAGCAAAACCCAACACATAATATAAAGCTTTTGGAATTTCAATTGCGAATGGTTGAAGAAAGTATCCAAAAGTATTCTAATAGAGATAACTGCAGTGGTTCAGGGAGACCGAGTTCTACTCCGAACCCTTTGCAATTAACAGCTCGTCATTTTGCAAGCCGCATACCACCTAATCCCATAAAAAGAGAGCCTCAAAGACAATGTGCTGTTTGCTGTTCAAGAAAAGATGCAAATGGAAAAAAAATTCGCAAAGGAACGCGAATCTGGTGCAAAGACTGTGAAGTTGGACTTTGCCTTGAACCCTGTTTCGAACTCTATCGTACTAAACTGAATTTCTAAGGTATCTTTTTTATCTGTGCTTTATATTTTCTTGAATTTTATACATTTTACTTTTTTTACTATGCAATAAATAGAAATTAACTATAATTTTATTGAAATTTACTGAAAAAAATTTTTATTTTGGTGATAACATCTGAAATTGATTTTTCTGGCAACTTAGTTTCTCATGATAAAATTATGTATAAAAAATCTTTTCTAGAAAGAAAAAATGCATTTTTCAATTCTTCAATATATGTAAATTTAAAATATGCAAAAAAAAATTACACAATTTTTGAAGCGATTTCGGTCCACAAATTGAGCAGTCAGAGGGTTAAGGAATTGTAATTCAGAGGTATTTAAAGTATATTAAAAATATTATACATTCAATGTATATTTTTAAAAATATAAATGTATTTAAGAATTTTTAGCATTTTGTTTTGTTGTTCGTATTAAGACAGCTTTTGAAATATCTGTTATTCTTGTGCTTGCTTATAAGTATTAAAGTAATTTTATTGATAATAATTTCTGTTTTAAATTATATCAAACCATGTAAAGTTTTAAGATTTGGAATAACAAATATATTTTCTAACATTTTAAAAATTATTTTACCTATTTTTTAAAAGTAGAAAGTATTTAGGAATTCCAATAACTACCTTAAATAAACTGTCGTCAAAACCGTATTCGATTCTCATGTCCTTTACTTTGAAAATGGAATTTTTTTTAATGTTTATCTTGCATGTCAAGATCGTGTTACTCATCAATCACTAACAGAACAACTTGGTAACCCTTAAATAACAAGTTCAAGACCCATTTGTGCAGAAATCTATACTGTATTATTATGAAAGCTCTGATTGATTTTTAAATTGGTTTACGAAATTCTATACAGAGTTAAGTATGAGATATGATGTTATTGTGTAACAAATCTAAATTATATGATTTATTATTAATGTATTTTATGCAACACTCATTATAAAACACTTATAATTTTTTTCACCAATTGCAAATTTAATTAGATATAAGTAGAATAAAATTATGTTGAGTTAGTCATGCAATTTTTTAATTTTTCATTTCTTAAAATTTTATCTTCCTTGTTCAGATTGCCATAAACTGTTTCTATAAATATGTTTGATTCTTTCAAAGATTCTTAGATATTATAATACTTAGAGTTTTAATTTCTAATATTAATATTGAACTTGTGAAAAGATTAAGAATCAACATTATACAATTATTATAAAATGCTTCTATTTCTGCAATGATATTCAGTTTAGGATGAAGCTTATCAGTGAACTAAACAAGCTCAAAAGAAGCGGCAGAACTTTGACATTTTAACTAAATAAGATATATATTCTGAAGTGGTAGTTACGAAAATCAGTATGTTTTAGAAAGAAAAGCTTCCAGTGATTAAATAAGAATTGAATTAATTAATCAAAAGTAATTATGAATTGAATTATCCTTTTAATTTATGAACAAACTATTGTAAAGGGACAATATTTTCCAAGAGCAAATGGAAAATAAATTAAAAAGAGGCCTAAGGAAATAACATATTAGAACTTGTATAATTTTAAATATTATATTACTATAAAATTTTATACATAATTTCTGAGAAAATTTATTACTGTATTACTCATTTAAATGGGAGGTAATATGCTCCATAAAATGTTTCCATATGTTTTTAATTTAATTACATTATTAACTTATATTGTTCATTATGGAAACCTAAGCACTGATTCTTTATATATTACATTAAATACATAACAGTTATAATTTATCATTTTCATGTCAAATCTGACTTGAACATGTAAATTATCTTCAAACCACAATATTCTTACTTGATCAAAATTCTCAATATCAGATATTGTGAATGCCTATTACATGGCCAATTATTATTTTAAGGAACCTGCAGTGAAAAATATAGTGTCAGAATCTGCATTTCCCTTGGTTGATTCTGTTTCTCAAAATGCTTTAAGGAAGCAAGTGTTGTCCTCTAAATTAAAGGCAGTGTAAGTATATAGTTATTGGTCAAATAAATCTAAAATATGCACTCAAATACTTTTTACAATTCCTTTGTAAGTTTTAAATCTGGGTTATTTTAATTTTTATGTATAACTTGTGTGTGTATTAACCGTGATACTCTTTTGTTACCTTGCATATGGTCTGTTATACTTATGGATTGCAATATCGGACCAAAAGTTCAATACTGGGATACAGGTAGTAAAAATTTTAGAAAAAGAAAAGCACATGTGTTTCTGTTTCATATTTGCCAGTTTTATTAGAGTCTAAATTAACAAAAAATAATCTATAACTTATAACAGTATATAAAAAATCCTAATAAAGGGTAAATATCACTATTTAGTTTGTGATATGATTACAAATTTTTGAAATGTGATCTTAAAAAACATAAGGAATCAATTGTACTGCCATTAAGCCTGGAACGTAGTTTTGTGCACAAATTACCTGCTGTCAAAAACGCTCTTTCCGCATCTACGCTAGTTGATTGTACTGTTAGCAATGTGCGATAGAATTTTTCCAAGTATTTACCTCTATATCCCTCATTTTTAAATAAATCGATTCTTTGTCAGATGGTTTTGGATATAGCTGGTTTCTGTATTGTATTTTGGTTTGTTGAAATTTTTTTAGCTATCTCTTAATTCCTTTTCACTATCGACATTAGTGCTATCATCATCTTTGATAACTGTGCCCAATTCTTCTGAAAGTGGATAGATTTGTGGGTAAAAAAGAAATTTGAATTGGTTAGTTTTTTTAATATCGTAAGATATTTTCTATTTCAGTATGCCATTCTTCTGTGTGATTTTTCAATGTAATATATAATTCTTTAGATAGTTATGTGCTTTTTTTAAGTGACTGCAACATGAAATTTATTTTTGCATTAGCAGTTAATAAATTATAATCTCTCTGACATAATGCCTCAACAGCCAGTTTTATTAGAAGTAGAGCTGATACAGTTCTGGATATTAAGTTGAATTCACTATCGGAAAAATTAATTTGCAGGTTTAAGTCAAACATTGCTTTTTAGATTGGATTTTTCAGTTTCAAAAATCGTTCCATCATTAGGAGTAAACTATTCAAGGTGTTTTAGAATCTAATATTAACATATGTTCCGTTTCTAGTAAATACCAAAAAAATCGGTATTGCAATCCCTAATTATACTAAAAATGGTACAAAGTGTTGTTTTATTATTTGTTTGTAATGTTTTAAAATAAGATGAGGGTGTTTTTTTTTGTATTAAATAAAATAATTTTAAGAGTATTAAAGGCTATCTTCACCAGATGTACGAGAGCCTGAACTCAACACGGACACAATTTCAGATAGCAAAAATGTTTAAATTTTGTAATTCATAATTTCTTTATAATGAATCTGCATAAATTAATTTTTTAATATATAAAGGGATAAGCTCACATTTAGCATTATGGTATAGGAGAAAAATGCATAGTATGATTAAATAACCTGCTCTCTGTAGGATAACAAAGCTGTAAAACAAACATTTGAGAGAGGGATTAAATCTGATACTTTGTTAAACTTATTATACTGTTGAAATGTCTGATTTGTGTGGATATATTTGCATTCTTCAATGCAATACTGTATTTTTAATATAGTTTTATTACATGATATAGATACTTTGATATACTACCAATCATTAAATTACATTACCGGGATATCAGAGATGGAATCATGCAAGTAATACACACATTTAGGTAATGTGGAAATTTTTCTGTATTGTTTATGAGGTTTAATAAATTTATCATATAATTAAATTATAGTTAAATATTAAAACTTCAATCTATTTCTGAATCAAAGTTCTCTTACCATTAAAATGTAAAATATAATGCATAATTTAAAAAATATATAAGGATTAATAATTTGGTTATCAAAATACAGGAAAGCATCTCTAGTACAGTTGATATGTTTTTCAAGGAATTGCCATATAATTATCTTTTTATTATGAGAATCTCAAAATCCGTCTTGCTTTATTTAAGATATTCATTGAAAAATCAGAAGCTTGTTTTAATTCTATTGAGATTTTTGAAAGAAGAAAATGAAAATATTTTTATATTAGCTGTAGACATTGGTTTTACTATAAATTTTTCATGGATTTCTTAGTTTTCTCTGTCCCTCCCCCTCTTTTGAAATAATCTGCTATCATATGTTTATGTTGATTAACAAAGAATACACTGGAACTAAAATTAATTTTTTTTAAAGAAACATTGTTTCATCATTTTATATTATTGAAATATTTTATATGTCAAAAATCTGTTTCCATTCCCTTATGCAATGAATACAAATTGTATTTTTAATAGTTTTATTTGAAGATAAAGTTATTTTCATTTTAGAATTTTTTCAAATTTTTCTGATTATGAATGGTACAAAAATTAACTCGAAACTTTTGATTTATTAGTCTGACTCCAACAAATGTAACTTATAAGCCTAAGGAATGGAAATGTATTGCTGTAGTGCTGTTAAGGATGTGAGTATGATTAAAATTATATTTTAACACTACAATTTATGTGTACAATTTTTGAATTTTTAAATATATACTTAATAGTGTGTTAACACAATTTAAATAATCTAAACCATTTTTGTGTTAAAACAATTAAGGTAGATTTCTTTTATTTCAAAATAAAAACTGTAATCTCAATTTTTCACCTAAAATTAAATATATACCCATATTTCCCACACAGTTTACAAAATAAGAAATGTCTTATAATGTAATTAGATTGAAATAAGGAATTATCCTTTCCTAAAGTAAATTCCTCTGCATGAAAATCATTCTGTTAGCCAAGTAAATATGCATCAGCATGTCTCTTCAAATTATTTTAAACTTTCTATTAAACAATTAGTTATTATTTAGAGAAAGAGACTTTGCCATACTAAAACCCAAATTGGAATTTTTTTATTGTCTACATAAAGTATAAAGATCAAGTTAAATGTTTAAAATTGTCAATTATGCCTGAATTTAATTACTACCAAATGAGAATAACAAGAAAAATTGAATGTTTATGGATTATATATAAGTTAAACTGTACGCATTTTAAGGAAAAGATCTATGTAAATTATGTAACATGTATTCATTGTATTTGACCATAAAACTCCTAACTACACAGCAAAATTATATATATATACTAGCCGTTACCCACCCGCTTCACTGGGTATTTCATGATGTTGTATATATGTATACTGTTTACATATATATTAATTATTGATATCTAGCATTAAGAATTCGATTGTATTGAAGAATATATTTATAGCTGTTACACTCTCGCCCCTTGATATAAAAATAAGATAAATTATAATATATAATTTATATTTATATCTAAAATAGAAGTAGAAAGATTTTTTGCGCTCACTTAACCTAATAATCAAGTGGATTTCCACCAAAGCAACTTTCAGTGGATCTCTACTCCATAAAATAAACATGCGTGCTGAATTTCAAGTCTAAATCTAACAGAGATAAAACGGAATTTTTATCATCAATACCTCGTTGACAGCATTCTTAGCAGATTCCAATTCAACAAAAGAGACATGCAAACCAAATTTTATTATTATAGTCTTAGCAGTTCAAAAACGGGAATTTTGTCTATCAATACGCCCCAATAACTCTCCCCGCTTCCCCCTGGAGTTGATTTCCATAAAATCCATTCTTAGTGGAACTCTAACTAAAGAAAAGTGCAACAAATTTCAAGTAAATGAGTTAAATTCAAAAACAGGAATTTTTCTATAACACGCCTCAATCCCTCGCAACCCAATTCGCAAAAATCTTTGTAAAAGGAACTTTATTCCATGAACGGAACATAAATTCTAATTTTCAAGCAGGTGTTTCTATTAGTTGAAAAGCGGGAATATTTATCTATTACGCCCCTTAATCCCCCTCAGTGACCCTTGGGGATCAATTTTCCCCAAAACTATTTTGTAGCGGATCTCTACACCATGAAAGGAATTCGCTTACCAAATTTTAAGACTGTACGTCTAATAGTCCCTTAAGCGCCCCTGGGAGGTCGATTTTTGTAAAAATCATTATGTAGGGAATCTCTACTTTATGAAAGAAAGATGTACAGTCATGAAACTTGGTACACAGATAATAGTTTAGTAATGGAAATAATTATCTATAACGCCCCTTGGGGTTCGAACTTTGCAAAATCCGTTCTTAGCTGACGTCTACTCCATGAAGGGAACCTACCTACCAAATTTCAAGTCTGTAGGTTTAATAGTTCGGAGATATCATGATTAGTCAGTGAGTCAGTCACTTTTTCTCCTTTATATATATATATCATGTTTAAAGTATTGATAAATGTTTTTTTTTAAATGCATCAAAATTTGAGATTTTCAAAAAATCTTTACTTAAGTCACTAATTCTTGTAGTGATCTCATTAAACTTCCAATGCAAATGGACTATGAATGTTAAAATAATTGCATGTAACGTTGTTTTTTGATTATGATCTTAGTGAAAAGATACATATATAATTTTTTTTTTACAGATTAACCAGAACTACCCTTGAAGAACTCCAGCATGATGAATATTTCGATTTTTCAAAATTATGTGATACTGTTTTGAAACAAATGAATATATCTATTTCAGAAATAGAAGAACTTGTATCAGATCTCATTAGTTCGAATCAACTGCAAAGAATGCAAAAATATTAAAAGTATTTGTAAAAAAATGGCAATTGTTTATTATATTAAAAATCATATCCCTCTTATCCACGTAATTAAACTGAATGTGTGAGTGTTTAACATTTGAAATTGTTAGGTACTTAAAACTTGCTGAATCTTTAATATAAAGGTTTTATAGTTAATATCAACACATTTCACAATGTTTCAATAGTTTAATGAGAATTTAAAACTGATACAAAAAACTTTTTTTCAATGAAAGATAACAGATTGGAAATAAATGCTGGAAGACATAAATAATGCAGTCATTAAATACATGGTTTTGAGATTAAAAAAACCTATTAAAATTACATAATTTAACTTTTTTTACTTGATTATATATATCATATCAATACTAATACTAACTTTAAAATGACTAGAGAAATATATTTTAATACACAACTTTAACAATAACATTTTTAAAGAGATTCTTCAAAGGCAAGTTATATAAATATTCTAAACTGAAAAGGAGATAGATGTTATAGAGCCCCAATAATTTCATTTTCAATAATTTGGATGCAAGATGGGTTTATCTAGAAAGAGTTGATTTTCTTTTTGCACAGGTATTCAATGCATAATGAAAGTTTGAGAGAAGTGTTCAGTTCAAGATACAAATCCATCATATTTGTCACATCAAGTATGTGTTTTCCTCAACCCTGCTAAGATTTTACAGTGTACATCTTATATATTTGTCAGATTCTACATAATCACACAAAACTCATTTATGACAAAGTTAATACATAGTGGGTGCCCAGATACCTGTCACAGAATTCAAAAATTACGAAAATGGTTGACCCATTAGTGCAAAGAATGGTTTTCATAACTAAAATTTGATATGATATTACATCCCTGCTGAGTACAGAACGGCAGCATATTGACTCTGCTCCCCCCCTCCCCAAAAAACTCATTCTTTCCTGAAGGCTGAAAATAGGATGCTGAGGGGTTATTATAGAAAATCTATTAACTAAAACAGTATTGCGACACATTGCTGAAATGCTTCAGTAAACCATCAAAAACAAGCACCTAGGACAAGCTCTCCAAAGAAATAGTGCTCCTTCAAGACAACAATGGGTTACATACAGCCACAAGCAGACCTACTGCAAAAATTTGAATAAGACATCCTAAAACATCCTCCATGCAATAAAACAAACACTGAAATAGAACTTCGTCTTCAGAAAATTGTGGAAAATAGGCTCTACAACAGGGGTGTCAAATTTGCAGCCTGACCAGTAAATTAGCACACAATAATAGATAAAAAAAAATATCAAAATTTCTCCCGAAGTAGAGAAGAGATGTCAAGTGTCAGGATGTAAATATTAAATTTTTCTTATTCTTTTATATATGTTTACTATAATGCATTATTCAAAATAAATCTACCTTTCTATGAATATTGATTTTCTTTGTGGCCCACCTTAAATTAAAACTTGTTTATTTGACCCATATCAGCCTGGGAGTTTCCACAGGACACTCTTGCTCTACAAGCAACAAACGACTCTACAGTGAAGCTATCCCATCCCTCCTTAACACATATGGATTATCACTTCAGTGTCTAGGTGCACTCATGACTAATTAATATTCATATAATTGCGGTTTCCTTTTCATCTAAGCATATCTTATGTTTTCTAAAGATAATGATACTGATTTATAAGTACAAACATTCAGATCGATTTATATATAATGCACCTTTAGTTTTAAAAAAAATTCTTTATAGAACGTTACATTAATTGTTTTTCTCTTTAACAATTTAGATTCATTTATTATGCTTTTTTTATTTATATTTTTATATATAATTCCTGTTCCTACTATTTGAATTAACACAGAAAATGAAGATGCATTATAAATTTCCGACACAATATAGAATATTCAATAATGCATATGAATAAAATTGTGTAACTCAAATTATTTTATCTTAATTATTCAAGAAAATAATGTTTAAACACCAAAAAATTATAAATAATTCTATACGAAAAAAGCAGAATTTTTAAAGGAAAAATCTCACATAATCTTCTGTAAATATTGGTGGGCAAGTAAATAATCTAGGACTTATAATCATATTTACTAACATTTGCATTGCATCCTTAAACAGAGAAATTTATACTTATAATTACGTGCTAAAAAATCAAATTGGTATTACTATTGATATGTTGGTTAATAGAATATTATAATTCAAAATTTTAAGGACAAAAATAGTTTCAAAGTTATTCATTTATATATTAGCTCATTAAGAAAAGTTACACATTTTCCCTCTATTTTATATTATGAACTATTATTTCAACACTTACTAAGTAAAGAATATCGTAAAAATAATCAATGATTTTGTAAGGTGCTTAAGTATTTTATAAGAAAAAAAACTGAGTTATCTATTAATAGTCATAATAATTTTCTTGACATTTAAAAGTTAATTGTAAAACAAAAACTATGATAATACATGTGTGTATTAAAGATTTCTTTCTTTTTTTTTCCCTTGTTCATAGATTGAAAAGAGCATTTTAGGTTTAAGTATGAATATATAGGATATTGTTAAAATCTCTCTTAGTCTATATCACATCTGCTAATAAACTAGTGTACAACAAGAAAACGATTCTCTAAATATTTGGAAAAATAATTTCCTAGATTTCAAAATAGCATATTAGACTGTTGAACTCTGCTCTTAAAACCTAAATTTCTGTACATTATTTACATATTCTACATCTCAAGTACTATAATACATTATTCTAATATTTTTATACTTAAAATATTTAGGTATTGACAAAATGAAGTAAACTTCTTCAAAAGTATATTATTCTTTTTAGCCTTAGGTATTCAATTACTTGGTATGTATTGGTTTGCAAGCTACTAACTGGATAACTAAGTAACATAATTACAATAGAAATAAATAGCATAGAAAATAAAGCACATTCTCTTTCCTCCAGTTAATGAGAATACTATCCTACTGGACTTCATTTTTAATGTCAATAAGTTGAGTATCTGAGTTAAAAAAATATTGCTCATTGTTCAGAAAAATAAACAACTTTAAAGGAGAAATGCATTTTCTTGGCCATAAATGATGCCTATGAACTATAAGGATAATGCTAAGGTCCATATGAATCTTGTACTTCAAAATGTGCTACTTTTCCATCATCTGTATCAAGAGATTGAGGTGCGGGAGGTAAATGAACAAAAACAGCATCACCAGCAACATTTACTAAGCATTGGCCCTAGTAAAAATATATTATCAGTAAAGATTAATGTCATAAAAAGAAATGAACTGAAACATAGAGTAAAAATGTACTTAAAATGAACTTATTTTATCTCCAGTTTTAACCCTTTTGGGATGAAAGACACAAAGGCAAGTATACTGTATCACAAGGGATGGAGATTTCTTTCTTAAGTAGCATTCACAAATCAGAGGGTTTATTGCAGTTAAGACTAAATTCATGAAAATACCAAAAATATGTAAGCGTTGTTTAATATTGTTCTGTAGATTATACAAATGGCATATGGTTTACATATTTTGTATTTACACCATACTTTATTTACTTTCTATTTAAAGACAATTTTTTAAATATTTTACTGTCAGTATTTATCATTTAATCACTCTTAACATTATACATTTGAAACTACAAATGTTCCTTTTCAGTATGTGTGGATCCCCGTTTTAAAACTTTTCAGAGTTCCACATAACAATTCTTGAACTCATAATAAGTCCTTTGCAATTTTGGAGGTTTTTTGCAGGAATGTGAACAAATAAAAACTATGTATTCAATTGTTCATCATAGAAAGACATTTTCTTTTGATATAATCAGCATACAGACGTCTGAAACATCATTATCATAAAATTCGCAATGGACAGAACAATCAGAATATATTATTTGTCACTATCACTACTCTCAGAGTCTAATTCAGAATCAATTTTGCAACATCCTGCTATTCCAAGTTCAGTTAAATATTTTTGATGCTTCAACCTTTTAAGAGTAAAAAAGAAAGAAAAATCTTGTCTACCAGATCTAATTATCCATTAAAAACTAGAATGCAAACCCAAACCAAATGTTCTAGACAAAATAAAACTCTCTTACTATATGCAAAACCCATGAGCTCATTTCAAGAGCAGTCATAAAGCATTCAATTCCCTTTATGTTTATAAATCAAAATTCACATGCATGTGAGTAATATTTCTCTCATTTCAAGTAGAAGGTCAAAAATCCACATGTATCTCAAAACTAATGGACATGTAATGCCATCTATTGCCAAAAAATTCAGCTATCCAAAAGTTAGTGACAGATTTGTGACACTCGGCCACAGAAGGAGAAAAGCTTTGTCACACCTACATGCCGTTAAAGAACTGTGAGTGTTTCGTGATGGCAGATTTTTGTAACAGTAGCCCCAAAAGGGTTAAGATGGGAGATAAGATAAATTCTTAAATAAATTAAAAGTTCAATAATCTATACTGAAAATACAAATGATGCAGCATGCATTTATCAGAATGTAAATGTACATTCTGATCTCCAATGCCAATTGCAAAATAACACATTTGCTTAAGAATTATATTTGTAGCTAAAAAGATATTGGCTATCTGTAACAATAAAAGAAAGTGCAGAATCACTCAAAGAAAATTCAAATTAAAAATGAGATCATACTGAAATATATTTTACAATAATTTTAAATTACCACTCAACATATAACATATTACTGAAGAAAAGTAAAATATATCAGAATAGATAATCAACACATGCATAACAAATTTAAATTTTGAAATATTTAGCCAAATCTCTTTCATACACCCAAAAAATTTTCTTTATTTTCAATAAATCTGGCAAATAGTGATAAAATGTAGATAGAAAATGTAATAAAATTATTTCTTTTATCAAACATGGAAAATGACTTTATTGAAGCAAAATATATATATCACATAAATGTAAGCACAATTTAATATGACGAGTATTTTAATTATTACTTACTTGATTCTTGTGTGGATTGTGTAAAAGAATGCACTGAGTCATGTGAAAACCAACCATTGCATTACCTCCAAGAGCAGAAACATGGGCTCTCACAATAGCTAAAGTTTCAGCTACAAAGCTCTGAATAAAACCATTCAAACCCCCACTCTATAAAACAAAAAGTATTAAATACACTAAAAATGTGCAAACTTCTTTAATAAAGGCAGTCTAGGCAAAAGGTTTGTTATTGTTGTTACTTATGCCACCTGATTGACAGTAACATCAGATTGAGGTCCACAAAATTCATGGTGAAGGGCTAGATTTTTATGCCTGTTAGCCTTAGCTTTGAGCATCATGCAGGTAGCAGTATGATTTTGCTCAGTTTCACCCCAATTTTGAGGGGGACACCCTGGAAGTGGAAAGGGGTCTCCCACCAACCTCATGAGAGGATTTGCGGCTCAACAGCTTTTTAGAGTACCCCCATGCCGCGAAGGCACTATACATTTACAAACATCCATGCCTTCTCCGGGATTCGAACCCAGGCCCTATGGCACCGCAGTCAGCGTCACTAACTACTATACCGGATGGGCTGAAGGTAAAAGTTTAAATAATGCTATTGGAATAGATATAATAATAAACACTAATCAAGGATGTAAAATATATAGATGCATTTTTAAATGAGAATCAATTTTTGAAGAAATCAAGAAATATTAACAATTTTTGTAGAAGACATATCATAGCAACTTAAAAATTTGTACTTATATATCTTTAAATTTTTATTTACTATTTGTTTTAAAAAAAATTATTAAATACTGAATTAAAAATTTCATACTATTTTATTTAAATTTCTTACTCAAAATTAAAATTTATACTTTAGGATAAGTGAGCTTTTATTAACATTGCATTTTGAAGCTACACTAGGGCTATTGATAATAGAAGTAATTTTGAGCTACAGTCAAATCCTGAGGACGACACTCAAACTGGCATCCCACTCTTCTAACTTCCACACCAAGCCAATGTGAAGACATTGGGTCTGGACAGATTTTGGCTGCATTAGCCCCGTTGCATCAGGATTCAAACCCATGACTCAACAATGACAGATTCAAGAGTTCAGGATCATGACTTATTATTACATGGGAATTTCAAAAAGATTTACATTAAGTAAATATAAAAGATATATTATATGGATAAGAAACAATCTCTAAAAATTATTTTCTATCAATAATTTAAATTAATTTTGTAATCTAACAAAATGCAGCAAATAATTTTAAAATATACTACAGTAAACCATAAATACATCATATTAAATGAATGAAGTACAAAATAATTATTTCAACTGGACTGAAAGATTTAAAGGAGCACTCCAAGCTTCAGTTGATAAGTTAAATCCCTTAGGAATAATATAAACTGAACTAGGCTAAAATTCAACTAAGAACAGTTTCAGTCAAGACAAAAAAAATCTGGTATATTACTATTATTGTTTAAACTATTAGTCCAAAAAGATTTTATTTGGTATTATGAACAAATCAGTTGAGCATATACGTAAAATATTTATGAATTTCCAGGCTATTTCAAACTAATTAAATTTAAATGGTAAAATTTTATTTGTAAAATAATTTTTTGTAACATTACATGAAACAATTTCTTAAATTTATAATTTTATATATGCTATGATAAACCATTTAAAAAATATAGTTTTTTAATCAAATGCCACAGATAAAAATTTAGAAAGAATGCTAGATTCCACTTTCTCAAGGGGGGTCAATCATCTTTAAAGATTTAAACATTAAATAGAACACTATATTTTTGTCAGGATATTTATTACAGCCAAAAAAAAATTTAACATTTTTAATGGGAAAATATTTTTCTTACTTCTCTAATACTGCTACTTTCTCGTATAAAAAAGAAATCTAAATCTCCAAGATATTGTTCAATTTTCTTTCCAGGAATGTAACTAAGTGGAGTTATGTCAACCCCATTGTGTTCTCCCAATGATAACTGAAAAAAAGTTTCATTATGCAGCAACATTTTGAATAATAAAATATTATTCATGAAAAGTTAAATTCATAAATATAAAAATATTTTTTGAATACTATTTCTCTGAAACCTTGAGCATTTTGACATTGGTTGATGTTAAGTGAAAAAATTGAATAAAATATGCATTTTAATATTCTTTTTGCAAATATATATGGTACAAACGAAAAATATTATATTTGTAAAATAAGAACATGAAAAAAATATGAAAATATAAACAAAATATTAATGTATAAACAAAAGAAATAATTTTATTGTTTATAATCAATACACTTACAGCTGATATATTTTTTGCACATTTATCACACACATGTTATTCTTTTACAAGAACAGATTTTGTGACTTTTTTTTATCTCACATTTCCTATGCTTAGGTGGATTTTGAATGAGCAGTTCATTTTCATTCTTCCTGCTTCTTCAACTGAAATTTTCCAATATATTTTTGCTCAAGTCTCTTTACCCAATGTTTGTTTTATATATATATATATATATATATATATATACTACAGTAATTTTTTTTCATGTTAAAATCTAAATATTACAAAATCTAAAATATTACACAATGTGAGCTGATCGTTCTCTAGAACCTGTTTAGACTGAATATTACATTGCCATTTGGTAAACAATATCTATGCCACAATTTTGGTTGCATTTTAAATTCTGATAGATTCAAATGGTTTTTTTAATTATTACAATGCACTAAGCTCAAAATTATCCCATTCTTTTTCATTTTACACTCGTAAATTGTAAGTACTGAGACTAATTCTTCATTTTTCAATATTTAGTTGAATATTTAACTTCTTTTAATGACTTTAAACAATCTAGATTTTCTCAGCTGCTCCATTTAACCACGCAAACTAAACTCATCCATTTTTCAATAAGTAATTCTTCTTCGCTAACTTAAGAGAAGTAAAAAATTGAAATTTCTACATAGATTTTGAAATAATTCAATAAATTTTAAAACCACATACTCCCAAAAATCTCTGATTCTGATCTTATTCATTTTTTGTTGGGTGAGAAAATACAATCAAAACATGCTTATTTTTTATATCTGTGCTATCCAAAATTTATGTTAGCATTTATCCTTTTTGGATGCTGTTAACTTATTTACTGGACAGTGGGATTACAGTTATGTATCGGCCTGATTTGTAACAGCTTATGCAGTTTTCAATAAAATGATTCCATACTTCTGAAATTGTTACAAATATATCAGATTTTGTTTGACTAAGACACATAGATTAGATATCAAATCAAAAAAATCTTGACATTCCCCAAAATTTGTCTCTGGACATCATTTCTGAGTCAAAAAACGTACCCCTTGTAGAAAATTGCAATGAATAAAAGCTTCAGGTTTCTAGCTCCTGAAACTACAAAAATGAAAAGTAAATTAAAAGTTTCCATTTTGAAAGAAATCAAAAATCATTTCCTAACACACAATGAGTTTTCAAGTGTGTACATTTTATTATATACTGTTAAAACTGTTCAGTTTATAAAAAGCAATTAAGTGTACAAAACACTTTCCTTATTCATATTTCTTCTTGCGTAACTAGTTGTATTATTATTTTTTTGCAAAATATTTCAACTTGCTAATCTACAAGTTGCATTTACAGAAATATGTTCTATCCAATGTGAGCCACAAATTCATTCTTATATATTTTGAGAATTATCAATTTCAATATTCTCATTACCTTCTGATCCAGATGACACAAGAATAAAGTTTTCATCATCAGTATCATTATGCATAACAGACAATTTCCTGTGATTACTTACTCTGCAATAAGACTTCATTTATGAATTATTTAAAATTTTACACATAAAAGTCATACAAATGAAAGAAAACTTAGAAAATTCTAATCTAATATATATTATAAATGTGAAAGTTTGTGAAAATCTTTGTGGGTCTTTCACACAAAAACAACTGAATGGATTTTAATGAAACTTTACAGTAATATAGCTTATACATCAGAATAACACATAGGCTATAATTTATACCATAGGCTATAGTTTATAAAAATTTGTAAAAAGTGTCCAAAATATAACGATATTTGTCAAGTAAGAAGGAAAAAATTCTGCCATCTGCAAGCAAAAAAGCCCACGTCAGCATATATTTATCTTTTGTTTCTGAAAAACTCTTTTTGTTTTGGCTACGCAAGGGCCTCGCTTCTAATTAATTCCTGTGATCAGAATAATGCCTATTTTTTTATTTCAGAATAAAACTAAGTTTTGAAGGGAGAGGTTGTTATAAATCTCTCTTTATTTTAATGGTTTTTTTATGATTTTATTATGCACATTTGGTAGTAAGAAGTTGATCTATTTTCAAAATAACTACTTTTATCGCTTCTGGTACTTAAAGTAAATAAACTTTCTCTTTCACACTACATCATTTGGACAAACTTTCATAATTTTTTTGTGGTTAGTAGTTAATTATAATGCTGTAATTTTAATTGAATATGCGGATATTGCATTTTTAAGTATAAAACTAATTATAACCACTGCACTGTATTTTTTGCAGTGAGTGAATATTAACGTCGCACTGTTCAGCTACACAAGGGCTTTTGGAGACGGACCATGTAATTTTGAACAATGATCAAGTGACGGGAACGACACTTGAGCTCTGGCACCCCCTTCTCCTAACTACCACACCAACTTAGCAGGAATACTCTACCAATACTTAGCTGCAATATTCTTTGAAATCCACTCTTCCAAGATATATGGCAGCACGGGTTCTATGATGAGTATTTTAGTGGGGAAGGCGAACAGTTTTGTAGCAGATATTGCGTTTTCAGCGGATTGCAAAGATTATTACTTTTGTCACAAAAAATAGTTAATGTCAAAATTTAAGTGTCTTATGGTTTTGTCTGTTAATGAAGACTTTGGAAAATGATTTGACTACTTATTTTAAGTGAACGGTGTACATAATTAATTTTACAGTGGAATATCTTTAATTAATTTATTAGCTCTAACGGATTAAATTTTCCAAAGTGGAGTATTTTGTTTATGTATATATCCCTTAATTTGTACATGTAGTGATCCAAAAAAAATATTGTATGAAAAAAACTGCAGTAAATCATAATGCGGTTGGATAAAGTATTAACGTGCATCGCTCCTCTACACGCCGGGTCTTACAAAGCTCTAATAAAGCTCGAGCTACGAAAGTAGCTAGGCATTTGCCAACTTGACTCTATCGTTAACATTTCGCTATGTTTTTCATTGAATCACCATTATAATTTAAGAAACGGCGTTGCTTGCGAATATTACAATTTTAACAAAATAAATACAACAGAAAGTAATATTAATGTATTACACTTTCAGATATAAATTATTTACACTACTTTAAGCGTTCATTACACAAAACTTTTAAGAATGTGTTACTTTTGCTGGGCAGAGATCAGCTTAAGGAGGTATTTTGAAAAATCAACCCTCAAGAGTGTTACGAGGAATTATAAATTTAAAAAATCCTTTTTATCGGCTATTAGATCTACATAGTTAAAATTTAACAAAGGTGGTTTTTTTTCTTTCTTTTTTTGTTTAGCTGAGATATGCAAAAAGCTTTTTTTGTTTAATTTTCAATTCACATAATGTTAACTCATTAAAAACTTCTTTTTCCTTCAATCTGTGTAGTTTAATTTTTCAGTTCACCCGTGCGAAGAACGGGTATACCAGCTATATATATATAGTTAGTCATAATTCTCAAGTAAACATGCATGCACTAATTTTGAAAGAAGTGAAGTCTCAGTGCCAGGTGTTTGTGCAGCTGGAACAGGACAATGACTAGATGTCAAAAACAAACATCCCAAGATTATTCTTAAGTTCAATAAACTCACAAAACAATAGAAAATCCCACAAAACAAAATTTGAATTTCAGGAACAGAAATTGCTGCCATATCCAGTTAACATTAGATGAAAATTATAATGAAACTCCTTCCCAAATTTCATTTGTTATATAGCTACTTCCACAACCCTTTTTACATGGATTCATCCTACAATTCTTTTTTTAAAACAGAATCCATTTGAATTTGCAGATTTTATAAATGAATTTAGATGCTTTGGTGTCAAAAATAAAACTACTCAAACTACAGTTATCAAAAAAAGCAATGTCAGATAATCATCAAAATATAAGTGCTTACGTGATAACAATAACTTCTATCACTAGACTGAAGAGATAATCTTCGGATCCTACCTATAAATATACAAATAAATAATACAGATCTCAAAACATTAAAAAAATATATATATATAATAATTTATTTTTTTTAAATTCACAACATACCTGATGAAGAACAAGATACTTCAGAAGTTTTATCATCATCCATATGAAACATCAATTCAGAATCAGTACCTGAAAAAAAACACATATTACACATATAAAAAACATAACTATGTTAAAAAAATTATAAAATTGATATTTAACACTATTTTTATTTAGTATTTAATATTATCAGAAAATTAATTATGTCTTTTCAATACTTTTATACATACTTAAGAAGCTATTCATAGCAATAATTGAATGCAGTTCCCTAATTTACATAATTTTTTTAAATTTAAATTTCTGTATAACTTAAATTAAGACAATTATACAAAATTACATATAATCAGAGCCCAACATCAAATAAATATTAAATCTACAAAAAGCTTTTCTGATCATTCAACCTAACTAAAAAAAAATGTGTGTGTGTGTGTTTGTGTGTGATTCTTTACTCTCTTAAATTTAAAAATAAATGGAAAGTGAGTGAGTGTTTATTAATGTTGCCCACTATATATAAAGCAAAACAAGGGCTATCAGTGAAAAAAACCTCACAATTTGGGACTGCAGTCAAGTAACGAGGATGACATCTGAACTAGCATCCTATTCTCCTAACTTCCACACCAAGCCCACATGAAGACTTTGAGCAGACATGACAGGTTTTCAGTTGCATCAGGACTCCAGCCCACAACTAGATAGTCAAAGCCACAAGTTGGTGAACCTGACCACAAGGCTACCATGTGGTCTCAAATAAATAAAAATAAAAAAAAACACATAATCTTGATTAATGACAATATAACTAACCTGAATATTTTTAATAAATTTTTCATGCAGACTATAACAATTTCCAAGAATTCAGTTTCTGCATCCATATTTATTTTAGTTAAGTGAAGAGTACATTAAAAATTAACCCTTTGATGGTCATGAACGAGCTCAGCTCGCACTCGAGTAGTGCTTCTGAATGCGCACAAACGAATTCAGCTCGGGCGCAAGATTTCGACCGAAATGGGTATAAACGAGCTCTACTCGTGTAGTTAAACCTTTCCCCAAAGGGCGCTGACGAGATGGACTCGTTCAAGGTCCTTATTCTGCATTGATTAGGTTACAAACAAATCCTACTCGCGAAATTTAGTTAGTTTTACTGTCTACAGATGGCAGTACGGGTTCCATGAATTTTTCTTCATAATGAAGGTTCTTTTTTTTTTACGTTTTCTTTTTATGTGTATTTTGGCGCGTTTTTTAGACTGTTTGTAAAGTAAAATGGCTCAAAAGCGAAAATTAGATTATTATGATGATTTTGATTTTGATACAGAAAGCTTATCAAGTTTTAAGTCTGATGAAGACTTTGTTCACAGCATATCAAGCTCAGAAGACGATACAAGCGATGAGAAAAAATTTTCGAGTGTTCGACAGTGGTGTAAAATTGATTCAAGTTCACCCGCTCCTAGCCGATTTAGTTTTACTGGTGATGTGGTTACTATTTAATAATTATCATTTATTCATTATTTTAAAGTACGTAAAAACTGTTATTTGTGTACTACAAATACTTTAAGAAACCTTTAAAATGCATGAGGCGAGCTATCTACGGCATCGCCGTAAAAGGGTGACATTTTCGGAAGAACGGCGGGGGAAAACATGCCACTTTCGACTACTGCTTACTCGTAATACTGCGCGAATTAACTAAACGAAAACTACTCATTTCCCTAACTGTCAAAGGGTTAAATTAATCTCAAATATTGAAAAAAATCATTAAAATGCATAACAAAAAACATACACTCATGTCCATAAATTAAGGATAATGAAGTTTAGGCAAAGAAAGAGACAGAAGCAAAACAAATTTGACTTATTTGTAAAGTCTATTTATTAAACAAAAGGTAAAGAGCAAAAAAGATGCTATATGTTTGAGATAATTAATAAAAATTGCGATTTGTATTCCCTGGAGCGAATTTCAAAAAAAGAACCTATTTACAAAAAACACTATAACATGGTTAGTATGATGGTGAATATGGAATATGTCTCCCGGACGATGCAATACAGGCCTTACAACGCTAAGGCATGCTGAGTATCAAATTATCAATATGATCTTGGGGAATATTACACCACTCATCAAGCAATGCCCTCCGAAGTTCCGGTAGACAGGTGGGAGAGGGTTGACGGGCTGCAATTCGTCGGCCAAGCATATCCCACACCTGCTCTATTGAATTCAAGTCCGGTGAGTATGCTGGCCAGTCCATACGGGTGTTATCCTCCGATTGAAGGCATTCATCTACAATGTTTGCACGGTGAGGACAGACGTTGTCATCCATAAACAGAAATTCAGCACCCATGGCACCCCGAAACAACCGTAACAACTGTACATGTTGTTCCAGAATGACATCCCAATAGATGTGGCCTGTCATCATTACACTCTGAACATGCAGGTCAGTTCTGGAACCAAGAATAATTCCTCCCCGAACGAGCCATCCTGCACCACTGTAACGGTGTCGTTCAATGGTGTTCTCTTGGTGGTAACGGGTACCTGGCGCTCTCCATATTAAAGTCCAGCGAGAATCAGACTGCAAACTAAACCTGGACTCGTCGGAGAAAACATCACACAAGACCACTGTTGTGGTGTCCACAATGCATGCTCTCTACTCCAGGTTAATCGCAGGTGACAGTGAGTTGCGGTAAGCGGAACACATCTGACAGGCCTATGAGCATATAGACCAATGTGCCCTAAGCGTCTGTACACGGTCTGCCTTGAAACTGTCGTACCGGTAGCTGAAGAGAGCTGACGAGACAGGTCTGATGTTGTGCTTTGTCTGTTTCTTTTGGCAGTAACTGCCAAATACCGGTCCTCATTCGGCGTTGTAACTCAGGGGCGACCTGTGCTGTAACATCTACTCACATTACCATCATCTTGGAATCGTTGCCGAAGTCTGGAGATGACACTCTGGGCGATTTCAAGTTCCTTGGATACTTCCAGCTGGGTACATCCACATTCCAGTCGTCCAATAATTTTACCACGTAAAAAATCATCCAAGTGCTTCCTTTGTGCCATAACTATGCGGTTATTGCACTGAAAGATTTTAAAGCGCTTGTGAACAATTTTACTTCTTTGCCACCATTCCTTATATACCCCTCTCTTACACTCTCGTCATTGTGACGTAATATCCGCATCATCTGGTGGTTTCCTTTAATTTGCATATTCTTCTTCAAGATGTGTGATAATTCTACAGGTGAAATTTTTATTTTAGAGTTCCATTTCTGCGTGATTCTGAATTATCCTCAATTTATGGACATGAGTGTATATTATGCTGCATTCAACAATAAAGAAAATGGGGGAGGGGGGAAATGGATTTTAAAGAAACAAAAATAGAAGGACTAGAGAACCCACTTTGTTCCTTAATATACAGAAGACTCTACAGTTAAAACAAATTAATACATGAATCACATTTCAAATGTGTTCAAAATAAAACTTGACAATTAATAAGTACTTTAAATAATATTTTTTAAAAACTTACTGTTTTTCTTCTGCTTGCATCCTGAAGCACTGGCAGAAGCTGATGAATTAGTTTCTCCTAGACCAACAGCAATACCAAGGACTGTAACCTAAGAATTTGAGAATGTTATATATTTAACTTTTTTTTACACCATTCTACCTACAATATAAATGCAAAATGTAATGCATGAGCTAATATTATTAACAAAAGTGAAATAAAAAATTTACCAAATTTATTACAGATTTTTAAATCTGAGAAATACTTTAAAGTTTTAATCATAAAACCAATTTTACATACTTTAAGACATTGCAATTACTTTTCTTGTTATATTTCAACCAATAACGTATTTAATATAAAGTGAAATTTTAATTTTAAACCTCATATAATGATATAATTTTATTTACTTAGTAAAAAGTGAATCTGAAAAAGTTTTAAATTCAACTATATCTAAAGTCCTTAAGTATAAAGATATAATTTATAATGTACATCACAGAAGAAATATTCACTGTGAAAAATCATTCTTCTACAGTAATGTGCCACTCAGAAAAGTATTCTAAAATGTTTTAATATCATAAGAGCTCTTTTGACCCAATGTCCCTGAAAATATGACCTTAAATCAGAATATATTTTCAGATAGGAAAAAAATATCTCCTTAAAATTATAAACATTTAATAAATATGTAGTTTTTCATTTTAACATATGAAAACTAAAAACAGCATTAAGTATAGGAAACAAATTATAATGTAATTACTGTAAAAAAGCAGATTGATTCAAAATAAATTGTTTTCTATTTGAAGTCCAAATAAAATATTAGTGTTAAGTGAATTAAAAAATATATATATTACAAATCTTATTCTTTAACATTATGTAAAATCAAACCATCAGTTTCTTTGAACTGTAACTCCCACCTCTTTCACTTTTTTTTTTGGACAATAAGGTTGAATTAATTTTTAATATAAATTATTTTGTATATTTAAATACAAAAAAAATCTTGTATTTAAGATATCTAGTATAGAATAGAAAAGAAAAGAAAAATATTCCTTTTTCTTAAATATTTAAACATTTTAATGTATCTTTTAAAGCCTTGAAGACTAGTTTTAGAATACAAACACTTTCAATTTTACAAAAAAATATTAGTAGTAAGTTTTATTATCTTTTTCCAAGTATACTAAGAAACTTTTAATGGTAATTTGAATTTTTTTGAAAGAAGATTAGATACATCTAAAAACTTTCATTTCTTATTCTTCATAAAATTATTGGAAATTTAATTTTATACAAAATAGGAAAAAAATCATTCTACAAGTATTAATAATGTAAAGAATTTGTCTCTATATACTATCTGAGAGAGTAAGCTAATTGTATCTTCTTCATTAAATAATTCAGTTAATAAAATTGCAATTGAGAATCGTAACAATAGAAATAAATTGCTTAATATTCTAATTTTGTTTTTCAAGATTTCTTATATTGTATACAAAATGAAAATTTTAAATATAATGGCATAAAATTTATCTAATTTGAATTATTAAAGAAATTAAGTTAAATTCATTTACCAGATGATATTTCTCTAAGTTTTACTTTTTTAGGATCTATAATTTGCTACAAGACATGTGTAAAATTCAGAACTCAAACATTTTTACTTTATGGGGGGATGTTAAGGTAACACAATAACAATTTTAATGTAAGAAATTAATTTAGTAAAATATTTTAGTACCTGCAGTTCATCTTGTTCAACAAGATCTACTTGAAAGCTGAGATTAGTCAAGCAACATGGTACTAATCTTCTTAATTTTACAAATAAACTCTAAAAAAAAACCATGAATGCATTAATTTTGAACTAGGTGCTTTCAATAATAAATAAATAATCAATACTGAGAACAAAAGAATTATAATTCAGTTGAATAACTTTTATAGTTATCTATTCATTTAAAACTTTTCAGCAAAAAGAAATTTTTAATAAATACTTTTTATGAATGTGGATATTTTAATATGATTTTATTTATTTCTTCAAAGAAAACTCCTTTTGGCTTTAGAATTATTTTATTTCAGTTTAAATAGGTAATGATTGTGGTTTAAATATATTTATTACTTAAATATTTTTAACAATTCACATTAAATATTAATTTTTTGCAAGCAAAAGTTTAAAGCATATTTTTAAAAAAAGGGCTATTATATCTTACTGTTTATATAATTTAATTTGTAGTAGATAACTTCATAAAAATACTTTTAAAAAAATATAATCTTAGAATTGATAGCAATAAGTTAAACTTAAAATACAAAATGTAAGACTTAATATGTCTGCAATCCAATTACAACAAAGTACAAATAAACAAATATAACACACAGTGAGATAATAAGTGAGAAATAAATAATGAAATAGATTATATTGTAAAGATTTTTTTCTTTCTTTTTCTTTACCTTTATAACAGCCTCAAAAGTTTTTGAAACTTGAGTGCCATTGGGTGGATTGGAAAATTTTGTGCGGAATATGCGAGTAAACATCTGTAACAAAAAAAATTCCGTACAAAGAAATTCAATTGCATAAAAACCAAATTTAATATGCATATTTTTAAAAAATTTTAAAACCATCCTCATTATATATTTATTTCACTGAAATATTTTCTGCTAAAATTAATAAAATACTAAAATATTTATTTGCACTGAATTTACAAATTTACGAAGAATTACAAGAATGTATAGCAAATTGGTTTTATAACCTTACTTCACAGTCCTCTGCTTTGCTATGCATAGATAAACAATACCCATTTTAGAATTTTAATATTTCTCTCATTTAGAGCTTATACATACACACTATAACAAAAAAATGACGCACCAAGGAGTTGCCCGATTGTAATGAAATTTCGTATGCAAAGACATTTGTACTGAACATACAAATGATTAATATTTGGTGTCCAATGAATGAATAGCAGGAGCTACAGTGCATTGGAACTGCGCACTCAGCAGGTGTCTATAAGAAGCAATTCTCAATCTGTTGGTCCAAATTTCTGTTGCATTGCAACTTAGCATACCTTTCAACAACAGAAAAAATGCCTCACCGCAGGATACAAGTTCATTACGAGCAACTGTGAGTTTGAAAGAGGCTGTATAATTGGATTGAAAGAGGTAGGTTGGACAAATCGGAGAATCGCTCCTCACATGGGCCAAAGCAATGTGGCCATTAGAAGATGCTAGCAATGAGTGAACAGTGGCAGATTTCAGCACCATGATAGTAGCGGTCGACTTAGGGTCACAGCAGATCAGATTGATTGTCAGATCAGCTATCTCAGTGCCTGATTCGTTATCTACCATCAGACAAGACGACCCACACATGAGTGTTCACCATGACCATTCACAAACAGCTGATAGAGTGAAATTTTTGCTTGCACTCACTGCTACACCTCCTGCCACTCACACCAGCACACTGTTGAGCCAGATTACAGTGGTTTTGGGCTCAATTAGGTTGGAATCCTGCTGACTGGGGACACATAGTGTTGAGCGACGAATCCTGCTTCTAACTGTGTCCTGATGATCATTGAAGATGTGTCTGGAGATGGCCAGGGCAGTGTGCCAATTCCGCTTTCATTATTACACAACACACAGGTCCTCAATCAGGAGTGATGGTCCGAGGTGCTATTTCTTTCGACAGTCAAGACCCTTTGGTCATCATTAAAGGCCCACTTACAGCACAGCAGTACGTTGCCGACATTCTGAGAATTGTTTTGTTACTGTTCCTTTTGCAGTACCCTGGCTTTATTTTTCAACAAGATAATGCCAGACCACATACAGCATGTGTTACTATGAACTGTCTTACAGCTTGTCAAACACTTCCTTGGCCAGCCAGATCTCTCTCCAATTGAGAATGTCTGGGATATCATTAAAGGCGACTGCATCTGCCAGGGAATGTTGATGACCTGGCCCAACAATTGGAGCAAATTTGGCAAGAAATACAGCAGGGGATTATCAGGGTGGCTTTATCATTATGCCACGTCATGTGGCAGCTTGCATCCAGGCTCTAGAGGTGAGTCGACACCTTATTCAGCTTGTTACTTTGTGACGTCTTTAGCCCTCATGAAGACGGATCTTGGCTACGGGAAAACTTGCCCAGTACGAGAGGAACCGTAGGTTGGGACATCTGGTACTGCGCTCGGTGGTGCCGCCGGTGGCGCGAAGCTACCATCCCAGAGAACGGCTGAACGCCTCTAAGTCGGAAACCTACCCAGCGAGGGTTAGGATAGCGCTGCTCCGCGTGTCGAACGGCCTCCTGAGGAACCGTCCGTTTCGTCCTTGATAGGTGGGGACGGGCGACGGCTTTGAAGAAGCCCCTTCGTACGCCAAGACTTGACGGGTCCTCCTCGAGGGCCCTGCCAGTGCGAGCCTGTCCTCGGGCGGGTGTGATGTGTGTGGGCGCAGAGTCGTCTGCAGACGATGTTCGTTCTGGACGGGGTGTCGTAAGTTTGCACGGCTCTGAAATAAATCATTAAATTTTTCTGAAATCTTAAACATTTTCTATTCTGTACATAATCTTTCCACCCACCAATTTTTGTCTCCATTGGACAACTTGTTCTTGGTGCATTGTATTTTTTATTATAGAGTGTATATGCTAAAATATGGAGTTTTAATTACAAGATTCAAAATTAAAATAACACAATAGAATGTTTTAAAGAAAAATAAACAATTGTAACATGTAAAGAAGCATATTTAGAATAATACTAGATCCCATGTAATTGTAGTATTTTGCCAAATAAAACTCTTAACAAGATGAATTTAAGTCTACATTATAAATCAACCCCATCAGAAGAACTTTGCCTCAACCAATATGAAGTTGCATCTAATTGTTCTATTATGTCATTTTGATCAGTGTGGAATAATACTTTAGTTTAGTATTTTACCATACTGCACTGCTATAAGCATGTTCTTTCCTCCCCCTTCCCATACACACACATATAATTAGAATGCAAGTAACCATTTTTCTCAACAAAGTTTTAAGGGGAGGAAAAGCCTACAGACAGGATTCAAGATTGTGCAAATGGTAGTCAATAATAATTTCTCTTTATAATAAAATAAGGCCCTTAAATGAGGAAGTACAGACAAAGTTACAAATCTGAGTCAATCTATACAGTCTACTTACTTGTAGGTTGCAAACAAAATTGTCCAACCCAGGCAAAGTTTCTGTATTACATAAATCAAATCCAGGAGGTACTTTAGGGTCTATTAACTGTGCAATAATATCAACATCATCAGCATCATCAACCTAGGAATAATAAAAGAAACATTATTATAAACATAACTCAATTATAAATAAAATGCAATTGCAGCTACCTTTGAATAATAAAGATTTATGCAATTCATCTAATAACAAAGAGCTTAATTCCCCAAAAGTGGAAAATATTTGAATAATATAAAAAACTGTATTTAGCTTTAAAAGAAATGACTATGATGTATGAAGAAGCTGGGACAAAAGAAAGGAAATTATTGCTTAGAAAACAAGTCAACTTTCATGATGATACCTCACCAATATATTTTTGACAGTCTAGTTTCCATGTGATTTGAATTTTTAGCTCCAAAATAAACACAAAAACCACATATGTGCCATAATATGCTGCCAAGAAAAAAAGATTTAGAGAGACTCCATTCAGACATAAAAGACAGCAGTCGCTTGTTGCCTGCCTACTGTTTAAAAAAAAAACCTGCAGGTGTTTGTACATATTAGCTGTAGCTATTTGTAAATAAATATTTGCAACTTAACTATTTCCCTATAAGTCTCAAGCAATTATTTACAGCAAAAAGGTAAAATTTGACCCAATTTTTTATTCTAATTTCACATTGTTCAAGCTAGGAAACATTTAGATTTTGAAATATCATTATATTTATCTGGTATGTGTGTGTATACTTGCTTTAAATAAAAAAAAAATGCTAAATATAAAAAGAGCTCTTTAAGTTTAATGTATTACATGGACACAGCACAGAATTAAGAAAGTAATAAGAACAAATATTCCAATTATAGTATAGTAAAAAAAAATGTTTAAAATGAACATTTTTAATTTTTATCATTTTAAGAATTATATTTCAAATATTTAGGGAAATATGAAAACATAAAAAAAATTTAAAATAATTTAGATTTTTAAAATGCTTTTGATTTATTTAGTGTTCGTTAGGTCCCCTTTTATACTTTAAAATAAATCGAATTTAACAATTTTAAGTTAAACATTTCCAGTAAACTGATAAGAATTTTTTTTAAAAACATAACCACATTATATCTACTTCTGTTTTTGCACAATAATGCTAAATTTAATGTTCTAATAGATATGTTCTTAAAGCATATGTACAAAACAATTCACTTAAAAAAATACACTGCACCTATGGAAAAATAGAAAATTATCCTAAGAAATCGTAAAAATAACAAACCATGAGATTTCCTGCAATAGTCTTAAACATTTTATTTCATAAAAACTTAACTTCTTTGTACATAGTTCCATTTTTTTTAATTTGTCTAGATTCTTAACACTGCTTGCTTGATGGCAATTTACAATTTATTTTCTATCCCCATTACCAGAACCTTTTCCATTTTTTCTTTGACAACAACTGATGTGTACAATAATGATGATTTAGCACTTTATTCTGGAAACTCCACCCAGTACAGAATAAGTGTTCTGTATTCGAATGTCAACTGTTCTTTACTCAACTCAGGGACCTGTTTCTAAACCAAAAGCTTTCTATGCCAACCCTTCATCTGAACTGCAACTCCAGTCGTATGCATCCTTAATGGTTGTTGAATCACCTGTTGCTGCTTTGATAACTGTTCTGTCCTTTTCATTTGTAATTTCAGTTTCAATGCATGGTGTATTTTATGCATTTGATGAGTCTAATTAACTTGCTTTATTTGTACAAGTTTAGTGTAGTACTTAAACTAATTAGCTAGTGAATAGTTTTCATGAATTATAGCCGATATAGTGTCAAAAGGGTCTTCATTCCTTTGTGCCTGTGCTACCTCTTGTTTCTTAAGCATGTGTCCATTAATATTACAACCAGAGATGTCTGGTCTGTCGAAGCTTTTTGTTCACTAATCTACTGGAAGTTTATACACCTATTTAATATCTACTGATGATGTATCATTTTTAGTTTTCTTATTACTTCACCTTAATAACTGTTGGTATCACAAGCTCAATATCTTGATATTTGCACAGCAGACAAAACTTCATGTTGAAGTCATAAAATTTGAAGAATTCTCACAAATGGGAATAACATTATATTCCTCATCTCCATTGCCTCAGTTATATAAATAAAAGTTAAGTAAAATTTCCTTATATTTTGAGTCAATCATGTTAAATCAAAACAAGTAATGTAAAAAGAGAATAATTTTCTTTTTTTCAAATTCGTGTGGAAGCAAGCTCATGTATATATATAGAGAGAGAGAATAGAGTTTATTATAAATTTTATTTCTATTACTATTTAACTTCATTTTCCTCTCACCCCCTCCCCTAAATTAGTTAATGGTGCATAATGAAATAATTTCCTACATTAAATAAAAATTTTGAGATGCATTTCAATACATATAAGTACTTATTAATATTGAAAAAAATACAATAAGTTCACAAAAAGCTAAAAAAAATTAAAATAATGAGTTTTTAATTACCCTTAATTTTATATCAATAGCATGTCTAAAAATATATATTCTCATAATAGCTATAATACTTTTATTTTAACTCACATAAAATAGAAATACCAGTATTTTCAAAAATTTACAAAATTAATATTGAATGTAGGCAGCAAGTATAAAGATACATCTACTATAAAAACTGCAAAAATATATTTAAAAAATTGACTAATGTTTACATATAACCTCATTCAACTTTATTACCTCCAAAATACAGGCATCCTTGTTGCCAGCAGATAGATCAATATCAGGCAAATCTTCATCACCACTGCTGTTTCCTTCCTCATTCTTGCCAGAAGATATGGTTTCAGGATTGTCCTTTGCATTAAAAAAATAATGAAAGAATATGAAGTAAATACTAAGAAAATTATACTTTAAATCATAATTTCAAAATATATAAACATCATGCAATAATACCATTTTAAACATGACATGAAAGTTATGCATGTCGTAAATTTGTATTTATTCCTTCAGTCCAGGGTTACTCAAACGTTTTCCCACCGAGCTACATACATATGAGAGGTATTTCAAGTGGGCCACAACTTGAGGATAATGGGGAGAAACAGTACAAGACCAAAGCAACATTGGACATAGCAAAACCGATCAAATTATTAAAACTTATTTGTTTCGGCTTTTATTTTAATACTATATTAACGTTTTTATGAAACACTGCATTTTTTTACTGAGCTAAGGAATAGTTTTGATTTCCTTTCATCCACGACCAAGCCTCTTCCAAGTTTACATTCTACTATAAAGAGAAAACAACAAATTGACAGCAAAATTGATGCATTTGATTGCTTAATTAATGGAATTTTTCTCTAAATTTTCAGTACTCCGTTCTTAAATAATTGAATTGGTTACAATGGGTTTGAATTTCTTAGTGTTCGTTAGTCAAATAAAGAAGTCAATTAATTAGATCACATTTTGTAAATAACAGAATATAAAAATATTTTTGCTGCAGAAATACATTTATGTAGTTAATTACATGAGAAAAAGCTTTTGAGGGTATTAAATAAAGACAAAATAATTTTTACTGAAGGTGTAAAAAAATTATGTACTTCGTCTGTCTGTGCATCACAACTTTTTCCAGTTCTTAATTTTTTGTCTTCCATACATCACAAATACATTTCACAGTACTCAATAGGATGCCACAAATGGAACAGATTGTGTATACAATACAGACTTTTTATTTATTCATAAAGAGCATATCAATAGCATTTATATTGTAGAGATTAACTCTCAACTTGTTTTGAATACAAATCTTTTTCATTTGAAAGAAACAATTGCAAAAAAAAACTATTACAGACAAATCCCCTTGATCTTTATTTAAAATTTAATATATAATATTCAGTTTTTGCTACTTGTCATTCTCCACTTAGTATATCTTTCTAAAATCATTAAACATTTTCAAGTCTTTCTGTTAATAGTAATAATTAACCATTTGAATACTGAATCATGTGATAGACAATTTTATATTTTATATATATTACAAGTTACATACATTAAGATATAATAAACATCAATAAAAATACATAAAATATTCAATATTTTATACTTATTTACTCCTTTTCATATTTATAACAAATTTAAAGGAAAGATATCACCAGACTAAAATAATTTACATTTCTCTGAACACATCTTTAAATAATTACCAAATGATTTTAAAAATATAATATTAAAAACAAATTTCATTAAATAATTTCTTTTAATATACACAGAATCTCAAATTATGAAACATAAAGTTATTCTTTCAAGGAGTGTTTAAAACTTTTGCAATGACAAATATACAAATCTTGTATGAAAGTGAATCAAGTAAATCATGCAACTTACAGCAGAAGGTATTTTTATATTAAAATATTCCTTATTTTTTGTCATTGCATCTTGAATTTGCTTTTGAACTTCAGCCATTTTTTTCTCATCTGCAACCTATAATTACATATATAAATATTATAAAATATACTACAAGTTGATCAAGTATTGTTAATATTTTTAATTTATTAACCACTTAACTAATCAATTATTTTAACCAAAATATTTTTTAAAAAGCACCTTTTTTGCTAAATATAACTAAGCACCTCACTTATAGAATGAAAAAAAATGGAACCATTTTAGTTTTCAATTTTAAAGTTTTTATATGTTTTCAATTTTAAAGTTTTTATATCATTTGTTAAAATATATTTTTTTATTTTTATTATTTTGGAACACAAAAACCCTTAAATGTTTGCTTTTTGTAAGTTTACTCTGCATGCAAAGAAAAATGTTTCATTATATCTTTTTAAAAATAAGTCTTGTATATCTAATAATTTTCGGTGTTCACATTTTTTTTCAAACTATTATACATTAAGAAATCCTTTTTTTTGTACATTACAATTTAAAGCATAAAGCAATATGAAGTTCCACATAACAATCACAACAGAAAAACCTCTCTTTTTAAATTCTATTTCTATTTTCTTTTTCCTAGTGCAGCAAATTGCCTGTAACCTTGTTGGTCTCAGTTATACATTGGCAGAAGCAAAGATTTCGATAAAATGTCTTTTTGTTAGTCTAAATGCATTCGATTTAAAACTTGGTCACCCCTACTTAAAATTTATTCCTGAATCATATTTAATAATGCAGTCAATGAGTTAAAGTCTAAACACTAGTTGTGTGTTTTTTCTTTTCTTACAGTCAGTGCCGGTTTATAAATTTCAATCCTCCAATCTGTAGAAAATCTCCAAATTTTGATCCTGTAGATCTTCTGCACTCAGGGCATGAAATGAGCTTAAATCGGCACATGCTAGTTGCATATAGCAATATGCCCAAAAAGAACAAAAAAAAAATATTCCAGTAATACTTTTTTTGACAACTTTAATCTTTTTAAGAAAAGCTGATATCACTGCATGATTATCTAAAAAATAATCCAGATAAGTAGAAAATAGTTCTGAACCTGTATCTGAATTATCACTACATCCTCTAATAAGAAAAGTTCCCATTGTTTATTTCATCTATAATTTTAAAAAGAACTGCAATAAGCTAAATATGTAAGCAATGCAAACAGTAGAAAAAATATTTCAAGAATTTGAATTTCAACTTTTGTCACAAAAAAAAATCTGGATGAAAAGCTTTTCAGTACCATGGACAAATAATGCCATATATTGAAAAATATCTCTACAAATATTAAAAATATCAGCAAACTAAAAAAGAAAGGAGAAAATATTGGTGCCTGAACACCATATGGATAAACCAATTGCAGCCAACTTTGGGCAGCCTGTAAGTTGTATGGGCAAACCACACAGTTAAGGGTTAACATAATAAAGAATATATAAAATCAAATATATATACAAATTAACCATGCAATTCAACAGTAACATAAGATTAAAGGCAGTAATAATATAAGAACAAACAAAATAAAGATTTAAAAATGGAAAAATAAAAAAAAGAAACTTGGATTTGAAACTGAACATACTTTTAGTATAAAAACTAATATCTATCGCAGAAACGCATATCTGGAAAATCTGAAAATATATTCTTTTAAATAATGATAGATAACTTACTTTTCCACATGCTAATTTTGGAATGTTTGGAGGTGGCAAAGCTGACAGATAAGCTCCAGTGCCAGTCTAATTTTTAAAAAAATTAGTAAATGTACAAAATTTACTTTTCTGTATAACAAAACACATATTTCTTAAAAACATAAAAGGGAAAATATACATACTGCTATTCCAATTATTAACTTGTCTCCTATGGAAACTTGAACTTTAAGGCCAAAAATAGCATTCATACACTTAACCTATAAAAATTGCAATTATTCTCATTATCATACGTATGGATATTGATTGGCATGTACTGGATTTTTTGGGGAAGTTAAAATAATGAAATAAAAAATTGGTACTTTAAAATTCATTTACAAAGTTGAATAATTTTGTGCATGCACTAGGAGCCAACTTTATATAAGTTGTGAATAGGTAAGAAATAATTAGAAGCCTTAATAATTTTGTAATGACAAAATTGGTACCAATGTTAAAATCTCAAATAGATGGTGTTATAGTTTTTCACTATACAAAAGTTGAACTTGCAAATTTCATAAAATATGCTTTAAAGATATAGTTACATATGATTATAATAGTTTTGCTATAACATCAAGTAAAGTTCCAACTTTCAGGAGTATGTCCTTTTATAAGTTCAAAATACAGACAAATCCTGATGAAAGAGAATCAAAATTGACTAACTTATATGATTATACTTGCAAACAGTTATATTTATTATGTTCCAACAATGTAAGTTTTACACCAATTAATTAAAACAAAATAAAAATATATAGGTATAAATTAGATGAAGTAAACAGTTATTTTTAAAAAGATACATTCCCATGTTTGAAAAAATTGCATTCAAAATCATCATTTATATTTAATAAAAAAAATACATGTATCAATATAACATTCGGTTTTAAATATACTCAATACATCCAAAAAGATACACATGTGAATTAAATATATTTAACATGTTTTATGTAAAAATTACAAAGTAAAAGTTCAGCTAAAGATGTTACAAAGAAAATTTTTACGAGCACTTCAAATTCTCAAACATGTCAACGATGATGAAAAGAGTCATTATGTTATAGTTAACAGAGCTCCTTGATTAAAAGAACTAATAAAATGTGCTTATTTCAGGCAGGAATTTAGATTGTGTAGCAAATGTAGCCGGGTATACCAGGATATCGAATACCGGTATTTTGAGCCATTTATACAATTTTGTAATACCAGTATTCACAAGTTTAAATACCGTTTTTTTGGTATTTCCTTGAAACTTTTTAAACTGTCTCCACTATATATTAAGGGATTGCCAACATAGCAAAATAGTATACATTACTGTTTTTATGTCTCCCCAATGGACGAAATCAATTAGACTGTGAAGTTGTATCGCATAACAAAGAGAAGTAATAAATATGTGAATCATCCAAGGAGGTGGGTCAAAACTATCCTATTACAACTCAAAGTGATACTGATTTCACGCAGGATTCGTAGTCTGATATTTATATCGGTAAAAACAAGGTTGTAATTGTGAAGAAAGTACGTAATATTTCAATATTTTTTAAATTGGTGAGTTTGTTGTTGACATTGTATTTGCATATCATACTTAAGGGTTCAAAATATTTTTTAAGATTCATTATATATATGCTCATAAACAAACAATAGCCCATAATAATGAATAAGAATAACTTAAAAGAACAAAAAAATCAGCTGATAATACTTCGGTTTGGTTTCATTATTTATATAAAAAGAATATGGTGGCACAATGTAAAAAACATTCAAGAGTTATTAAAGTGAATGTAGGAAATATAAGTGGACTCCATACACATTTAAAAATGAAACGATACAAATTTGTTAAAGAGGAAAGAATCTAATTGCAAATTTGATCAAGTTAATAGTAAATTTTCTTAAAATTTTTCACCCACAAATCTATTTTATATTCAGAAGAATTCGGTACAGTTATCGAAGAGGATTATGACATGAATGTTGATAGTGAAAAGGAATTGTCTCTAGAACAAAAATTAGAATTAGCGATGACTAAAAAAATTTCAACAAACCAAAGTACAATACAGAGATCAGCTATATCTAAAACCATCCAACGAGAAATCGATTTATTTGAAGATGAGGGATCTACAGGTAAATACTTGGAAAAAGTGTATTACGCAATGCTAACAGTACCACCAACTAGCGTAGATGCCGAAAGAGCCTTTTTAACAGCTGGTAATTTTGACATATAATTATGTTCCAGGCAATACAATTGATGCATTGTGTTTTTTAAGATCACATTTCAAAAATTTGAAATAGTACCACAGACTGAATAATGATATTCACACTTTCTTGTGATTTGAATAAATATGTTCCTTTACTTTTTTCCTATTCTTTATATACTGTTATAATTTATAAGCTACAAATTACTTTTTGTCATATTTACACTCTAATAAAACTGGCAAATAAAACAAAGAAACACCTGTGTTTTCCTACTTTTTCTAAAATTTCTACTACCGGTATTAAAACCCGTATCCTGGTATAAGATCTAAAAAATACCGAATACTGGTATTGAACTTTTGGTCCAATATTACAATCCCTAAATCTAAGGTATATCTAAAAGAATTATCACCTCTGGAACCCTGCAGGGATCTCTTTTGTCACCTGCGATCTACAACATCTACACCAGTGACTGCCTCTTTGCCAAGGATGCCGCCATACTCTGCAATAGTATAACTGCCGACCAAGCAGTTCGAACACCACAAGCTTACCTCTCCCAACTTGAAATCTGGCTGACCAAGTGGAGAATTGCAATCAATACTGAAAAAACCAACGCAATAGTTTTTAGGAAAAGAGCCCAAAACATGCCTCAAAAACTCAAACTTTTCGACGAACAGATAAACTGGACTTACGAAACTACTTATCTCAGCCTCATCCTAAATGACAATGACTTATCAACCCCACTTCAAGGAAATAATAAATAAATACTGGACCAAACATTTTTCCCTCATTGAACTGCTTGGAAAAAAAATCAAAACTTTTGCTCAAAAATAGACTTTTCATCTATAAAACCTATCTCAGACCCATGCTGACATATGGCTGTGCCATCTGGGGCTCAGCAGGCAATAACCATCTGAACAAACTCCAAAGACTACAAAATAAAGTACTTTGCGTAATAGCCAGAGCTCCCAGATACATTCCTAGATCAGTACTCCACGAAGAACTTCGTATTGAACCCATCCACACTCTAATAGCAAATTTGTCAACAAATTTTCATGCCTCCATTCTGCACCATAGCAACCCCACAATAAATACGCAGAATTATTTCAGAAACCTCCCACCTCCACACATTGCATGCCTCACAGAGCAGCGAACATCTTACCTTCGTTTTAAACCGAAACCAATACAGGCGTTACAAAACAAGAACTAGTTTCTACCACTGGAGGTAACAAATAAACAAGAAAAAAGTTCCCTCTTCGAACTTTGAAACGCTTCTTCGGGACGTTTCGTTTCTTCCCCTCCCCCAACCAGTTCCTGACTACCAAGGTCGGTCCAGGTATTTTCCTCTTTTTTTTCCCCTTCTCTTAGAATCACTTCAGAATTACAGAAGAAGCTTGGTTTCCGCCAAGCTGGCTATATGGACAAATATATATTCCAAACCCTCATCATTACTTATATTGCTACTGGTACTTTTCTTTCTAAAAAGATCCTTCTAATTAATTAAAAAACTGGTACTTATTGAGATTTTTTTTATCTCTTTAAGAAAATTAAAATTAATTTAAGAAAAAAGAACATTATCCATTTAGTGGGTTTAGAAGTTTTTCAAACTTTATGTATGTTTTATAAATTAAAAAAAAAAAACTTCCATAATAATTAATAAAAACAACTTACATTAGGGGAAATCTTGTATTTCTTAGTACAAAACATTCTTTTGCCAAGACATTTTAACAGCTTGAAACCAAGGAGAAATTTTTGTACCTATTTTCTTTTTTTTTACTTTTTTTAACTGCCTTCAAAACTTTTTCAAAATGAACACAGAAAAAAATGAAATAAAACAAAATTTCAGACACTAATGAATTAAACTAAGTGTAACAATACAAAAATTTGATTTTTAAAATCTTTATCATTGATTAAATATAATTACAAAAAATGCTATCTTTAATATCAAAAATGTGATGATTTTTAGAAATACATAGTATTTTGGAAGAAAAATATTTTTGAAAACAAAAAATACACTAAAAGACATACATTCAAAGATATTTTTAATTTTTTAGATTAAAAACTAGATGTGTTTTTTTTTCAAAAAATGAGGCTGAAAATAAAATTACACTTTTAAAAAGAGCAGAGTTTCAGCAATTAATTTGAAACCAATTCTCAATTGTTTTAAACAATAAAAAGAGAAAAAATTACTATGGTATTTTAAATTTACCGAATTTTTAATGTAATTTTTTTTTTTTTTTGTAACTTGTTTTTTTTTAATTTTATATTCCATAAACTGCAGAATTTATTATTAGCAAAATTAAACAGATAAACTATACAGAATTTAATAATTAAATAATTGTGCAACTTATTCATGATATTAGATTAAGAAATATTAATGGCTTAAATTTATAAAAACTATTTTTGAATACAAATTTCACATTTTAAATTTCAATATTAATAAAACGTTCATTAATCTATGAAATAACATAACATCAATCCATAATTTTTCATTCGGCATTCTCTTTAAAAAATACATAAAATTTTTTAAAGTAACAAATTTTAAAGAATCAAAAAAATAGTACAAAATAGTAAATAATTTGAAATAATCATAAGATAGAATGATAAAGTAAAGGTAATAGAAAAATTACCTTTAGTTTATTCAGTAGCTGCCGGTGTAATTCATACTCTAGGAATGGTAAACTCTAAAAATAAATACATATATATAAACACACTACATAAATGAAGATAATAATAGTAAAAAAAGAATCTATGCAGAACAATGTTGCTTCATGATAATTCCTAAGAGCAAATATTAATCATTTTAAAATGCATGAACAATTCCAAATTGATTTTTAAAAAATTCAAAAATGAATTTTGCCCTAAATTAATTTTTAAAATTTTTATCTCAGTTTTCCATTTAATATTTTTGCCTAAACAAATAAATAATTAGGAAACCAACATACATCACTTATTTCTTTGGCATTTTGTTCTCCTTTTCCATCTCTTTTATTTTTACAAACTCTAAATATGACAAAAAACAATCAGCAAAAGTTTGATAAAAAAATTTGTAAAAGCTAAAAACATATCCTTAAATCACTGTCTAATACTGTTAAGAGAATCTAAATAACTTACCTAGCTTGTAGCAAGCAACTTTTCCCATTTACTAATATACTTGGAGGAGGCTCAATGGTCATAAACAAAACATCAGGAACTTTTCCTTTTCTACAAGAAATTTTAAGAAATAACAATAAGCATTTTTATTACAAATTACCTACAAATAAATACTTATTAATGAATTTGAGACATAAAAGTTATTATTTAACTTCAAAAATATTTTTAAATAAGCAATATAAAAAAAATTCTTAAGTCAATTCCTCCTAAGGTCAAACAAAGAAAAATTTTCTTTTAGTTACTTTTTATCAAATAATTACAATTAATATAAATATGTATACACATATGACAGAATCACAATATTAAGTGGCAAAATAGAAAGCAATTTTCCATTTTTCTTTCTATAAATGGTGTTGGACTAATTTTTTTGTTACTATTTATTTATTAAATTTAATTATTCCAATAAAATAGTATAATAAAAAAGAAATCATATTCTCAGAAATTGGGCATCCAAGGTGGGATTCAAACCCACAATCTTTCAATTAGAAGTCCAATGTGCTATCCATTGTGCTACAAGGGCAAAATGTGGACGATTTTCATTTCTATATATGCTGTTGGACTATTATGTTTGTTTACTATTTTTCCTTTTTTTTAAATTTAATAAATCATCCACTACAAGTTTTAAAAAATGTACTTTAACTTGAATGGATGAATAGAAAGTATTTTATTAACGACTGAAAATTTGAAAAGATATATATATATATATATATATACAAGGAGACTGAACTAAAAGTAGGAATTATGAAAAAATAAAATTTAGAATAAATTTATATTTTACCTGCACACATTGCAGCGAGCTAAATTTATAGGAAATGGAACACTTGATTCTGAATATGGAATATGACAAAGTCTACATCCCAAATGCTTGTTTGGATCATCCATACTATAATTATATAATGAAAATTGTTATGACTCTTTGTTATGAGTTTTTTCGTTATGAAAGTAGTAAATAATTAATAAAAAACATTCAACTGTAATGTATTGGAAGGGAAAAAATAGTATGCAAAACATTGAAACAAAATTATTTTGATTTTCCATTTTATAAACACTTTAGAAACACAGATTGTAACTGCACAATATGGTTCAATTTCAATTACTTTGGTAGTTGTACTTGATGATATGGTTGATACAGTTTTTTTTATCATTTGACCAAAACTGCTTATCATATAATCACCATGGCTAAAATAACAAATACATATTTCATTAAACTATTTTTCAACTTCACTAAATTATATGTAATTATAAATTTTTAAAAAATTTATCCAATGGTTGCATTTAATGCTTTTCATAATACAATTTATATTGCATGTAAAATTAGTCACTAATAATTGCAAATCACCTTCCAGTAATATTCAATTCAATGGTATGGGTAAATTAGGAATATTCCAAATCTATGCTTTTCTAGGCATCATGAAGCCTTTCAATTTGACCTATCATTTTTGACAGCTTTATATAATCCTTGAAACCCAGTGGCTGAGCGGTAGTCTTGCTTCTATGCCACAAGCATATGGTTCAAATCCCAGGCTGCACAAGATTAACTTCAGCCTTTCATCCCTTCAGTGAGTTGATAAATTAGTACCAAACTTCCTTGGGAACTGAACACTGGGGGTTTTGTGCCAGATTGACCACTTGACCAAAACATCAGCATAACCCCAGTGCCTAAGGTCATGTAAACTGAAACAGGCACAGTAGGCCTTGGCCTTCATGGGTTGTTGCGCCACTGAGTTCAGTTTATATAATCCTTGCTATTTTTTTCTTACTGATTGAACATACTAGGAGACAATGATTTCTTAAAAAAAAAAAAACGTCTTAGTATCCACAATGAACTAAATGTTTCTTATAAATACTGCCAACACTTTGAAAACAAAATAGCTAAATAATGAAATATATAATAAAAGTTTTAAAAAATTTTAATTGTCAAAGTAATGACTTAACAATTATGGATAATGAAATGAAAATTACTAATGATATCCATGTAAAAGTAATACCTACAAATGTGATTTTAGTTAAATAGTAGAAACTTACAAGTTTTCATAAAACTCAACACAACAAATTATTTAACAGCATAATAATTCGAAACATCTTGCTTTGTTATATATATATATATATATATATATATATATATATATATATATATATATATATATATATATATATATATATATATATTCCATGGCTAATAACTAATATTACAGGAGTGCTTAAGCAGATCAATTTGGTAGTATGCAAAAAGGGTTTCCCAAGTTCAGCCTAGCTAACACTATCAGTTGGAACACTATACAAATGTTGTTTGCCCCACATAGGTAATCAAAGAAAAGCTGATTGCAAATACAAAAGCAACACAATATTCCACTTTAGATGCATACATCACACTTCCTTATGCAACACTATATATATTAAAATGAATATCAATATCTAGTAATTACAATCTTGCAAATTAAATAGTTTTAGAGAAAGTGAATAGTGAATGAGAGTTATAATTACATTGCATTATAAAGCTGCAGAAAGGCTATTGGTGATGGACCTCACAATTTTGAACCATGGTCAAGTGATGAGGGTGACACCCGAGTTGGCACACCTCTCTCTCCTAACTTCCCCACCACACTGATGGGAGGATGCTTGAGCCTCAAAAGATTTAACATGCAATGGCCCGTTCTACATGGCGAATCTTTAGTGGTATTAGACTTGAAATCATGACATGATAGCCACAAATCCATGAAAGTTTTAAAACAGAATTATCATTGACTACTCATAGACACCAGGAATATCATACACCATTTTTAAACTTCCATTCCTGGATCCCATAAAGAATCCTTGATCTAAATATTAATGAGATAACAAATATCATTTAAATAATTTTATACTGTGTTCAGCCAAAATTATTGGATAATATTTGAGAGATTTTATAAGTCGTCAGTGATTTCATTTAATACTTTCCAGAAACTATATAACAGAGAAAAAAAATAAATTATCTTACACACTTCAAAACTTTTTACATTATTAATTATTTTCTCTTAAATTCTGTATTGCTCATGAATAGAGAAAAAATATGATGCAATAAAATTAAAATAGCACAAACACATTAAAAGTAACAATCATACCACTCATGAGAATGAGTCTGCTTTACTTGATTTGCAAGATTAACATCAATTCTTAAAGGCTTCTCTTTGTCTTTAGAAATATCTTTAAGTTTCTCATTTTCAGGCAGCACAGCTGTAGTAATTACACTAGGCCGTGGTTGAAAACTTGAAGATAGAATTGGAGGTGTGTTTAAATGCATAAGTTCATGATCTGACGTACTTAAAACAGCTGCGGTTCCAGAAGCAGACAACACACAAATCTCATCACTAAAATTTGTTACAATGGGGATTAGTATTTAAAAAATTATTTAATTACAAAAAAAATAGTACGCTAAACAACCAAAAATGTAATAAAAATAATTTATTATCAGTTTACAATATGAATTCTCACACATACACAAAATTCCATATTGCACTGATTTTCATTAAATAAATAAATTAAAGAAAGATTCATAAATAATAATTTTACCTAATATTTGTTGTTTCCATGTAACCTAAAACAACATTACAGCCTAGAGCTCGAATATGTGATCTGATTTCCTTCCGAAGCTCGGTCCACCAAGCATCTCTAGTCTCAGGTTCATCTACATTATAAAAACCAATTTAAAAACTTCAAATTAAGATTTACATTTTTAACTATAGCCTTGTTAATTTGAAGATTTTATGCATGAAAAAAATAGAACTATTTTAATTTATAAAGAAAAAATTCTGAAATCTTTTGTTTTAAAAAAAGTTTCATGAATGTAGAAATCTAAAAATGGTATGTATTAACATCCCAACAGCCAAATTTGTGTCGCATGAATCATGCCATAATAACAGCAAAAAAAAATTCTTACATATTTTATTTGAAAAAATACTTTAAACATCCAAAATCAGATTTGGGCAGAAAATGGGTTGATATTCACAACAAAATAGAGTCAAAACAGTCTTTCTTTCCTTTCTCCTGATACTGTTACCATGTGAATTCAAACATATATGATTTCAAAAGATGTCATGCTGTTCCCTTGTGTTTCTTATTTCTCCATTTTGCACTGTCCCCCATTCTTTCAACAGCTTGTGAATGGACACCTGTTTCAGGATCATTAAAATTTTATTTATGATTAACCTTTCCATGAAAGAACCCTTCTCTTCCTACTTTGTTAGCCTGGTAACCTTTCCATGGTACATTTCCGACTGGTATGCTTGATATAATGAAGCGATTCAGTTGGCAAATTTGGCTGCAGTGATGTTAATATGCAAGTATCCTAAAAGCTTACAAAAGTAATGAAAATATTAATCAGTATAACTATAACAACACAAAATACAAACATTTTATAATCCAATAATAAAATTTTAAAAATAATTTATTTTTGTCATATTGAGAGAAATTATTGTAATATATTTTTAAAAGTATTCATTAATTTACAATTTTTCCCTTAATATCACAAATATAATAAAGTTACATTATTTGTCACTTAAATTTAATTTTTAAAATGCATTTGAAAAATGCAAACCTATTCTTCATGGGAAAAAACTTGCTAATTGAAATTAATTTTAAGTTTCCTAAGATGTTCATTAATAAACAATCACAAAAATAACCTCTCGTTGAACTAAAAAAAAATGCATTTAAACCATCAAAAATCCTAATTTTTTTAAATAAATCATCTGCAACATATTAATGATTTTTTTTAATATTTTATTAGCATGTTATATAATTAAAATTAGATTTCAGAAACTTGTACATGCATTCAATTTTATCCTAATGAGAAAATGCAATCATTTGACAGTCTTATTTAATCAAAAATTAGTTCTCTCTCTCTCTCTCTGCAACTATTTACACCAAAGTTTCCAACTATATTGTGAATTATAGTGTATCAGAATTAGAATTTAATCTATTCTAGAACAAAATGAACACCCTCTGAGGGAATAGCAATGACATGGCATGTCATCGCAGCGCACGTCAGCCATAAG
>BMAU01013913.1:0-31883 GCA_019973935.1 Trichonephila clavipes
ACAAAACAATTTGCAAAAGAAAACTTTAGGTCATTATGGCTGTAGACCTAAATGTTCGGGTATACTTCAGTTAGTATATACTTAATTTCGACAAACCGTAGAGTTCATAGTTATTATTCAGGGTGAAAACCATCTATCACTACGTGTTAAATTATTCAAGATACTGCCGATTGTTCATTTTCCCAATACTATTTCAGATAATGGCTGAGAATAATTAAGAGTGTTATCCTGAGAATAAAATGCAAATGGAGTCTAGGACTTATCCTTTTAAAATGGCATTCTAAAGTTGGAAACTATATTTCATTATCACAGCATGCATTAATGCGCATGAATTAATTTTAGTGCGGATAATTATTTTGAAACATTTATTTGTACAAAAAAGAATTGAGTGCCTGTAATTTTTAGGTTTTGTTCATTCTTAAGAAACAATAAGTTGTCAAACTTATAGCCACCATTATTTCTATGTAGTCATTGCTATGAGTTCTGCTGTAAATTAAGTGTCATTGTATAGAGAAGCCGATGAACATGAAATATTTTTAAAAAAGGAAAGCCTTTACACTTGCGTGGTGTGAAAAAGTTTTGGAGATTAGATTATCAATATGTATTATATCTTTTGACCATTGCTTAACATTACGAAGTCCATCAGCAATAGATCGCTTGTAGTTTCTGAGAAAAACGTTAATAAACTGGTTTGGATACAAAATACAAATTTTGCTTAATAAGCAATCTTAATCCGTTCAGGACCATGATACCATATATAGTATGTGATGACGCGTTTTTCCCTACAGGATTCACAGTATCATATATGTGATTGCGCTTGCCCTTCTCTGAGGTCCATGATCACACAGGTGTGATCAGAATTTGGAAGGTATTTTATATTATTTCTTACAAGGGACTAATTGATGGTTAAAGTTGAATAATGCATAAAAAAAGACTTTGAATTTCATTATACGCTTTCAGTTCAGAGTTTTTAATTAGATTCCAGATATTTATGAATGTAAGCAACTGCTCATGTTCAGATTTTTCGGGATAATCGAGCATTCAAGGGTTTGTGATTTATTGCGCTCTTATTTCTGTTTATATTTTGATTATGTTGGAAAAAGAAAGAAAGGTTATTAGTTTATTGGGTATTAGTTATAATAATAGTTTCAGTATTTATTTTATATTTATATTTATGGTTCATATTTTCATCAATAATTTGAATACTCAAAATACATTTGAAAAACTGATCTTTATAGAACATATAAGATAACGCATGTTTAACGAAAAAGAACCTTTGTTCTTGCAATATGACTCATTTTTAAATTCAGTAAGAACAACCTATTCTCTTACGTTGCTATCGCAATTTGAGTTTCCAAAACCATAAGAAAAGAAAATATAATTACTAAAGTGATACTAAGAAAGCAAAAAGAATTATAGGATTAAGGTATCCAACTACTTTCGGAACCATAATTTTTCAAAATCATATAAATGGATGATATTCATGATATTTAGTGTTACTTACATTAGAAGACTTATAGATAAAATTGTTTTAAGAATAATATTACAATAGGTACAATATTTTTGACAAAAAATTAACATAGAATATTCAAATTTCAAAACATTCTCCTTTTATGAAAAATGCTTCTATTATAATAATATTTTGTGCCTACATATAATACCTCAGAATTCTGTACAGACGATGAACTAGAATTTTTGAAATATATAACTTAGAAGTGGATTTATCCGTATTTTACTACAACAGAGGGAAGAAATTTTGAGAAAAACGCCGATAATTTTTTCAATTGGTGGTAACTCTAAAACTAATGTGAATGTTTCAGAAATTGTACTTAAGACTCTCTGGAAAAGTCCTTACTTTATCTAAGCAAAATATTACTATTATAGAACTATTTTCTATAAAAGTAGAACGTTTTGAAGAAAATGATATTCCCAGATATTTTTTTTTTCAAAAATATTGTATTTAAATATTTTTTTTGTTATTATGTTCTTAAAACAATTTTATACATGTATTCTAGTCTAAGTGACACTAAATATCATAAACTTATCCATTTATGCGCTTTTTTTAAAAAATCACTATTCCGAACGTAGTTAAAAAAAAAAAAAAAAGATACATTAGATGTTATTTAAAAGATTTTCATCAGTTAGAGCCGCATCGTTTGATATTTGCCAGATAGTATTTTGCAAATTTAGCGCCTATTTTGTTTTTTAACCCTCATGACGAAAATAGAGAGTAATTTTTTTTTATTAAAATGAAAACTTTTTATTTAAAATTCGCAGTATTGTTTTTTTTAAATATAGCAAAATTGTTTGAAGTGGGCATATTTAAACATTATCACTTATAATAAAAAAATGTTAGCGCAATTAATTGCATTTAAGATTTTTGCATACATTTTTAAATTAAATTAGGCTTAGCAGGGAAATTAGGCCGGTCCTGTGTTTCCTTACTTTCTTTTTTCGCTGGTCTTGAAGGTGTTAAGAGAGTTTCTGGTACTTCAACTGAATTCAAACATATCTGGTCTTATTTAGTGAATTTTAAATACTTTACCTAATGCCACTGAAATAGGGAAACCTACCTAGAAATGAGTTGGACCTCTTCTGCCCTAATAACGGCTGCCGCATGACTAGGCATAGATTCAACAAGTTTCTGGAAAAGTTCTAAAAGAATGACGTGCCAAATATTGGTGAAAGCTGTCCATAGTTCAATAAGGATCGTTGGTACTGTGTGATGACCTTTCATGGCTTGATCCAAAACATTCCAAATATACTCAAAAGGTTTTAAATCTGGGTTTCTAGGTAGCCAATTTATGAAATAAAAGTCAGAGGAATGCCCAAATAACTAGCCAGTGGCCAACCGGGACCTGTGAGAGGTACCGTTATCTTGCAGGAAAACTACATTAACATGCGGATAACAGAACATCATAAACAGAAAGAGGTGATAATCCAGCAACTCTACGCACCGAATAACATTGAGGGAGGTTAGTTCACGCACAAAAGATCCCAAACAATGCCACGATAAAACAAACCAGACAATGATTGAGCCACCATGCCATTGTACAGTTCCAACCTGACATGCAGGATGCAAGGCTTCCTGAGCCTAAGGCCATATTCTCATCCTCCCGTAGGCGTCAAGTAGTCGGAATAGAGACTCATCACTCCATGCTTCTCGGTTTTAGTCTTCCACACTCCATTCTCTGTACGATTTTGCCCATGCAAAACATGCATCCCAATGGCGAGCATTGAGCAACGGTACTTTCGTCGGTCGAAGTCTCCCGAAACCCATATGGTAAAGCAAGCTTTGCACAGTCTGTTTCCTGACTGCACGACTGGCACCGAAATTGAACTGGGTGGTAATTTGTGCTAATGTTTGGCTTTGCTAGCTACGTAGATTACGTCTGAGTCCCCTCTCACCATCCACTGTCAATGCTAATTGTCTTTTGCAGTTTGCCCAATTGCTAGATTTTTATCCACCATCCTTGCATTTTTGGTATTCTATTAACACTGTCAATCTTTTAATTCCTAGCTGTGTAAAGATTTCGAAAATTAATTGGCCCAGGCATCCCGCACCTACAATTTACCCGCAATCGAAGGCGTCTAAATCAGGCATTGTACCCATACTGGTGTGAACGATAATCTTCATGTTGTTGTCCAATAATTTGATTTAGTAATTTTTTTTATGTGTGCTCCTTCAATATTACATTCAATGTTTCTTCCTTCACTATTGTATTCTATGTTGGACAAATTCACGGTATTTTAGTACAGACTTTACGGAGAAGATTTTTTATTCTCTGGCGTAAGGAGCTACATCTTTCTTCACGGGGATAGGGGGGATTCACGCTTCTCTTCTTTTTTTTTCTCTTCGCCATTGGAACATTGTTTCTTTTATTTGCAATAATCTGATCTCTAGCGCAAAGACAGAAATATTGTTCTGACTGCGTTCAGTAAAAACTGCGTTCTTCCCGGGGTTAAACAGCTTTTTGAAGCAATTAATTAATCATAGATAATTGTGTGTTAAATATTTATCGTATTCAGTACATAGTTTTGCGGGGGTTCTTAGTTTGAAAAGAATAAATGTTTATTCGGTTGTAAGATTTCGAAAATCTTGCTGGGATCAAGGAACTGGAATCCTTGTCGGGGTTTGAGATAATACATCTAAACAGCGATATTACACATACATTTTGAAAAAGGATTCCTGATCTGTGATTCAACCATCTTCAGATAAATCATCAAAAAAAAGTTTTCTTCTGTTTTGTTTCTGAATGCATGACATTACACCCTTGATTTGCCAAATATCCGGACATTTTTAGCACACACCTGAGTAAATTTTGAATTCTTATTAGTGCCAGTCTGCTCAGACGATTATTCAACAGAGTATTAGCTTTTCGTAGGGCAGTTTTGTCATGCAGTAGGGTTAAAGGAAAATGGTCTTTGATTTCATATAACCAAGAAAATAATGATCCCAAGCCTTTTATAAAACCATACATGTCTAATATAATAATTAAAAATCGTTACGTTTACCTTTTTTAGTTAAACTTAAATTAAGTTTATAAAATGCTTTCATTATCAATGAATAGCAAATCTAGCAAATGATTTTAAAAATAGCATGACTCTTTATTGGATTTTAGCATAGCAGCATAACCTAGACCTTTATATTGAAAACAGCTATTCTCACACAGTATTCACAAATCCGTTAAATACAAGCAGCTGCGAATAATTTAATATTATTATTTCAAGTACAATTAATTAGTTATCCTATGTGTTGAGGCAATATGTATCTATTTCTCATTTTATTTTAATTTACGGAAACGTGTATAATTTAGAGTTCGGGAAAAATGTATGGAATTTTTAAACTGCATTCTTAATTTCTCATAATAGCAGACTTTAAAAGAACGTAACTCCTGTTTTCCCTTTACAAAAATATAAAGTTTATTTTACACCATGTTTTATGTTACTTATCAACCTTGTAAAATAAAGTCGAAGGTATTATGAACTCTATTGTACAAGGTGACTCACTACAAGACCGACAAACCTACAGGATGTGTATGGGGTACAGACAGAACATGAAATCACATAGGAATGCAAGGTCGCTATTGCTGTTGCTGCGAGCTATGGTACAAATGAGCAGAGCAAAAGAACAGAAACAGCAACTCACTAAGGAAACAGATAATATATATATATATATATATATATATATATATATATATATATATATATATATATATATATATATATATATATATATATATATATTTATATATTACTGAAAGGTTATACTAAAACAGGCGTTCAAAATTACGACCTCAAGCCTATCAAAAGACCTGTGGTGCTGCATGGAATTTCTTACGTTCTCGAAGATTCCTGGCACGTCACGTATCATTCCGTTAGTTGCAGGTATTCGAACGATGATAAATTCAACTGAAGAAACGGACGTCTAGTACACCAAACTCCTAATGTGGCTAAAACCAAACTCATGTCACCTTCTGTTCACACTTGCAAAAGCCGAGTGATATGGAACACCCCTATTCCAGTAACGTCCGTAATACAACTGCCGAGCAGAGTGTCCATTACAATTCACAGCTTTATGCGTAATGAGCACGTCGACAAGTTTTTCATTTAAATGCAAGTTAATTCTACTACCTCCAGAAATGGATCACAAATGACGACTTCCAGGAGCATTTGTTTCCCTGAAACCTTCCTTTCAGCACGACCTATCGCAAGACTACCTGTAGTGATCTTTCATATTGTAAGGACTTTCATGCAGGACCATTGTCAGGCAAGCCAGATGAATGGTGATCATAATTTCAAACACCTCTTGTAGTACAACCTTCCAATAATTTTTGTCTGTCCCATTAATGTGTTGTTATTTCTGTTCTTTTTCTCTTCTTTGTACCCTTGCTTGCAACTATGATATTTGCGACCCTGTATTCCTATGTGATTTCGAGTCGTTTATGTACTCCATACACACCCTGCAAGTTAGTCGGTCTAATAGTGAACCACCCTGTTTAGTATTAGGAAAAAAATCTTGCCATTACAACCCAACTGAGTCAAACTTGTTACTGTAGAAAAAAAAATATCGTATCGGGCCAATCAAGGAGTACTAATTATTTCTGTTTTATTTGCTGGGATGTATTTTTCTTCTTTTTGTGTGACTTTTCACTTTATCATTCATGTAAAATCACTTTACATTGATTTTTGAGTGTAACTGAATTTATTCTGAAGCATGCTTAAATACAATTAAATTAAAATTATTAAATCAAAACAATTTAAATTGTAAACAATTAACGTCTCATCTTCAGCGGGTAGTGTTAACATTATTAAAAGTTGGCTGGTCCGAGGGAATAAAATTGTGTTATTGTACGTACTTCATGAAGCTCATTAGGCTATTGGACACGGAAGAATATGATAAAATTCCGTGAAATAACTTTCAACCAAATAGAAAATCGTTACACGTTATGGTATTGAATTGTACATCCACCTTTGTGAATCTTGTCAGAAAAAACTAAAAATTATTTTTAAAGAAAGGCATTGTTGTGAATACTGTCGTTTTGTTTCCCAGTGTCAATATATTGGTACTTTTAATGAGTGGAAAATATGAAAATTTCTAATGACTTGTAAATTTTGAAGAAATTTCAAAATAAGTATATGTGAAATCACTATTAGTTTTGTACTCTTAGAACTTGCTTAGAAATAAAGATATTCCTTACCACAAAATTCATGTACTGTGAGTTGAAATTGGGCCAAGGATTCGTCAAATGCATGTGTAAAACAAAATACCAAAATAATAATTATTTTTATGTGAAAAATGTAATAAAGCGTAATTTAATATGTCATTCAAAACTATCGTGCTGCAACAAGTAAGTTGATTTTAGTTTCTTATTTTTTATATGAAAAGTTTGTTTTCTTTAATAAGAAAGACATAAATTTTGTTTGGTACAAATTTCATTTTGTTTTTATGTATAATATTTTAATGGGACTCTCATTATTTCTTCAGAATAACATTTGTATTTTTAGGAATGTGCATCATTGATATAATAGTCTTATTTCAAACATTGTCTAAATAGCTTTGGACATTCTATACAATGCCTAGGCAAAGTATGTAACAATTCTCCCATTTCATACTTTGCCCAAAAACGTCATATATTCTATACAATGCCTAGACATTCTATAGAATACCGGCATTTCATACTTTGCCGGTACCATATTTATATGTCTGGAGCGGTTGTTTGTGTATACTATATAGCGGGAAGTTCTGTCCTTTTTGGATACAGCAAGTTTCAAGAAGTATGCACATATAAATTGATGCGCATAGTGTAAAGCAAAAGATTTTGGTTCATATTCATATTAGTAAGAAAATATTCGACATGAGTTCTACGAAATTTTTTAGAGTGAAAAATTTGAATCACCATCTCATCATACGCACATTCTGTTTTTATGGAAAGCATTCAAACACTTCATGGACCGGATGATATCTGGGGATTAAACGTGGATTACCTATGGAAACATCGTATGGAAAAGGGCTTACTATGGGCCCAGAAAGCCTCTTCTTCAACTACTAAATCGAAGTTCAGCCTGAGTAAGAGAATGATGTATATGGTGGTGGAACATTTGATGGCTAAAACATTTTGAGCTGTTGATCATATGAATAGTTAAAACTGGTACTGACAGCAAATGGATAATTTAAGAACAGCATTAAAGGGAAAACTTTCAATGATTTTTGATAGGATTGGTATCTGAACGTTTCGCAATAATGTCAATATTATATAGAAACTCGCATAACAAGGTTATGGAATTCTGTCGTATCAACTGCATACTCCTCGGCGCTTGCATTTTTCATTATCACTTGTTTCTGTCCAAAAATTATTCTCTGGTTAAAAAAAATAAAATCCGAAGAAGATATTAGTCAAGAACTGGTGCAATGTTTCACTTTTGGAAATATAACATTTAAAAAAATATATTTATTTATCCAACGCCCGTACTTGACTTCATGACCATTTGATGTCAAACCTCCCAGTACTGACTGACGATGTCGTCAGTCGAGTAAAATATTAAGCTGAAAAGAACAAATACTACATTTTGATTTGAAAATGAAATGCATTACTCTGGTGAGACGTTCTAATTAATTATAACATTTATATTATTCGAAAAGATTTATTCAAGTAATGGAAAAATAATATTTTATTTCATTTTATAAGCGAGAGAAGAGAGCTTTCCAGTAGACCTTATATATATACACACACACACACACATATATATATATATATATATATATATATATATTGTATTCTAAAAGTAGCCACAATTGGAAATACAAATAATCATATTTAATGACGGAAAGAACAAACGATTTTGCATTTAATTGAACAAACGATGATATATTGGTAGGAAATTTAGTAATTCTCTTATCATAAAATGTAAAGAAGATTATAGAATATTTTTATGAAACAAGATGTAATTTTTTTGATAGAAGTAACAATAAGAAACTTCCAGAATCTCAGATAATTTCCGTAATGGGAAAGAAGTTGACCTAAATGAGTAATTGTGTAGATGCACAATTTGGGAACGAAACTTATTATATATAATCTAACGTTTTATCTTATAAAACGAAGGGAAACGCAAAAGCTTCTATCCACAAATTTGCCTCTCTCTATCCAACCGTACTTTCCTTCCGAAAGTAGGCAATTTACTTATTCATATAATCTTTGTACATTTAATCAAATTTCTTGCTTTTAGAGTTTTCCTTTTAGTGAGGTTAATAGTCAGATAAAACTTATTATTTTCTGAGCATTATTTTCGTATTTCCTTTTCAGTTATTAAGAATTAAGCAGATACCATTTTTATTTTAATACATTTGTATGTATGCATCTTTTAACTAACTATAGACGATTACTCGTGCTATGATTCGTTATCACATTTAAGGTAGTATTATTAGATTTAAAGATGCTGATAGCAAAACAACAAGCTAATGTAGGAAAAACGCCGAAAACTATTAAAAACTCATAGAAAATTAACCAATGTTTCAAAGTACTGAAGAAGCTGCAAGTAAATTGTTTTGAAACCGAATTATGGAGGATTTTGAGATTTTATATTTCAGGACTGTTTTCAGAGTTTGTAAGTAGAAAGAGAGATTAACTTTAATTGTTATTAAAATTGGCGAGTTAGATTTAAACTCAAAGATTTTCGTTTAGTTGTTGCTTGGATATTAGATTGGAATCTGTGGTCAAAGATTTCAGTGTGGTTAGTTTTACCCTCATTAAAGTCTAATCCATAAGAAATTATATTTTTTTAGATTGATTAAAATATGGGAGAAATTTAATAACATCTCTAAAACATTTATCGTAAAGCACAATTATAAACTCGGATTCGTTCTGCGGGTTCTTTTGTGCTAAATATCAATTCAAAAAGTAAATCTTTATGAGATGTTGTAGGTAGTCACTTTCAAAGCACCAGAATGAAGGCTAAGCTTTCTCTTTATAATAACATTTTTTCATTTAAAAAATTTCAAAATATTTATTTATCAAGAAGCGTTTTATTTTTGTTTGTAATTGATATTCATCTTTAATCAGGGTTAAAATACTCAAAGAAAATGACAAAACGCTTTAATTGATCCTGAAACGAAGATGTAATTCCATTAAGACATTTCTTTAAGGTATCCGAATACCCTAAAACCATGATTTTTCTCAAAAATTGGCAATTTTTCTTACGAATTTATTTTATAGACCATTTTATGAACTTAATAACAATACCAAGTACTTTATTTTCCCTCCACTAGAACATAAACTACAAGCGTTTTAGTAAAAGCAATTTAGTAAAAGCAGTGAATAATTTAAATAAGAGAAAATATACTTACCTACTTTTCAAGGATTTTTCAATTTTTCTTTTATAATTTGAGAAAAAAATCCAATAAAACTAAAAAAAAAATGTTCCAAATGTGCGTGAGCTTAATAAAGGACATAAATTACAGACATTTTTCAGTAACAATACACAAGAACTTTATTTTTCCAGCAAAACCGTCATATTTTCTTCACGTTATTATAGTTTTGCTGTCGTTTGATGATCTACAAATAGCATTTTGAGCTTTTTCTTCCTTGTGTCTTTTTAACAAGGTGAATGGCTACATTTATGGCTTCATAGTTTTCTTCATAGAGCTCTGTAGGCACCATTTGAAAATTTCAATTCAACTCTAACGTTTCATGTCCCTCACTTTTCGCATGTTTACTTTCGCTATCTTGATTAATATGTATTATTTCAGCAAGTTCTTCAATTGCTAGATCAGTTTCAACTTCCTTCAATAGAGAGATCACATATGCCTATTTTTTATATTCTGCTCATTTTCCTTTATAAAACATAATAAGTCGTAAAACACAGCAATCAAAAAGAAAAAGTGGTTCATAGGGGAAAGTGTAGTATGTTCATAGAAAATATTTTTGAACAAAAGTTGTCACGCAGGGAACTCAATCTAAACAAGTACCCTGATTGTAAAAAACGTTTGCCACTCTCAAAAAAGGGGCATATTTGTGACGAATTCATTTTAGTTCCCATTAAGACTGTGTAATAGGTGGATACCATCAAGGTCACTGTTTAACAAAAAAACAGTTTTTCAAGAATTTTCGATTTCAAGAGCCTGGGGTGAATATGCGCCTCATGCGACCGCTACCATTTTAAAAGTGTATTCAATATAAAAATATCGATATCAGTTCTAAAAAATAATCGTGTAAAGCATTTTTCATTATGCACTATAAGTTATACAATACTCATAAAAATACATCTTGGCCATATAATCCTTCAAAGTGCTCTACATGCTTATCCATATATCATAATACTCATTCACATGGGAAAAAAACAACCAAAAAGTATTACTTAAAACTTTCCTAAAAGAAAAAGAGATGGAGTGAAACATACCAGTAAGTTTGAAGGTCAAATATATGATAATAAAAAGTAGTATTCTAGGGGTTAAACCAGTGTTTCTCAAAGTGTGGGGCGCGCCCCCCTGAGGGGGCGCGAGCGTATCGAAAATTTAAAGATTTAAAAAAAAATAACCGGAAAGAGAAGTAAAACAAAATGCTTTCTTCCATAATAAAAAAAATACACACAACAACACTGACATAATTTATGTTTATTATCTGGCTTTTGTCCGTCATCAAATAGCTATCTTTGATCCCAAAACCAAATTAAAGAAAAAAAAAAACATTTTGTTTTATTTGCTGTATTTCCTCAATGAGAGATTTTTTTATTACGTTTTAACATAAAATATTACTCATTAAAAGAAAAAACGAAACCCAGACCCTGAGAAAAATTCTAAGAAGATAAACAATTCACCACTGTAATTATTATTGAAATACTGTACATTAGTTGTAGAAAAAGAAAAGGAATTCAGGATTCACTTTTCAGCCAGGCTGCATAGTACGTTTGCTAATCATTTGATTGACCTTCAATCTTATGGTATGGTTATTATCAATATTAGTTCCCTCCCATCTTTTATGCGTTTGCTTTTCACTTAGGGAAATTGTAAATAATTGAGTTTTGCGATATTTGGAAAAGAATTGAATGGTTTAACATTTCTGTAGGATAATTGAAAAGTGTCTGATTTGATGTCCTTTATTATGGTCTTGTACTTTTGAATCATTTTAGTTCAGTTTTATTGGATTTTTTCTCAAATCATCAAAGAATTGAATAGTCCTTGAAAGAAGGTAAGTATACTTTCTATAAATTAAAATAATCACTAGAATTCCGATTTGTATCATGTACAGTAAAAATAATTCTAAACAAATGATTGGGGTGACTGTGAGTCTCCCCGCAGTACCATTAATGTTAGTATCGAGTACGCGTCTGCTCCCGGGTTAAAACATTTTGAAGTCCTCTCGCTTTAAATGATAAAAAGTAACACAATTATTCTTCATCGGAATTTTATATTCTTTTTCATAATTTAACATTAATTCTAAATGCTAATTGTGTGAGGTTTAAAATTACAGTTCTTTTAAACAGTTATTTACAATTATAGCATTTATCTAAAAAAAAATCATTTTACATTTTTGTATACTATGTCGTGCACACAGTTTTACTCTCCTTACAGTTCAGCTATTATATCAAGAATAATGTTTTATTTTTTTAAAAAATGAACTCGTGCGAAGAGTCGGTGTTTCAGCCAGTATACGTTTGATGTATCAGTACTGAAGAAGGTATTTTATAAATAATTTCTTATTACTGAATTTGGCCGCGGTAGCCGAGTGGTATAGGTATCGGATCGTGGCTTGCCTTGTCACGAGTTCGAGCCCAGTACCACTAAAGACCCACCGTGTAGGGCAGCGATGCACGTTAAATCTGTTGAGAGTTGAAACGTTTTCCCGTTGGTGTGGTGTGGTAGTTAGAAGAGAGGGGTGCCAGCTCAGGTGTCATCCACGTCACTTGACCATGGTTCAAAATTACGTGGTCCGTCGTCAAAAGCCCTCGTGCAGCTGAACAGTGCGACGTTAATATTCAATCAATCAATCTTATTACTAAATTAAGAACAAGTTTAATAATTATTAGGGACGTCTACGGGCTTGTCTTGTAGAGGAAAGTTTTTCAAAGGAAGGTTTAATATCAGAAATTGACACTTAAAGAGTTATTTTTCTATATTTAGCTGAGATCTATATTTTGTCTTCAAGGCATCCACTGCAGAAAATCCGGTTTGAAAAAGGTAGGATGTTGAAAATGGTAATAATATACGAAGTGCTTTTGTTTTCAGTACAGACAATTCCTCATCCACCTCTACCCCAAATTCAAAGGGCGATTTATTACAAAATAGCCTTTTAATTTTTCACTGGATGTGAAATCTATGAAGATTTCTTCTTCGGAAGTTGAGAGCCCTTCTGGAAGATCTTGAAATAAATCCCTAATCCACTCGTAACTTGCTACCAAGCTGTCCTCATCCAGAAAATACTTTTTAAAATTCTTTGCCAACATAGCTAAATGATTTTACATGTTTTAAAAACAACTTTCACATGTTGTTCTACAGATTTGAAAGTTTTAACACATCGAGCTGGGGCTTTTTTTCCATCATTTACTTCAGTAGTGGTAAATCCAAAATTTAAGTATTTTTGAGAAGATCGCCTTGATTTAATTTTCGGAACCATGCTCGTTCGTCTGTGTACTTGTCGATTCTTTATTATGGTCGAATGTTTGCTTACGACTTAAAAATGTATGTATGATCTTGTTTTAATCTACTGCCGTAAATATTTAATTACCGTGAATTACAATTAACGTGGAAATTAAAAAAAATGTACATTCAAGCTAGATTCGGTAGCTATAGGAGTATCGAGTCGACCAAAACTGACTGGAATTGTACGAGGAAAAGCATTTTTACATGTTTTGCGCAGACGTCCGATAGGTTGCCCAGACTCACGCAAACGTACCCTATAATGCCAAATGTGATGGATATGACAGAGAGCGACATTGACTAGACTATTTTTCTAATGACATTTGTATTTTGAGAAATGAATGCTGAAGGAAATAAAGCTTTAATTAAATACATCATTTTGCGATCTGTTCCAATTTAAAAATTAGAAAAGAAAAATAACATAATTCTCTAAGTAATATATATTTTAAGTAATTTTCTTAAAATATATATTACTTAAAAGTTATATACACAAAAATTTAACATACTTATCATATTAATTTGTACGGTTTATAATTAAGATCGTATTGTAACTTTTTAGCGTCTCTCTCTCAAAGTGCATTTTTATTGCAGTAAATACATTATTGTTGTACAGGGGGCAAGACAAAAATTATGATTGAAAATTCGGTCGCCAGTATTGAAAGTTTGTGAAACACTGCTTTTAATGTATGAGTGGTGCACAGAGTATTTTATGATTAATTAATTAATACTAAATTAAGAACAAGTTTAATAATTATTAGCTACTTCCATGGGCTTGTCCTACAGAGCAAAGTTTTTGAAAGGAGTTTTAAGATAAGAAATTGATCCTCTGAGTACATTTTCTATATTTAGCTGATATCTATATTTTGTCTTCTAAGCAACCACCGCATTTTGTAATATGTTCCAATTTAAAAATCAGAGAAAGGAAAAGTAACTTAGTAATTATCCTATTACTTAACTTTTTTTTTGCTTAAAAGTAACATATACAAAATTTAATACTTATGTCGTGAATTTGTACGGTTTATAATAAATATTGTTGCTTTATCGTAAAAGTGCATTATTATTGCATTCAGTAAATTATTATGTATAAGGGGGGGCGCGATAAAAATTGTGATTGAAAAGGGGGCGCCAGTATTGAAAGTTTAGAAGCACTGGGTTAAACGAAACGTAATAAAAATTTCTCATAATGGTATTACAGCAAAGCAAACAAATTGTATTTTTTTATCTGGTTATAGAATGAAAGATAGCTAATGAGGGTTTGAAGTGGAATCTTTTATTTTTGATGATCACCAGTTGATATATATACATTATGTCAGTATAAATGTGTATTTTTACTATGTCAGAAAGTGTTTTGTTTTACTTCATTCCAAAAGATTATTTTTTAGACCTTTTATTTTCAATATGCTCGCGCCCCTCTCTCAGGGTTATCACGCCCCCCCAGAGGAGCGCACTCCATAGTTTGAGAAACGCTGATATAATATAATTTTATTCATCTATGCAATAATACTTTTAAAATCACTTTTAAATAACTAACATTAAAATGACTAAGGATACAAAATTATGACACAAAAAATAAAATTATACATTCAAATAAATAACTATTACATAAATACATTGGATTGTGCATACATCAAATTGCACAGTCTTCTTTTCTATATATTACGTAAACTTGAATGTTCGTATTTAATTGCACATAAGATTTGATTATGAAAGAAATATGTTTAAGTGAGCTTTTTTCAATAAAATGCTGATAATATTCGTTTTGTATTTAATTATTATATTTAATTTTTTTATATTTTATATTTAATTTAATAGTTGTTCACATATATCTTAGGTTTAAACAAATATTTTTAAAGTTATTTTATGCTCTTATTATTAAACAATTTTGTTTCATTTGTACACTGGTAACAAATAAAAAAAATTAACACATAGAATTAACAACAAAAATTTAATGCTGTCAGAAACTTCTTCAAATTTATTTTAATAACAGTTTTCGTACTTAATAATTTAAAATAAATCTGTATAATTCCTCTACGTGCATGTGAATGTTCCATATTAAAATAGAAATGTCAAAAGGAAATGTTTAAAATTCCTTAGTTTAAAAAAAGGTTCTGTAGTCATTTTATGGACCAGAATGTTTTCCTTAATAGAAAAAAAGTAGGCTTATATTTGTTATAGTAAAGCAGTAAAGTACAGTAAAACTAATAAACTGACTATTCATATATATGAAATGTTTCGAGACAGAATCAGACTTAAATTTTAAAGAACTTTATTCAATCATTTCTATATCTCTTCTGACGCTGAGAGCATGGAGAAAAAATCACGCCAATGTGTGGGTTAAGTGGATAACACTTGAAAAACAGATGCGGTAAGTATCGCGGATTTTATGATTGTACTTTAAAGTTAATGCTGATACATGGGGACTATTAAATCTATCGATCTGGAATTAGACATGTTTATTGGCTTGGCCATATGATCGGAAGATATTAATGGGTTATTAGTTTGATACTTGAAGATGTGAACTGAGGAAAAATGAGTTAAGTGCTAGATATGGGAATTTAATTTTTAATCTCATTTAATTATCCGTTTATATATATATATATAGGATTGATTTAGCATTTAGTTTTGATTCATAAGTTTGACATGAAAATTCATATGATAATCTTATGGAGTGTGATTTTTTAAATGAGATTTGACAGTTTATTTATGTCTATATTGATGAGGAGAATATAAAGTAATTTTTTAATTGAATTTTTATATATATTAACTAAAATATAATGATATTGAAGATTTTTATATTTTTAAACACTGATAACTTGGCTTTCAATTTTGATTGTCATTGTTCGGTGGTACAGTATGATGGAGTTTGTGATATCGTCAATCATTTAACATTAGAATGAGACTGATATTTTTGGGTTAAGATGGATTATGATAAAATGAGACAGTTGCAAAATAGTGATTTGGTGGAAGATAAGGGGCGCAGACAACATGAGACAGCATGCAAAAAAATTATAAATAAAATAAAAAAAAATAAATGTTAGCTTCTTGTTCGTTGGTTAATGAGAAATTTTCGAGGTTTGGAGTACATGATAATCAAAACATTAAGAGTAATAAAACGGTATTATTTGGAATACCGGATTTGTATGGCAGTGTTTCTCAAAGTGTGGGGCGCACCCCCTGGGGGGGCGTGAGCATATCGAAAATTTAAAAAAATTTTTAAAAAAATATTCGGAAAGAAGTGAAACAAAATACTTTTTTCCATAATAAAAAAAAATGCACAACAACACTGATATAATTTATGTTTATCATCAGACGTTTTTCTTTTTTAACATAAAATATTACTCGTTAAAAGAAAAAACGAAACCCAGACCCTGAGAAAAATTCTAAGAAGATGAACATTTCATCACTGTAATTATTATTGAAATGCTGTACATTAGTAGTAGAAAGAAAAGAAAGACATGATTCACTTTTCAGCCAGGCAGCATAATACATTTGCTGATCATTTGATTGACCTTCAAACTTACTGGTATGATTTCTACATTAGTTCCATCCCATCTTTTATGTATTTGTTTTTCGCTCAGAGAAATTGTAAATAATGAAGTGTTTTACGATATTTGGAAAAGCATTGATTGATTTGAAGGATTATTTGGCTAAGATTTATTTTTAAGAGTAATCTCAAACATATAAAGCATAGTGAAAAACGTCATAATCCTTTTTAGAACATCCGTATTTTTTTCTGAATACACTTTTAACCCGGGAGCGGTGGTGCGGGGCATCTGTGATCTCCATTGAAGGAAGTTTAAACTGATCAAGCAAAAGAATGCATATTATTCATGATTGAGAAACACGATGAGCATGAAACGAAAGGAAAATTTTCAAATGCTTCATAAAGAACTCCATCAACTGAAATATAAAACCATAAGTGTACCACAAGGTTCAGTTCGTGTTGTCAAAAAGACACAAGAAAAAAGAAGTTCAACTTTATAGTTGTTGATCACCAAAGTTGTCACGAGTTCGAGCCCAGTACCACTAAAGACTCGTCGTGTATGGGGGAGGAGCACGTTAAATCTGTCGAGAGCTCAAACCTTCTCTTGTTGGAGTGGTGTGGTAGTTAAAAGAGGCCAGCTCAAGTATCGTCCTCGTCAACCATTGTTCAAAATTACGAGGTCCGTCTCTAAAAGCCCTCGTGCAGCTGAACAGTGCGACATTAATATTCACTCACTCGATCATGAAAGCTCATTAAAACTACGATTACTAGAACAAAATATGACAGCTTTGCCAGCAAATAACATTTCTGTAATATTAGTGAAAAGTGTCTCTGATTTGCGTCCTTTATTAAGGTACTGCACTTTTAAATCATTTTAGTTCAGTTTTATTGGGTTTTTTCTCAAATCATCAAAGAAAAATTGAATATTCCTTGAAAGCCGTTAAGTATACTTTCTCTTAATTAAATTATTCACTGGAATTCTGATTTGTATCGTGTAGAGTAAAAATAATTATAAACAAATGATTGGGATGACGGAGTCCCCCCGCACTACCATTAGCGTTAGTATCGAGTAAGCGCCTGCTCCCGGGTTAAAGCATTTTGAAGTCTTCCCGTTTTAAATATTAAAAAGTAACACAATTATTCTTCATAGGAATTTTATGTTCTTTTTTTCATTATTTAACATTATATATATATATATATATATATATAATTCTAAATTCTAATTTTGTGAGGTTTAAAATTACAGTTCTTTTTTACAGTTATTTATTAAAAAAAATAATTTTACATTTTTGTATACAATGTCTCACGCGCAGTTCTACTCTCTTTACAGTTCAGCTATTATATCAAGTATTATGTTATATTTTTTTTAAAAATGAACTCGTGCGAAGTGCCGGTGTTTACGCTGGTATATGTTTAATGTATCAGTACTGAAGAAGGTTTTTTATAAATAATTTTTTAATACTAAATTAAGAACAAGTTTAATAATTATTAGTGACTTCCATGGGCTTGTCTTGTAGAGCAAAGTTTTTAAAAGGAAGGTTTAATATCAGAAATTGAAACTCTTAGTTATTTTTCTGTATTTAGCTGAGATCTATATTTTGTCTTCAAAGCATCTACCTCAGAAAATCCGGTTTAACAAAGGTAGGATGTTGAAAATGGTAATAGTATACGAAGTGCTTTTGTTTTCGGTACAGATAATTCATCATTCACCTCTACCCAAAATTCAAAGAGCGATTTATTACAGAATTGCCTTTTAATTTTTCACTGGATGTGAAATCTATGAAGATTTCTTCGGAAGTTGAGAGCATTTCTGGAGTATCTTGAAATATATCCCTAATCCACTCGTAACTTGCTACCAAGCTGTCCTCATCCAGAAAATACTTTTTAAAATTCTTTGCCAACATAAATAAATGATTTTACATGTTTTAAAAACAACTTTCACATGTTGTTCTTCAGATTTGTAAGTTTTAACACATAACTAGCTGGGGCATTTTCACCCCATCATTTACTTCAGTAGTGGTAAAACCAAAAAAATTTAAGTATTTTTGAAAATATTTCCTTGATTTAATTTTTGAAACCATGCTCGTCTGTGTACATGTTGATCATTTATTATCGTCGCATGTATGCTTACGACTTAAAAATGTATGTATGATTTTGTTTTCATCTACTGCCGTAAATACTTAATTACCGTGAATTACAATTAACGTGCTAAGTAAAAAATGTACATTCAAGGTAGATTCGGTAGCTATAGAAGTATCGAGTCGACCAAAACTGACTGGAATTGTACGAGGAAAAACAGTTTTACATGTTTTGCGCAGACGTCCGATCACACAAACGTACCCGATAATGCCAAATGTGATGGATATGATAGAGAGAAGAATAGACTAGACAATTTTGTTATGACATTTGTACTTTTAGAAATGGATGCTGAAGGAAATATATATCACTTTGCGATCTGTTCCAAATAAAAATTAGAAAAAAATAACATAATATATATAAGTAAGTAATATATATATATATTAAGTAATTTTCTTAAAATATATATATATATATATATATATATATATATATATATATATAAATTACTTAAAAGTAACATATACAAAATTTATTTCTTATACAGTTTATAATTGAGATCACATTGTAGCTTTAGTGTAAAAGTGCATTTTTATTGCAGTAAATACATTATTGTTGTACAGGGGATAAATTATTAATTGAATAAATTATTGCGATACTTTAAGAAAAATATTAGTGTTGAACGAATAAAGTACTTCGTATTTGGACTTAATAAAAAAATAATAATAGTTTTAAATTTATTAAAAACTATTGAATTAAAAGATAGTCACTGATCACAATTGGTCATGGATCTATGCAAATATATTACTAACAGATTAAAAATAAAGATATACTCTAAGGATGCTTATAATATAGAATATTGAACTTTGCTATACATGAACAAATCATACAATGAGATACAATTTTCTGAAATATTTAGGAAACACATGGATTTATTCCCGGTGAGAAATGTGTTAATAAAACGAGCATTCAGGTATAGTAAAAAAATAGTAGATTAGTTTTTAACTATAATAGTACTAAGGAATTGGTAGAAAAAAAAATGTAGATAAAAAAAATGTAGATACAATGATTACAGGAATTACGTGACCAAATATCACAGGCACGTAGTAACTGGCAACTTCGAATTAGTTCAAGATCACACACAGAAATTAAGACAAAGTATGAGCAAAGGTACTGGCTATCGATTGACTATTTCAATTAGCAATTTAAATGTCAGAAAGCTACTATCAGAAAATATTAATAAATTTATTCTAAATGTTGCAATTAAATATAATTTACATACTCAGGCTTTTAAAGAATAGGATTTTTATGCCTTCAAGGACTTGATGAATTTTAATTTTAGAGCAAAAAATGATGATTGTTATAGAAAAATTAAGGGACCAATAGAGAGAAAATTTACAAAATCACTTTGTGATTGTCTATGTAGATAAATTCCCAGGAAATTATGCAATTATGTGTAAATATTACTATAGTAAATTAAGAATTGATCATATACAAAATAATAATGCATATGAACTAAGTAAATTTAGTATGAAAGAAATTAACAACAGATTATTGGCATTTTGTAAACAAATAAATATTTCTAGCAATAAAATTTAATATCCTCATATATTTTTGACTCCTAAATTTCATAAAAATCCAGTCAAATTCCGCAGTGTAACACATGCGTTCAATACTTATATATCCAAATCGGGAAGAATTTTACATACCATATTACAAGATACAATAAAAAAATGTAAAGATTCTTCTATTATAAAAAACAGCCATGATGTAATAAAGATAGTTGATCAACAAGATATATTTTCTGTGCATGGGTTCGGTTTTGAAGATTTATTTAATTCCATCAAAATAGAAGATGTAATTTAGGTACTCTCAGATGCATATGAGAAATATGGTTTGAATAATCACATTAATTTTGAAACTTTTAATACACAAATTCGTTTTGTAAAACAGATGAACTTTATTTTATTTTTCATAACAAACTTTACAAGCAAATCAAAGGATTGCCTCATGGTGGCGCAGCCAGTAATATTCTCGTTAACTTGTATTTACACTACCATGAATCAAATCGAAGAAATGAACCATCTTGCCTCTTATTAAGATACATAGTTGATTTAATTGTTATAGGTCGCGACAGAGAATTTAAACCTAACATTAATTTTTATCCGGAATACCTAAAATTAATACAGACATATTTTAACTCGAACAAAGTTGAATTTTTAGATTTCGATTTAAATATTATGGAAACAAACTATATAATAATATATATAAAAAAAGGGAAACATTTAAATTCAATGTCATAAAGATATTGAACTTCAAAAGTTGTCTGTATATATCATTATTTAGAAATATGATTTTAAATTTCCTGATGAGAAATAATAATTTAACTACATACAATATTGATAAATTCAAGAATATCCAGAAATTTATATTCTGTCGCATACAGAATGATTAAGCCATCAACTTCTTGAGAAAATATTTAGATCAAAAATATTTCTTAAAAATATTTTTAAACTCATAAATGCACAAATCCACCATTCAACATTAGGTCCACAAAGTCAGCTTGTTAGAGGTCCAGCTGTGAAGAATATGTACACATTCCACACACAGGATACATTTTATACACACATACACCAATATTTACACGACTACACATTAAAATTATTTATGACCAATCAAACGTTTATGACCAATCAAACGTTTATGACCAATCAAGCAATTTTTTTTGCATGCAATCCGATTTGCACCAAATACCAAATAGTTAAACTCTAATGTGAGAATATGAATCATTTGGATTGAAAAGGCATTAGTGGGAGTTATGAGCAAAATATAGGATTTGTTATTGTTTTATTAAATATGAGAAATCGTTCAATAATTGTGTATTGATTTATTGATAGGATGCTATTTGGTGAGTTTTTAATCATTTACGCTATTCATTTGTGAATATACTGGGGTTTTAATTTGAACTTTCGGAAATTGTATATATTTTTTCTACCTATACAACTTTTTTAAAGATGGTTGCATCATCTTTGGTGTTCTATGGTTCACTTATATTATGCACTATATTGTTTTATAATTTTAATATTTTAATATTATAATATCTTTCTTATTGCGATGGCGAATAGTTTAATGGATTTATTTTAACTTTATAATTTTTAATTTTATAATTTTTAATTTATAAATTTTTGATAATTGATTATTTTGCGATTATCTTACCAATTTGCAATAGGGGGAAGGTTGGCGCCATCAAACTAGTTTAGCACCACTTATCGGTCCTAAATCCGAGTTTGCACTTGGATATTTACTTACTTGGATTGCTTGAAAACGATGTGGAATTTTATCTTCTATATTTGCCATTGATATTTTGAAATAGGATTCAGTATTATAAGATTAATTTAATTTCAGTTTTTTAATTAATTATTAAGTTGTGATTTATATATATATATACATATATATATATATATTTATAAATTTATGTATGTTCATAGAGAGATACGCCCTAAGCCAAATATCAGGGGAAAAAAAGAATATGCTTTCAAGAATACTTCCAAGAAGTAACGATACTTTCAGTATAAAGTCCGTGAAGCCCTCATATATATTTTAAAACACTCTAACAAAGCAATATTTTAGTCACAAAAAGCAATCCAATCATTAATCACCAAAAAATAATGCAAACAATAGCTATTGATATCAAACAACAAAAAACTTAGTTTATGTCCCTTAGAGTGTCAAGTTCTTTTAAATAAATATATTTTTTGTAAGTATTTTTTAAATAATATACATTGTTTGAATATTTATCCAAAAAAAAAAAAACTTAACACATCAAGAGCTTCGAATATATATTTTATTTTTACTCTTTAAACTTTATTAAAAGTGATGAATCATTTTATGTGTCATGAAAGAATTTCTAAATGATATTGGTCCATCTTATTAGGGGAAAAAATATTTTTCTGATTATTTGTAACTTATAATAAAAAATGCATTGCAGAGGAAAAAAGAAAGAAATGTTCGAAAAGCCCCAATATAATATTTATCAAGAAGAAGAAAACATTTTGTCATTTCCATCTGTGTATGATATGATGACATTTTCTACCGATGTTTTTTCCGAAGTTTTGTCACCATAAATTAAAGATATTCTTCCTTTTGCTGCTATTTTTGTAATATGAATTATAGTAAAATACACTTTGATGTATTAAACCAGTAATCTGGCAAGAAGTGTAATTAAGTGAGGTAAAAACTAAGAGAAAACAATCATTTAAGTGTCTTAAATGTAAAATATGAGGGAAAAAGAAGTAATATAAAAATTTTATTTTAAAATAATAAAGCGCAGATTGCAGAAATGATGTAAATTGTACGAGCAGCTATATATATATATACATACAGAAGGTAGTTCGAATTTTATGGAAGCGATTTTAGTAATAAATTTTTATAAAACAATAATGTATATTTTGAAGCAATTTGCTCCTATCTGATAGCCTTGATTCTTGATAATAGCTCCACCTCGATTTTTTTTATGAAATTAAACTCTCTCTTTTTCTTAGTGATTTCTTGCAAATTTTACTCCCTTTTTGGTGAACCATTTTTAAAGCCCATTCTGTGTTCGTTTTAATAAATCAATAGCAAACAAGTCCACTGAAGAACCGTAGGAAGATTTTACACTTAAATAATTAAATGGAGATAAACTTTATTCCTGTATCTGACTATATCTCTCCTAAATAAGTAGCATTTGGCAGATACGTGTGACTGAAAGGTTTGCGCTAATGAATTTGATACTTATCAATGTTTTTTTTTTATATAAGGTTGGAATTTTTTCTTAAAAAAATTGGTTCTAACACATTTTGCTGATAGTAGAGTGAATTAATTTTGGCTTTACTTCAGACTTGTTTGTTTTTTAATTTCCCTTGTTAGTAAATCCTGCAACAATCATTAATTTCTTTAGAGCAGTGCTTCTCAAACTTTCACTTATTGACGACACAGTGTTTTCAGCCATAATTATTATCGCAACCCCCTTACACAATAATAATGCGCTTTGGCGCTAAAGCTACAATGCGATCTTAATTATAAACCATAAACATTAACAAGATAAGTATTATATTTCGTATTTGTTACTTTTAAGTTATATTTATTTTAAGCAAATTACTTTTAAGTAATTAGATAATTATTGTTATTTTTCTTTTCTCTAATTTTTAAATTGGAACAAATTGCAAAATTATATTTGATAAACAATTTAATTATTCCATAATCCATTTCTAAAAGTATAAATGCCATTAAAAAAAGAGTCTATTCTATGTTGCACTCTATCATATCCATCACATTTGGCATTAATATTTAAAGCGCGAAGCCTTCAAAATGTTTTAACCCGGGAGAGCAGGCGCGCACTGGATACTAACGTTAATAGTCGCGAGAGGTGACTGAATCACCCCGATGTTTTTTTGTGTTTTTTAACAATTACTTTTCTTGTACCCGATTAAAAATCACAATTCCAGTGAAAAATTTAACTAAGAGAAAATAACTTACCTACTTTCAAGGACTTTTCATTTTTTTTTCTTTGAAAATTTGAGAAAAAAACCATTAAAATAGCGAGACCTTAATGAAGGACACAAATCGCAGACACTTTTCGCTAACATTACAGGAATGATATTTGCAAGCAAAACCATCATTTGTTCAAATTATTGTAGTTTAGCTGTTAGTTGATTTGAGCCCTGCGTGACCACTCCCGTGTTAAGTGTATTCTATGTAAAAATATGGATGTTAGTTCTATAAAACGAATTGCGTAAAACGCGTATTTAAATCATGATTTGCATTTTTCAGAATATCCATAAAATAAATCTTGGACAAATAATCCTTCAAGGACATAACTAATGATACCAGTAAGTTCCTAAGTCAAACGATGAAAACGCTGATGAATGACTTAAATCTGCTTGTTGGGGGAAAAGTGAACAAACCTTCCTTTTCTTTCTACTTATATTGTATAGCATTTCAACAATAATAAGAGAGATAAATTTTTCATCTTCCTAGAATTTTTCTCTGGGTCTGAGTTTTGTATTACTTCTGAAGATGTAGTATTTTAGGTTTAAAAGAAAACGTAATAAAATATCTCATCGTGCCATTACAGTAAATCAAACAATTTTTTGTTATAGGAACAGATCGTCGATAAACAAATGGAAGTGGAAGCTTTTATTTTTAATGAAGCTGATATTTATAAATTATATCAGTGTAAATGCGTATTTTTTATAAGTCAGAAAGTATTTTGTTCACTTCGTTCCAGTAAATTATTTTTTAAACCTTTTATTTCTGATACGCTCGCGCACCCTTGTAGGGTTATCAGGTCCCTCCCCCTAAGTGGGCACCCCACAGTAAGAGAAGCACTCCTTTAGAGCACCTAGTGTACACTAACGAAACTATTTAGTATGATCATTCACGTGAGTTGAGTTATGCAAATTGATCTTATTTTATTACAATCACTTAACCCTCTGAGTGGATGACCCACTAATTGAACTTCATTTCGAAAGCGGTCAACTTTTTCAAAGCTAGCGAAGCCGAAAATGTTTCGATAAATTTCGCGAACTGCTTCAAAAACGCACGGCAGTTTAATGCCTTCCCCTATTAAAACTGCAGGAGGTCCTGAAATGGTTTTGCAGGGGATGATTTTATTGCTTTTCGGTATCTGTGTTCTTCGAAACGGGAGTTTCTCATTCAAAGCTGTGGCCTAGGGCGAGGATTGTGAAATGGACATTTTCTACACTTCACGGCCAACAGAGAGTTCACCTTAATTTATTGCAAATATATATTTCATATATTTGAAAAACTTGCTCAATTTCTGATCTAAAAAACCAATTAGGTTTTAAGAAATTTTAATTTTCTGAGTTTTGATTTTAAATTCGGTTTCATTTTTAAAGCATTTTTGCATTCCTAGATTGAATTAATTAAAAATATTTTTAACACAATCCAATATTTTCGTGTGAAATGGCTATTAACTACAATTTTAATTTCTAAAATCATTTCTGTTTGCTCATGTTTTTAATTTTTTTTTTTTTTGAGTTTTCTCACATTTATTTAATTAAGATTGATTTAAAGACCAATATATTTTTTTGACACATAGTTTATATAATTTAAAAGCTCTATACTTTGTCTTCATTAATTTTTCCTTTTGAAAAAATGCCATGACCAAAATGTACGCAGGGTACTGAGAGAAATAATACTTGAAAGGGATGGAATATGACTGAAAATGGTAAATCTAAAATGAAGCTTTTTCAGGTAATATTACATTAGACTACAGAATACAAATGTTGCAGAATGAAACTAAATATTTCCCGGATGTACCACAAACCACATTATAATAAAAACTATTGTAGTACTACACTGCAGTATTTTAAAGTCATGCAACAAAAACTTAAACTTGCTTAACTGCCACGATGGGGAACTGAGAAAAATAGATATTGTTTACAAACTTGGTGATTTCTGGATTACGTTTGTATAACTACTAATTTCTATATAAATATTTTGCATTTAAAACACGTGTGAATATATAAGGTTCTGATAAAAGTGAATAATTGGATCAAATTAACGGTTATTTATCAATGTTATGTCTTAGAATATTTTGAATTAACAAAGATATTTCAGTCATATTTATTTCAAGTAGAAATTTCATGTAGAACATACGTTGGATAGTAACAGATTAAAAAATTAAAGCTTTACATGCATTGGAATTTTTTTTTTTTTTATGCCAAATTTTAAATATGTTTTTCTCAGATTTTTTAATTTTGAAGATGAGAGTGTTTCTAATCCCTAAGGCGTTTTTCCTGAACAAGATAGAGTCTTGAAATATCTTGTAAATGTTCCCTTACATATGTTCTATAAAAGTTCATATGGATTTAGGTCTGAGAACTCTAGTTATTTTTTTAAAAATATCTTATTGTTAATATAAAAAAAATTGGGTTTTTTCAGGTTGAGCCATAAAAAAAAAAAATAATTATTAAAATTCCACAAAGAGATATATTTTTAAATTTTATACTTTTTGTTTCAATAATCTTAGAAATATTAATCACTTACAATAATTAAATATTTTTAATAATTTAACATTTTAGAAAGTTTTTAAAAATTTCAAAACTGTTCAATGCTTTAAAATTGTGGAAGTAATGTGGCTTGTCAAACTAACTCATTATTTTCAGAATCAATATAATAGTATAATTTTGAATATAAAACAAAAAATTAATTTTACTGTGATAAAACTGTTAACGACTTCTACTCATACTGTAAAAAAGAATGAAAGATAAATATATAACATAGTGGCAGTCAAAAACACGCATTATAATATGCAAATCCTGTTCGATACAAATTTCAATGCGTTTTCCAAACTGTAGCTTAAAAACAATTATATGTTTATTGGGCCATAAATTATTAATATTTTAGATATATTTTTCCTTATTAAGTACATAATGAATAATGGCAAGATAATTTGTAAAATCCTAGAGAAAGATTTTAATGAAGAAAAAAAAGTCAGACATAATTTTAGATAGTTAGAAATTTAATTATATAATACACAAATATGTATGTTTTAAAAGAAATAAATTGGCTAAGAAAATGAAATTTACTAAAAAATTTCCTGAATAAAGTAAATCAGATTTCATCCTCAAATACATATATAATTGTAAGAAAAGGTTTTATTCAATTTACAATTAATTACAAAAACTTTTATAAAAAATAATTTTAACAGGTATAAATAGCAAAAAATATCAAGGTATGAGAAAGAACCGCTGGCCGTCGTTTTACTGGTGAAATGTCACAGTGTGATATTTTCGAAACACGACACTACGTAATTCTTGAAACCGCGGTTAAGTGACGAGGACGATACTTGAGCGATAACTCCTTCCGAACTTCCACATCAACAAGCCAACGTGAGGGACTTTTGCCTCTGGATGTGTTTGCACGTGCATCAGCTCCTTCAACGGTAAACTTTTGTTGTACCAGAGCTCGAACACTGGACACGAGTTCATAACCACGACCATCAGGCTACCGTAGCTGCAAAGAAATGACGAAGTTTGAAGAGAATGTATTAGATAGATTTGAAATAACTGAAAGCAACGAAAAACCAAAAATATCAAAGGAGTTATTTTAGAATAATAGTGAATATAACTTCGTACCTAAAGATCACTTTATCTAACATGAAGTGTATTTTTTGAAGTGACATTTTACCTTTTTGTAGAAACTTTGCTATAATTATGTCAAATTCCTTTCATTTGCTCTAAATTGATCCCGAAACAAAAGTAATTTTGGAAACTTTAAATTACTAATGGTTGAATTTAATACAATTCCCTACAAAATGAATGAAAACTGCTTTATCATAATATAAGATTGTGTTTGAATAGAATGGTTAGTTATTAAAGAACATTTAAAACGTGTCGGCAATCTATGGACCTGTGGCACGTGGTACAATTCTTAGTAAAACTCAGCTTTCTCTACAAATTTGTCAGTTCTTGAGTGGATGAGTTGATAATGAGTCTTATTTGACAAACATCTTTACAGGAGTTATGGACATTTATGGAACTAAAATAATCTGAAAGATAATTCAAGGATAAATTTACAGCGCAGTAAACTGGTGGGTGGCTTATTGTTGCGGGGTTTGAATTGTAGGAAAGAGTCAGATACTCTGTCCACTTATGATTCATATCAAAGTAGCGTCGCCTAATATCAAAAATATTTCGACTCCGCAAAGAAATTGTTTAACAACTGAATGCTCAGGGTCATTTTTGCATTATACCACGCTGGTTTGTTACGATATAAGAAAGAGATGGTGGAAGTTCATTCACATTAAGATTTTTTTTATTTAACTGTAATGAAGGGAATAATTTATATTTCACTTTGTCTATTTCTTATTTAAAATATATATTGAAACATACATTTTCATTTTTATCTTGCATTTGAAAAATAGTAACATTTTATATTGTTTATTTTATGTTAATAAATGTATTTATTAATCCTAATTAATATAAAATAAAACTGTAAATCTAAATTATTTACCTCTATTCTTTTAAATCTGCAAATATTACCGTAAGAAATCAGGATTTCAAAAATTTCTATGTGGCACGCAGAATGATACTGACAGATTGGTTTGGCACGTCTGGCTACACACAGTTACCGCCCCTGATTTAAAGATGTTGGGTAAGACCTTCCATTATATTTTTAAAATTTTATAAATATACAAGAGGAAGTATTTTGTCAATACATTGTTTCAAAAGGAGTAAAGTTTGCGAAAATATAAAATTGCGTTAAAATTATTGGTACTCTCTATCAACCGTACTTCTTATATATATATATATATATATATATATATATATATATATATATATATATATATATATATATAAGAGTACGTCGATGGGAATTCACCGTAGTTACCTCGTGACGTAGTTAGGTCGGGGTTACAGTTGCATTTATTATTAGAAGTACTCAAAATTTACATGACTTATTTTTTGTATTTGTTATTTTATATTTCCATGAAAGCTGAGAAAGCAACAAAGGGAATTCATTTACACTACCGAATTGCAGGGCGCAGTTACGACGCCGCGCAAACCACATATGCTTACTCTGCCCTGCTAGAGTTAAGTGCCGTCTTCTGTCGTCAAATCATGTAATTTGATGTGTTGTTTTCCATATGTTTTAAATATTGGTTTTCTTCTACATCAGCCTTTTAATAGTCACACACTCTGCAAGAAGTCTGGATCAAACTATAAAGCATTATTTACAACATTATTATTACATTACATATATTTTTAATATCTGTGGAATGCGTTAAACTATTCATTTGTTATCGCGACTATAATAATAAATGCGAAAAAACAGATGGTTTCAAGCTAGAGCTTGGGTTAGTTTTCAAAATTGTCATCGATATTCCTCATAACTTTTATATTATCATTTTAGCATATCCAGACATCTATCTTCTATACATAGGAAGTCTATTTATAAGTTCATCAAATGTTTCATATATTTTACTCTATAACATACGGTTTCAACCACATTATTGGCGGGAATACTTGCGGTAGCTAATGGTCAATATGGCGGACTCGTAAGCGCGGCGCGTGCAATATGCAAAAGGTTCGACTAGCACCACTGAAGATACGCCATGCTCAGGGCGATGCTCCAAGGCGTCATGCTCGTCACTTGACCATGGTTTAAAAATTACGAGATCCGTCATAAGTGATGTAGAAATATTATCACTGTTACCAGCTACACGAGGGCTTTAATGATGATCTCGTAATTTTGAAGCATAGTCAAATGACGAGGGCGACACCTGAGCTGGAACCTCTACTATACTCCTGCTACACACCGCAGCGACAAGGACGAACTTTAGCTCTCGATAGATTTAGCATCGCTTTGGCGGAGTCTGCACTAGGCTGGAGGTGCGAGACAACACCAACCATGGTTCGATACTGCCACACAGGTACCTACCACCGGGTCCATCCCTTAAAAATCCACTCAGAAAGATGGTTGAGTAGAAGAAATTTTGACTTCAAGCATACTACATTAATTAGAGATTATATGAAATTTAAAGGGAATACTTGAGAAAAAATACCAATCAGAGATGTTTTCATATTCTAATATATATATATATATATATATATATATATTTCTTATATACTATATATATATATTCTTTATGTATATATATATATATATATTCTTTTATATAGTATAGCGTATTCTTATACTCTTTATATATTATATATATATATATATAAAGATATATATATATGTATATATTATATATATATATATATATATATATAACATATATATGTTATTTACTCTATGCTTATATATATATGCCTATTCTTATATATATATATATATATATATTCTTAATATATATATATAATATATATAATATATGTATATATATATAATAACTATAATATATTGCATATATATATATATATATATATATATATATATATATATATATATATAATAAAAGGTAATCTAATGATGAAGATTCAAATATAAAGATTATTAGTATTTATAGATACATATATGACTTCGCGCAGGTATGTGACACATATTATCTTTTTTCGAAATTCAATGCTGAATTTCAAGTGGAGCTGTCTAATTCTAGTTTTGCATAGTTGAGATTATAAAATATTTCTCAGAATTTTGGCAGCAACACTATTGATCAGCACTAATGGAACATGAATGATGAGGGGATTCTGCATAAATATATATTTTTAACTTATTGCTTGAATTTAAAGGGATCTTTTTGTATTTATTTATGTGCGCAAATGTGCTTTCGCTAAGATTTGGCATCCAGATAATAAATACTCTTTATTTGAAGATTCAAGTTAAAGTATATAAACTATGCAGGATTCTCTTTTTGAATGAAGAATTTTAATGTTCAATTTGGGCAAAATTCAAATGTAATTTGTTATCTTAGACTATTACAAACAAGGGGATTCTATGTAAGATGCCCTGAATATCTTTGCTTTTAAAATTATGAAAAACTAAAAGATTTAAATAGGGTTTTTGCAATACATGTTTTTAAATAGTATAATACAGAAAGCTTAAAATTATTTCATGTTTAGAGTAATTTTAAAAGGAATTACAAAGATTTAAAGACTCAAAGTTTTGGGCTCAGGGAATTTTGCGATTTACAAATTTTACAAGACCTTTTTTATATTTTATTTTTGGCAAGTGATGTTTGCATTTCACTAGTATTGGTTAAAATAAAGAAAAATGAAACAATAAATTATCCTCAATGTTTTAATAATTTTAGATTTAAATACTACGAATCTTTATTTAAAAACTTAGACATACATTGTAAAAAGCTTTAATTCATTTTGAGAATTTTTAAGGTAAAGAAAAAAGTAAAGTTATCAACTCGTTGACTTGCAGTGCTTTGGCACGGGTTTGAGAATTTAAAGAGTTTTACGATTGCCAGAACCAGTCTCCGTGAGCCATAAAAACTTCCTCTCAAGTTTCCGCCCATTGTATCTCCCCGACCATCTCTAGGTATCTTTCAACATCGTAAAAGCCTTTAGGGAAAGAATTGGAAAGAAAACCGGCTTTAACGTTTTAGACACATTGCGAAAGGAAAAAATCTGTTTAGTTCATTTTTAGTGAGTCCCTGGCGCACGAAAAATTCGAGTGTAGTCCAGTTTTCAAGAGGCTATCTCGTAGGGTGGAAAAATAGCAATACGT
>BMAU01013915.1:0-123560 GCA_019973935.1 Trichonephila clavipes
GGGATAAAAAACGCTTGATTGAAAAAGTAGCATGGAGCGCAATGCATTCTGAAGGCAAAACATCTGTGATGGGTGTCAGCAAGAAACATCCGGTCTTTAGTAGAGATATGATCTCCCTGACTGTAGGCAGCTTTCTACAGGGTCTTACTTATACTGAGAATAGGGGGTGTCAATGAGTTTGTTGAGGCATTGCTTTGCCCATTCGTCTTGCAGCGCCAATCGAAGCTCCCGAATCGTTACTGGAGGTAAGAACTGCCAAGCGTCTGCCTAAAAAATTCCATACATGCTCGATGGGATTGAGATCCGGAGATCTTGCCGGCCAATCCGTGCGTTCAATATCCTCACTCTCTAAGAGCTGTTCGGTAGCTACTGTGCGATGACATGGTGCATTGTCGTCCATGAAAGGAATTACAGACCCATAGCGCCTCTAAAAGGAATGGAAGAAAGAATATTGAAGAAGAATCTCGTTACAATAGCAGGTCCGTTGACTGAACCTACGTCGAAGATGTGAAGGTCTGTACGACTACCAAAGCATGATACCTCCCAAACGAGAACACCGCGACCTCCACCACCTGTTCCTTTCAATGATGTTCGAGGGATGATTGCCAGCTTCCGCTCTCTCAGATGAGTATGCGATGAGAATCGCTACTCAAACTGAATCTGCTCTCATCTGTAAAGAGTACTCGTCCCCATTCTTTATATATCAATTCCGGTGTTCCCGGCACCACAGAGAACGCCTTCTCCGATAGGCAGGCGTTAAAGGTACCCAGCGTCGTGCAAATAGACCACCACCGTGCAGTCTTCTGGCCACGGTAAAACGCGATATGGGTCGTCCAGTCGCCTGTGTCGTGTGTCCAGCGATTTGTCCGCTGTCTGCGCCTGTTTCTTCTGACGCAAGACAATGTACCGGTCATCTGCCGGGTGTGGTTCCTCGTGGACGACACTACTGAACCCCCGGATAGCTGTTCCTTTAGTTTGAAATTGTCTCCCAAAGTCGTGAAACGATGCTGAGCAATTCGAACTCTGCAGCCACACTTGTCACACTGCGGCCTTCCTCTAACTTCCCAATGATTCGACTGCGGGTAAAAGCATCCAGATGTCGTCTAACAGATTGATTATTCGCCATTTCGCTGAGGCAGCAACTCGGTGTGATTTTAACTGCTATACGGCGTGCAATCTCTTTGCCAGAAATACTGATCTTACACCGACAACATGCTTTATACTACTCAGACACTCCCCCATTACGTCTACCTGCATATCTGCGCATGTGCTACCGTACATCTCCTTACTTAATCTCCTGATTGGTCTTTCTGTCCGCTCTGCCTTTTCGTTCAGCTGATATGCTAATTTTTCGACTTCCTCCTTAATTTTTGCACACCAGTGTATATATATATATATATGATTTATGTCACTCTCCTAAATGTATCAAACAATTAAGTAACACACTGAAATTTGTTACTTTATTAAAAAAACAAACTATTCTCTTAAAGGTAGTTGAAAAACTGTTTTAGAACAAACAAATGCTTATGAAGGTATTTTCAATGAAGCTAAATGATTCACGAAATTATTCAAAAACTTTTAAATAGATGAAATATACTTAAAACTAAAATTGATTTTTCCCCAAATTTTTATATACATTCTATCAGACTCTAGGAAACAAAAATTGGATCTTTTAACAGATAAATCATGTTGGGTAGAGCTCTTTTGTTTCATCGTGAGTTCAAAGAAATCGATTTATAGATACGAAACTGAAGGCGTGGATTCAATTTCATTCTTCGGACTTCATTATTTACACCGAGGTAATCCATCTTTCAACCAATAAAGCTTGGACTGAATTGGAGTGGAAGAAACTAAGCCTAACACTGGGAGCAAAACCTTATTAAATAAGAATCACTCTAGTTGGAATTTACTTTATGATATTGATACACAGTAGTTAAAGAAGTATGTAATGGAGGAAACAAAGAGAAAATTTAATTTCAGATATAGTGAAGAATAGAAATAAATTTATACTGAAAATGGATTTGTCAAAATTGTACATAACTCTAATATAAAATTGTACAGCGTAATAAATTTATAACTTAAACGTTAAAATAATCTAAGCCAATACTACTAAGTGAATGCAACTTTTCCTCCATTTAAATGCAACTATTATCAATTTATTTTAATTAAATGCATTTGTTTTCAATTGCGTTTAAAGCAAAAATATCCAACAAGTTTATCAAATAATGCTGTTCTTTTGTGATTTCTTTTTTTTAAATTATAATTCATTAACCCGCGATCAATCGCGCGGGGGGCGGGGGTCTGTACACCCCAGCAACAAGAAAATCCTTCCAGGATTCTAAAAAGAATGCGTAGAACCGCGATTTTTTCTGTAGCTTCCCATTTTCGGTCATTGAACTTTCAAGCCTGATGCAAACCCTCTTTCTCGAACAATTGGAATGTAATGACCTTCAAAAGTTTATCTGGGGGCTGAGAACTCCCGTGAGAAGTTGAGCATATGTATACAGTCTGCTCTGAATGTTTGGAAAATAATTAAAATATTATTTTTATACTATCATTATCTCATTAATTATAAAGTATATTTACTACTGGTATATACGTTTTACTGATTTACGAAAAGATATAAAACAATATGCTTTAAAATGGAAATTTTGTATGTTTAGTTTAAATTAATGTTATTCTCATTTGTATGCAATAAATTTAATAATTTTTTTTCGTATATTACAAAAAAAAACATATTGTACTTTATAAATATGTATCATAATAACTTAATTTTATTTTCATAATTAAATACACGTGTTAAAAGTTTGGGGTGTTTTCTACACCCCGCGAGTACTGACGGTGGCAAAAACAGGTGCGAGTAAGCACGGGTTATGATAAGAAAACAAACGGACTTTTTCCCCACAATGCAAATATTTAATTATGTGCAAAAACACATTGTCTAGTGAAAAAACAAATAGTACTCATTTATAATTCCAAAATGAAAAGTATTTTGATAATTTAGAAGGGTTATGTTTAAGGAATTAGAATTGAGCTTCCAAAGGGGTTAATGCAATTAAAATGAGGTTTTGTACGAATGGTGTTCCTAAACTCATTGTAAGTGCCTTAGACTTGATAGAATATAAGCATTAAAAAGGCGCTTCTAAGGTACACAAAAGCAAAATAATTGTTCACAGCAGTCTTCTTCATTTATACTTTGGATCTCCTTTGAGAAGAACTTGTACATATGTAAATCGAAAGACCAAGATGTCTTACATGTGCGAGACTGTAGATAGCAATGCAGGAAAAATTCAAAAAGGGAATTTTAACAAGACGCATCCCTGACGAAAATCTTTTTCTGTCACCACTTTCGTAGTGTGAAAAGAAGAAAAAAGATTTTCACACGCAGACACAAAGTTGACTGAAAAGGAATTGCCGTAGGAAAGTGCCGGACACATCGGTACAATTATTAAATCATTAAAATCTATAAAAAGAATTTCTGCATTCCAATGCATAAAAAGACGTGTATGAAGAGTATAGCTTCCCCAATATATTTTTAGTTGAGTCAGTTGGTGGAGAAGAGAACATGATTTTCAAAAGTTTAAATGTGGTACCGCAGGAAGTGCCAGTTGACCATGTGTGAAGGTACCCAGGTGTATTCTGTTCTAAAATAACCCCCGACTGTCTCTGTCCCGTCTGTTATGAGTTGATTCATGTGAAAGGGCGTTTAATGTCTGCTTTGAATGTAGCAAACGAGCATTGTCAGAGAGTGAGGCAAGTGTTGAAATCATGTTAAGTTCTGTCATCTGTGGATTACCTGTAAAGTGTCTAAATCGCCACAAGATTTTTGCTACAGATTACGGTGAAACCTATTTATTCCTCACATGCGTTATTCACTTACGTATTAACTGATATACACTGCTGGACAATTGCTAAGGACGGATCACAAATTGCTATGTAGCATAACATTAAGCGAGACATGAGGCCTAGTAGGATAAAATATAGTTGCCACACTGTTCAAGACATTATAATGAAAATATTTATTGTTCTGGAAAGTACAAAAGCTGTGAAACATCTGAAAGAAAAAAAAACTGTTCATTTCATCTGCATACGGAGAAATGGAACAATGCATCTAAAAGTCAGCACCCACCTTAAAGAAAGGTATCAGTACGGGATATGTCCACCGTGGAGTGTGATGCAACATTCCACACGTCCTACCATACTTTGCACAACATTATCCAGCAGCTGTTGAGGCAATTTATCCCATTCCTCTGTGAGTGCACGGACGAGGGTGTTCTTGTTTGTCGGAGGATAGTTTCGACCAGCAACTTGCCTCCCCCAAAGCATCCCACATTTTCAATGGGGTTCAGATCTGGAGAACACGCTGGCCATACGAGACGTTGAATACCCTTGCTGTCTAGACAATCCTGAACAGCGAGTGTTCGATGACATGTTGCGTTGTCGTCCATAAAAACAAATTTATCACCGACAGCACCACGGAAAAGACGAACATGAGGAAGTAGAACTTCATCACTGTATCGTTGGCCCGTCATAGTCCCATTCGCAACCACATGTAGGCGCGTGCGGCCATTGATCATGATGCCGGCCCACACCATGATACTGCATGTCGAATATCGGTCCTTTTCCTGGATATTTTCTGGACGATAAGCAGTTCCACTCTCGCGCCAGATCAGTTGGCGTCTACAATTCGATGACAGACTGAACCTACTCTCATCTGAGAATAGTACGCATGCCCAGTCCTGTTCAGTCTAATTGTGATGCTCACGACACCATTGCAAATGGGCAGTACGGTGCTGTCTGGTCAATGGGACACACGCAACAGGTCTGCGTGCGTATAGTCCTCCTCCCCTCAAACGTCTTGCAACAGTTTTTCGGGAGATCTGCTTTCCTGAGGCAGCAAGAAACTGATTTGCCACCTGCTGAGCTGTGGTGCGCCTGATCCTTTTTGCTGATAGGACGATATATCTGTCTTCTGCAGTTGTCGTACTTCTAACAAGACCTCCCTCGTGCCGTCTACTACTAATTCCAGTAGTTTTAAATGACTTCCACAGCCGTGAAACAACGCTGTGAGCGATGTCGAACTCCCTGGCAACATCTGTTATTTTTCACCCTTCTTCTATCTTTCCAATAATTCTGCCACGCATAAAATCATCTATGTGATGTCGGGAAAACATGCCAAAAATTTTAAGTTCGTCTATTAAATCTTTCATGTAAAACTTTGACTTGAAACAACAACTGTCTACATGCGTCAAAACCTTTAAAGCTCTTATGAACGCTATCATGTGATGAACAGACGTGGAAAAAAATTTGCATACTCATACTTCTTCTTACTAATATCCCGCACTTATTCTAATTTTCCACATTTTGCTTCCTTTCATTTTGTGGTTGCTATGGATGATAGTGTTATCCGTACTTAGCAATTGTCCAGCAGTGTATATAATATAGCTGCTAAATAAAACTATTTTAATTCTGTTAAGTAAAACATTTTATTTTTTTTAAATGCAACTTTCTTTGTGTTGCTTCTTGGGTGCAGTTTTTATTTTCGTCTAGCACCTTACTGTATGAATTCCCACCACGGATTCCGAATGGATATGCGCTTGCTTAGCTGTGTTCCATCAAATCTTAATACACGAATGATGTATATATATATTGATAATATATTTGATCCGTATTCTGTTTTGTAGGACACTTTGCCTCAAAACATGAAAGGATAATAATGCGCTTTTTTTCCCTACAATCTGGTATTCGTAAATGAAGCATTAAAACCTAATGTATTAAACCAATTTCATAAGAGAAATATATTTTACAAAATTAGTTACCGGCTGAACTAATAGTGTTTTCTTTTAATTATCCAACAGATCATTAAAGCACTCTACTAAAAGTTTTTTATTTGAATAAAACTATTCCGCGTAAGGAGTACAGCATAAAAAGTGTTACCAACTATCTAAAACTTTCAGTTTAGTTTCTTTTTTCCCCGAAGAGTTATCTCTAAAGATGACAAAGTAATACTAATAGTCCTACTTTCTCGTGCAAATAATTTACCTTTATTAATTTAAAGACTTAGATATAAAAAAATCACTAAAATCCAATTAAGGAAATTACACACCATGTTAGAAAAAAGAGCATTTCGCTAAGTTAATTTTCGAAGCGCGTATGTTTTAGGTATCAATTATGTTTATTTGACACACAACTTTAAAAAAATATCATATAAATATATGGAAGACATTAAATATGTATAATACATATAAATTTATGTTAATTTTTTTTAAAAAATTAAATAATTCTTTTAATACCAAATATCATACATTTGAAGGACTTTTGCTGAATGATTTTCATAAAATGTTAGGTTTCTTTATAGAAAATGTATGTGAATAGAGTTTTTCAAATTATCATTATCATATTAACATACGATTATGCTCTCAAAGTAAGTTATAGAATGAATGAGTTAGAATATGCATATGAAATGATGTAAGTTCAATATTTGTAATAAATGATTTTCCTATAAATATTAGGTTTCGATTTACGGAGAAATTTACTAAATTCAAGGAAAGCATTCTTCCATATGCAAAATATTCTTAGACGTTTAATGGATTTTATAAATAATTGTTTATACGAGTATGTTATTTTTTTCCGTTTCAACTCAATACAAGGATGATGCATCTTTGAAACTATTTAAATTACAAAATATATTCTTTGTTATTTTTTTAAAAATGGTAAGGAATATGTTTGATATATTTCTGGCATTCATATTTTTTATTAAAAATAATACTATTTTAATTTTGTAAAGGTAGTTATTCCTTTGTTTTCTTTCTTTTTGTAACTGTAGAAAACGCACACACACACATATATATATATATACAAGGTGCAAACTTTCTAAATTCTGAGAAAATCAAATTACTTAAAAACTTCATCTGTAAAATATGTTAAACTTTGTTAAATATATTTTTAATAAACATAAAATGTGTGTAAGTGAAATGTTCAACAAGCAAGCCTTAGTATTAAATGCAAAAATATATTTCGTTAATAAAATTATTGTTTAAAATTATTTTCTCATCAAGCTAAAATAATCCAATACACTAGAATTTATTTTCCATTTTTATTTAAAATTAACGCGTTTTTATTATATGGCTTTAGGCTTTACATTTTGCAAGTCATTTCAAAATACATCTAATCATCATAGAATTGAACAAAAAGGTGAAAAAATAACATCAATAAAATCATGCGATAAAAGGAATAATCAAGAATTAAATGCTTTTCCATTTTTCTTTCTGACAAATATATTTCCTACAAAAATTTTAATTCTACCTAAAAACACAAAGGTATGAATGAAGCTTAAGTACAGCATCCTAATTATACAAATAAGTGGTAAAATTTCAAGCTAGATAGGTCAGTTCTCTGAAACTCTGGCACGTGGACTTCATATGACATATTGCACTAAACTTAAGGAAAAAACTGCACTATGTTATATTAATTAAAAATATCTCTTACAGAGATTAAGTTTGGTATAAAAAGTCTTAACGTTATATATAACTAAAACATAATTTAGAAATTAATTTGTTACATAAAGTACATGGAGAATAAGCTAATGTCATGCAAGAAACGAAACATTTGTTACCAGAGAAGACTGAAGTATATATTTGCTGTTTGAAAACTTTTGAATCAAACCTAGTTCAAGCATTTTGTGTGTTTCATGTAATTCTTGCTATATATGCATAAAGAATATTGAAATAATACATTATACTTTATTTTTGTTTTCTGATAAGTTAAAACATTCATTTTTTGAAATTCAATCTGAATCAACTACGTCTTTTTTTTACATGGTCTTTTTTATACCACTGATTATTTTTCTTTCATGAAATAAATTTTCAATTCTCGAATTCTTGCACATTTTGAAACTAAAAGGAAACGTTTTTAGACTTTTTTTATAAAAAGGTTTCTTCACACACACACATACACAAAGAAAAATTATATATTATTGCAAAATTTAATTATTTCAATGAACTCTGTAAGAATTTAGAATTTTTCCTTTATCCCATACCAGAAAACTTGAAACTTTAGGTTACATAAAAAATAACTTATTTTTCATAGAAATCATAGAAACTATTAATTTTGAAATGAATAATGCCCTAAAAGGTCTAAAAATTAAAAGTGTTCAATGCTTATATACATGTTCAAACATGTTCTCTACCTTACGATTTAAATTTAAAATCTGAATTAAAATTTAAGAAAAAAAATTCATATACTGAAATTAAGAAAGCGTCCAATCGACAGTAAAACACACACATTTAGTTCAAGGTAATAAGGATAATTCTCCTGCTTATAAACCTTATTAAGAAGTAGAATGACTAATTTCGTGTATTAATTCCACTCCAAGTAACTTAAATTAACTCTGTGATAGCGTTTTCAGCAGAAAATTTCCCATTACGCTTCTCTTTGACTCGGAATAATAAGGATGAATACATAAAAAGAGTTAAGTCAAGCCGAAAATTCTTAGATAATAAGCTAATTGACTTTTCACAACGGAGTTAATCAAAGTGTTAACTCTGAGATACTGAAATTCAAATAGGGTGATAATATTTCTTGTAGAAGCTTTGAAGGGTTTATTATAACAATAGAGAATAAGTTTACAAATATAATATTAAACTATAAGTAAAGTTTTGTATTATTTTTCAAAACATACCTTCATAAAGCCCACGGATTTAAAAATTCCTAGAAAATATTATTTTATTTAATACAATATAATTACATATGACGCTGTATGAGGTTTTTGAAATAATCCTATTGTTGTGATGTAAATTATTTTCCCCAGAATAATTTTTAATGACTCGCCTAAAAACATGTACTTTATATTAAACATGATATAATGCATTATATATATATATATATATATATATATATATATATATATATATATATATGTGTGTGTGTGAGTGTGTGTGTGTGTGTGTGTTACTTAAATTTATATGATATGACACATAAAGTTTAGAAACTTTTGCATGGAATAATAATAATAAAGATATAATTAAATGTAGAAAACTCATAAATTATCGCACATAAAAATTTCAAATTTTATGTGCACCAATAATTATATACATTTTTCAATTCTATTTCAAATACCTGAGCATAATTTTAAGGAACTATTTCTAAAATTATCAGACGGTTTTTTTCTCCATTATTTTAAATATTATTGGTACATATATATGTGTTTATTAGTGTGATTACATTTCTTATAAATCTAAATAATGTAATTACTTGAGATTTATTTCTAATGAAAAGGGGTGGTAATAGTTTATGCGTTTGATGTATTAATCAAAATACAAGTACCTTGATAAACACAAAGAATCATGTTGAGACATTAATTCTACATATTACTAAATTTAAAACTCATCATAAGCCAAGATTATTTATATTATTTCCTTATTAATGCAAGTTAAACATCAGCAGTAAGAAACCGAATTGAAATAAACAATCCAATAATATTAGCATCCGATTAATATTAAACATCAATCTACTTCAGTTCTTTTTAATTTCATTTGCTATTATATTTTCCCTTGTAACATGTAAAGGTTTCAAGTATAATAAATTTACACAATACATACCATACACAATAAAAATACACAGTAGACTAAAAGAATACAAGAAAAATCACAATTTTACAACTCGAAGGATTTAATGAAAATTATATATTTATATATTAAAAGTATAGTGTAGTAATATCAGTTTTAAAATCAGAAAAAAAGTTTGCATTGGTTACAAAAAAACCCCTTTCTTTAAGGAATTCTTTGAAAGAATACGTATTTTAGTCATTTATCTACTGCCCTAGATTTAATCAATGTACTCTGTATTCTGTGTAAATACAGATAATTTGTTTTTCTTCGCTTCAATTGACAATGCCGGGTAATTTTCTGGCAAGCCAGGATTCGCAAAAGCAACCAATGTCTTATTCAGAGTTGGAGAAAAGTAAGTTTTTTATAGAAATTATAATATTTAATTTTGGGAACACATAGACATTTCAGTAAAAGACAGTTTGGTACATCATGAATACTAGTGACGATTACATCGTCACGTATTTTATGAATATTAATGTTGCTTCAGTGTATAATTAAATAGATGTTCTATAATAAATGCATACACTCAACATGGAAAGATAGTATTACAGAGAAAAAATTATATTAATACATATTACACAATTATTTTTATATAACGTGAGAACAATAGTTGTTCGTTTCAATTTTTTCTTCCTGTTATTTCTTTTTAAACAAAATCATGAGTAAATCCTCGAGCAGTTTTCTTTTCTGAATTTTTATGAATATTGAAAAGAGAGGAATGCCAACATTTGTAAAAAGGAATTTTGAAAGTTATTATAATGGAAATCAAAGATATTTATACAATGTTTACTATTCCACCCATCCGGCAAGCAGCACATGCCACTAGCAATCAGCGACATCATTCCTGTTTTAAATGTGGCCACCTTGTAGCGTGAAGAAATATTGAACATGGAATAAGCAACTTCCAAATATCATGCTTTCTCTCTCCTTCTTCATTATATGTATGTACGAGATTTCCTTGTATATGGAAGGAAATTGTGAACAAGTAATGTACCTCTCCAAAGCATCCCATACATATTCAATGAGAATCAGGTAATGATAATATACTGGATATTCTATATAAATGATACCTTCATCAGATCAAGATAATATTATGCAATCTATATTTGCGATATATGGCAAGTCGTGTTATCCCAGGCATAAAATTAATATTTTCCCAACATTGCCTAGGAAACATTGATAAAAACACCGGCTGGACCTGGAAACTTGATTACCGTAAAATTCGGCGTATAACACGCACCGGTGTATAATGCGCACCTATACTTTCAAGCTGATTTTTTTTAATTTTTAGGTATACTCACCGTATAATGCGCACTCCCTTTTTTACGAAGAAATTTAAATATTAGTATACATTGCTTTTATGTTTTAAAGTCCATTTATTCGAGGTATTATCCCAGATGTTTGAAAAAAACAGTATACATCTAGAATCACAACTCTTTTAATTAATAAGGTTTGTCATTTCTTCTAAATAAACATTATTTCAATACGTATAGAAGTATATTTTTCATGCTCAACTCTTTTGTTATTTTTAAAACTATCATTTTTATTCCCGGCGTATAACGCGTACCCTTCAGTGTCGGTCTTATTTTTGGTGTTAAAACTGCGCGTTATACGCCGAATTTTACGGTATGTATAAAAGGTTTCATGCGGTCATTGTGCCTGCACCCACCATAATGCACTGAAAGTTGCTTATACATCTTTTTTTTTCCAAAATAATTCGAAGACAATAAACCCTGGAAACCTCGGGCTAACTAAGCCACAATTATGCGATATACTGAATCTAACTGGGTAGGACATGATAGTCTAGACATCACCGAAAGTTTCATTACGAAAAAGGGCTATGATGGAGCCTCAAGTTGGAACAGACAACAAGTTTCTGGATTTATCATCTACCATTTTATAAATGTCTTGAAACCATTCATTGGGGAACATAAGTTTCCTGTCGTTAGCTTTGCAGCGCTGTCTCTTTTTGTTGAAGTAATAAAAGTGATCTTTTGGATGCATTAATTTGTTAAAACAACCTCCTCCTTTGCTCTTGCCGCACGTTCCACTTTTAAAATGCGGCCAATAACCTAAATATTAGATAGTATGTGATGTTAAATTGAGGAACAAAAAAATATATCTGCTTTACAGTTCTTTTCCTTCAGCTTTTGAATTATTCTTCCCCGAACCAATTGTCTAAGCGATTTCTTAAGGGTGAGGCCATAATTTCAGTTTCCTGACTTCTAGCCTATGATTTTTACATCTCACGGTAATTTACTTTACGCATCAAGATTATATAAAAAATTATGATGTCACGCACTAGAAACTTAAGGGGAAATAAATAGAATGCATGGTTTTTGCACAGCAGTATGCATTCTGCGTTCATGAAAATTTCAACAAGTTACCACAGTTCTGTTTTTAACTGTGACCATTAAAAATAACACCCATCCTTAATTATTGCTCTCCAGTGTATTATTAAGTTACGCATGTCAATCTTACGATTTGTACTGAATTCCGTTTCTCTAACACTGATTATGAAATACGTCCACTTTAATCGACTAATTTAAAGATACCATATTTCTAAGACACTGTGAGATAAATTTAATTCAGATCATTAGAACTATTTGTGAAAATGTAATATATAAAACACAAAATGTCTTATAGAAATTTGTTTAGTAAATTTGTGAATTAGTTACTATTTAATCATGCAAAATCTAATAATATTAAACACATTTAAAATTAAACGTATTTTTATTGAGTGAATTTTTTATATACCCCAATAACAATAATTCCTTTAAAATTCACAGCTAAATAAATAAGTAGGTTTATTATTAGACAAATTGGTACTATTAAGAATATAGTCTAAGAATCTGATGAGAAAATTAATGCATTCACATTGCCAAGCCCTTTTAGCACACCAAGCACTGTAAGACATTTTAACTTCTTAAAAACAACCATCCAGGATTAGAAGTATATATCGGAGGGAAAAACACTTTTCACTTACTCGAAAAATATATATTCTTCGACAATTTTCTTTTAAATTCCCGACTATTCTAGAGAACGATTTTATGCCTCAATGCTTCAATAACTGCTCTTTATACCATTTTAAATTGGACTAAGTTTATTCCTAGCCATGAGCGATTACGGAGAAATTGTGGCAAAGCCCTAACGATGACAATTACTTCTTTTTCAAAAGAGGATCTAATTCGCGTGTTGAACAAATATCTATTCTATGATTTTGTTTAATATTTTATAGTTTAAAAAATATTGTACGAAGCAATGCACACAGTTACTAAAACATTAATTCAATTGATTATGTCTGAAAATATATCTTTTATGTGTTTAAAATTAATTTTAAGGTATCCGTACACTTTCGAAGAAAATTTTTTTTAAAAACTGCAATATTTGCTATTAAAATATTTTTTACTGATGAAATATAACTTAAAACTATGAAAAATACATTTAATATGTTACTTGTAGTACATAAAAAAAATTAGGGAGTAAAGCATAGTGTAAATAGTAATTAAATTGATTATTAGAATAACGCACATAACTCAAATGTAAACAAAAATATCCCTTTTCTGTAAATTTGATGATGATCATTATAACACTTTTTAGGGCTGGTACTATTTTCCTGATGATAATCAATTTATTACAATTTTTATCAAGTTTCGAGTAAAAGAACATTGAAAAATCCTTAAAAAATTATTATGAGCATGATATATACCTTAGTTACTAAAAACATATCAACTATATAATTATGAAAGTAGTAGGGGTTCTTTAAATCTATAAAACAAATATATTTATAAAATTTGAACTAATTTGGTTCACAACTTTTTCTGATATTTACGTTGTCAGATGTCAATACGTTAAACAAATTCATTTTGAGATAAATCAGAAATAAACTTTGAACTGCAAATTTTAATATTAAACACAATTTGATATACTTAAAATGCTCCTGATTTATAAATAACACCTTCTTTACTCTCTAAAACATTGATTTTTTTTCCTTGTAGCTCTTAAAAGTTTTCTACGCTGCTTTACATTTGGTGTTGAATGTCGTTCTGCGTCGTTAATTCTATTGATGTCAAGATGTTTGTATGCTTTTAAAGTAAAATAACCAGGAGTTATATTAAGTTTTTTAAAAATTTCAACACAACCCTTGTATCCATCATTAAATTGGATCACAGCATCCAATGCACCAGATTTTAAAATTTTGAGGCCCACGAAAACTTCCTTGGGTACTCACTGCCATATAACGCCATTTAAACACTCGTTTGAATTTTGTGTTTTGCCATGCAGGCATTTAGTAAGTAGTTCTTTGGAACACAACTCTAAATATGTAGGCTTAATCTTGTTTAGTACTTCATTTGATAAGCCTTTATATTTTTCGTTTGGCTTTTTGCCACAAGACAGTGCTCGCTGGTAGTAGCACCAACTATCTTTTCCGATGGGACACTGCCCATGCATTGGTTTCTCGACACTTGATGAGCAATGAAACAAAGCCGCAATAACATTTTGCTGAAGACCGGATAGGTTTCCAACATTGCTACGAACAGCAATCCCATAATAGTTTTGCAATCGGTCAATAAAAGAGTCGGTGAGTTTGCCTTTACCAGACAGATTTTTATTTTTAGACTTTAGTTTGCGCAATCTCGCACCTACTCTCTTTTGAACATGACCAATGCATTCATATTTTGTGACGCTATCCTTCCCATAAGTATCTTTGACACTGATAAAGCCCTTAGAGTCCCCGTCACCATATTAATGTGCATATTTAAGGCCTCGTTTGACAATAGAACGTTTGGAAGATTCTCGTAGCACCAACAGCTTCCCTTTTTAACGCAGAACCTTGAAAATTGCTATGGCACACGTGATCTGCTGCAAAGTTTCCAAACTCAATGCTTCTAGGCATTTTAGAAATCTTCCTGCAGGTGAGACAATATGACGACATTATTTCAATGTCTACTACTTTACCAGTGTCAACTGACAAAGCTGCGACACACCCATTCATGGAAGAGTAACCTCTACGCTGCCACGTTCCATCAACTGAAATGCCACATTCAACAATTTTATTTTTAGTAGGATGTAGCACTAACCGTTCAGAAGCTGCTTTTTGCATTGAAAGTTCACTAACATGAGTTTATTCTCATGATTAGTGTACCCAGTTTTACTGAGCCTGGGTAAATTTAACGTACCACATAATTTAAACCCAGCAGAAAAACATTTCCCAATTTGTCTCATACCATACACAAATCTTGTATTTACTTCAGGACAGTTTAAAGTTTTCTTTGAACTAGAAAACCCTGAGTAAAAGTCACAATGTTTACACCTGATAACAAAATTTGAGCACAAACCATACGTGGAATCCTCAGAAAGCAGGATACCTTCTTCGAAACATCTTGAGCAGCAAAGTTGTAAAAACAAATTTAAAAGGACTTCCATATCAATTATTATGTTACCAGTAAGTGGTTTACGTTGATATTCTGCTATTTCTTCATCAAAGGCAGCAGGTATTTAATTTTTGAAGAACTGGCGTTGGTAGATGTTGCGCTGCTATTTTTTGAATGTTTAATGGTAGACCCATTTACTCGAAATTGGCGTTTTCTCTTTGCACTAACTCTACGTTTAGCATTACCTATTTTAAATGACAAAAATTAAAATTTTCTGCTATAAAAAAGGATTAAACAAAAGCTTATAAAGAGCTACGCAATCATAAGCAAATGTAAACAAACAGTAAAGCACTCTATTTTTTTGCCAGATTCTAGATAAAAATATAAATAAAAACCTGTTGCCAATTATATTCTTGATAATTCTGAAAACTCAAATTCATATTTTAAAAAGTTTAAATTTCTTACTATTGCATATTAAAACGATACTTTGAAAAATAAAAATGTCAACAAACATTTTTTCTACTTCGCAATGCAGACTTGTACTTCCGGGTTCAAAAAGGTGCTATCGAATGAAACTCAAATCCCCATAACTTAAGTTCTAAATAAGATAGAAACAAAATTTAAACACCATTTTTTTAAAAAAAAGTTCATATTTTCAAATAACATTTAAATTAAAAAATCGAAAAATTTGACGAAAATGACGTTTTGAAGGTGTACGGATACCTTAAACGCTTCTTTAGTGGGTCAATAAATGAGTACCAAGCTTTCTTAGAAACTAAACACTGGGGATTTCGAGTCAGACTGATCACCTGACCGGAACATTTGTTCATGCCCCTCAACTACCAAAGTCATGACAATTGAAGGGACACAGAAGGCTTTGGCCTCCCTGGCCTATTGTGTCACTGAGTTTAGTTTAGTTTAATTATCAATAAAATTAATTAATGCAACTTGTTATTTATATTCATGCCATGGAATATCTTGTTCAATGTTTTTTTTTTTTACCTTTAAATGCTATTTAATGTCTTAAGAATTCTATGATTGTTTTTTGCTTATACTTCTCTCAAGATTTGTAAGCAGTTTTCAGATTTTCAGATTTATTGACGCATAATTTTTTAAAATTTTTTTTTTTAAAAAATATCAAATTATGCCTCTTACTATTTTTTAAATATATCGGTTTCACATAAAATACAAAACTTGTTTTAAAGGTAAAAGTGTTCCAAGTTTATTGAAAATAATTTATTAACACAGTAAAATATTCACATAATTCGTATTCTCGTTAGATAAAATTATTTGTTTTTTCAAGTATGAATAAATGAGCATTTTTTTTTACCAAAAAATATCTATTTTGCATGTTAAATATGAATTACGTTAACTTATTTTTTGCGAACACTCAAGTGATAAGAATTACTATAATTTTCCAGGATATTTTTATTTGGTTAGAATTCCATCTTAATGTTTAAAGAAAATTCACTAAACGTAATTGTCTGATAATAGCACATGCATTAAAGACAAATGAGATGTAAGTACTTCTTTAAAAACCAACTGAATGCAATTTTTAAATTACTTATAAGCCTATTGTTTCGTCCCAGACCTATCTCAAAATGAATTCCTGGTGTACCTGATAAAAGTAAAATTCTTTAAATGCTTTACTTCATATTAATGCTGCAATTCTTTTATTTCAATACTAAAAGACTGTTTAAAGTAAATTAAATAGATAATTGTATTATTTCATGAGATATTCCAAATTCTACATTATAAGAAGAGAGGAATATATATATATATATATATATATATATATATATATATATATATATATATATATATGGTTTGAATGTTATATGGAAAGGTGAGAAGTGTCTTATTAGCTTTTAAACAAAAAATCCGAGGATTCATTATATTCCGAATTTTGATAAATCTATTGATAATAGTAATAATATTCGTTTAGCGAGAATTTCAAGAGCTAAACGTAGAAAGAGAGTTACTAGAGACATGTCAACCCTCAAGAATTCGATGTTAGAATTAGCTGTTAAATTTGATGATAACTACAACACAGGCTTAATTAAATTATTTATGTTTGGCATGAATAAAGCTGAAATTAAAATTATGACAGATATCTTAAGCAGATATAAATTTCAGGATTCTCATGGTATGCATATGATTCGGGACCTTAATAACTATTTAGTACAAAAAATGAATATTAAATTAGATGCAAGTGAAAATTACTCTACAGAATATTGTACATTATTATTTATGAATATAAATCCTTTAACAAAATTACTTTTTCAAGTATATTTCAAAAATATCAATCCTTTTTTCCTATTAAAAAATATTATTATTAAAAGGCTTTCAAATACAACAAGAAACTTGGTAGATTTATATTTAATTATAATCAAATCTCGGAGCTCCTAAGTTCAGAATCATGCAAATGCAATCTATATCGAGACTATATTGATGATTATCATCAGCACGTTGTCACCGGAGACCTTAGCATCGTGAAAGATGATTTGTTAAGAAATTTTATGGAAAAAGGTACCGGTTTTTAGACTGATGATCACAAAAATAAATCTAACGTTATGAAACAAATCATAAAAGGTTTAGATAAATTCTACCTTAAAATTGCAATTAAATACGGAATGCCGATTGAAGCATTCAATCAATTTAGATCTTATGTAGCAACAGAAATTCGGGAATTAGATTTCACTGTTGAAAATGAAATTATGTATTAAGATCTTAAATCATCAATAGAAAATATCCAAAATGACTTTGTTATTACATATGTTGATAAGGTCTCTGCTAATTATGCCATAATTTGTAAATACTTTTACAGTAAATTATTACAGTAATTATTATATCTTTTACAGTAATTATTATCTCAAGCTCCTTAAAACTAACTTCAACTCTAATATGGTGGAATTCTTGGATTTAGACTTGCATCTTATTAACAATAATGTAGTCAGTAACCTTTTTGACAAAAGAGACTCGTTTAAGTTCCATATAATTAAAATTCCCGTATGGAATAGTAAGTTGCATATATCAATTTACCGAAATATCATTTTGAATTTTTTATTTAGAAATGATAACTTAACTACCCACAAAATAGATAAATACAATAATATAAAACAATTTTTTCAATGTTGTTTAGATCATGAATACCCTTTTAATTTCTTAAGAACTTATATTCATCACAAATACTTTTATATATATATATATATATATATATATATATATATATATATATATATATATATTTTATATATATATATATATATATATATATATTAACCGTTTTGTTACTTCGAATTCCAAATCCACCACACAACAATAGGATTTCAAAGTCAGCATGTTAGTGGTCTTGCTGTGAAGATTATATCATAACACTCATATCACAGTTTACATTTTTTCCACACACATCTTGAACATTTTACACATTGTTGACAAACAACCAAATTAGAGCCTAGCAAATTGACAATTTTTCAACCAATTCAAATTCTACCGTATTTGATTGTCGTCTTTTTTTATACCTGTCTTTGCTGGCTGGTTTAAAAGTCAGCTCAATAGACGTGTTTATGTACTTTCGATTTTTTTAACTTGGTGAATAATCGATTTTCATTAATGTCATGACGCTTGATTTTCCTCGTAAAAGCTCTGTGAGTAAAGAAATTTTGTTAAATTATTTCTTGAAAGATACTTTTCTTATGTAATTGTTTTAGCATTTTTCTACTTTTCTTACGTAATTATTTTGTGATTTTTCTGCATTAAGAGTTTGGGAGAGTTTGTTACATAATAGTAATGAGTGGTTTTTTCATACTCTCTGAGTTATCCAAACTCTGAAGTTTTGTTTATTTTATTTTATTTGGTTTTCCTACCGAGTTTCAAAGGGGGAAGGTTGGCGCCTTCAAACTAGTTTAACCGCACTTATTCGGTCCTAAGTCCGAAATTGCTTTCTGACTCGCTAGGTTCTTCTTTTTTGTAGTTTCTTTTTTTATTTCTCTATAATTTTGTTCTTCATTTCAGGTTTTATATTTTTATTATGCTATTTCTAGTTATGTTCTTTATCTATTATTTCTTATTTTTGATATATAATACATATTTCTTTATATATATATATATATATATATATATATATATATATATATATATATATAAATGCACATTGTGCTCTTAAGAAAACGAAATTAGACGTTCTTACTGTTGTTGAATTGAAACATGAACAAAAAATATTTGATTATTGTTGCATTTACCTACTGCTTAACTTAGATAAATTTGACGATTAACTTTATTTTCTTATTGTTTTCAGTAAAGAAGATAATCAGATTATTTTTCTTTTAAAATTGAGTTTTAGTAAAATGAAGTGAAATAATTGCTTTTTTAACTTATATAAATAGTACTTGTTTTTCCCATTGCATTCTACACTTCTGAAATTGCAAATTTTTAAATTTGTCTAGTTAAAAATATTATCATGTATTTGTTTCAGAGTCAGTGTTGGTTCTGAAATTCAAAACCTTTTTATCTGCGACATTTTGTGTAGAAAAAAAATCGAACAGCCAGGAACAAAAAATTTAATTAGATTGAGAACGAGTAAAGTTTATGCTACGAAAGTGGTGAATTTTAAATATCTGGTATTCAGCATTATTTTAGTAAATAAAGAATAAAACCTTTACCTGCATTTCATGAAGTTTTTTTGTCAAAGTTATGTTACTTCAAACCGGATACCTCAAACATTTATGGATGTATTTATTTTATATTTTGTATACGTGTTATTTATAGTATGATAAAAACAATGAACTAAGGATTTAGCTTTAACATAAAAAATTATATTACTATTATTATTTACATTTTAATTTACTTGCATTTTATAAAATTTTCTATAAGAAAATGTGAAACGAACCATGGATTTTATCCATTGTAAATAAATTTTAGATTTCAGTTCATTGTCAATATAATTGTCTTAAATATGTTGCGCAAGAAAGTAACTTAAATATATGTCATTCCATTCCATGTAGAGAGTTTTGAATTTCGGTATAATTTTCCTCATAATTTTACTAAAATACCTCATTTCTGTAAATTTTTTACTGTTATATAATTCTATGATTGTTTTTTTTTACATTAGTTTAAGTTTATAAGCACCAACAAAGTAACAAAATTACAATTCGCATGGCATTTTAGAAAATTTGTCGCCTTATGCAAGCTTTAATTCACACATACAGACATGCATAATAAACAAAAGAAATGTTGCACAATTTAAATATCCTACAAATTCTGAAATCTAATTCTAAGAACAAAAGCTGTATATGAAAAACAAGTAATGTAAAAGAAATTTTCTAAGTCAATTCCTACCTAGATCAACAAAGAAAAATTTTATTTTAGTTACTTTTTATTAAATAATTACAATTAATATAACAGAATCACAACATTAATTGGTAATTATTTTTTATTAATTATGATTAAAGTATCGTCTTGTTATCCAAAACAATCGTGTATATAAGAATTCAGTTCAACTGAATGCTTTAAAATGCGAGAAAAAATTGTTTGAAGTTTTGACACAACTCGCCATAAATGATGACAACGTGGCTGTATATGTAATTATTTTAATAATTAGTTTTAATCAATTAATTTTTATTAATTATAATTAAATTATTGTATTGTCACCCAAAGTAACCATGTATATAAAATTTCAGCTCAATTGAGCGCTATAAAATGTACATTATTAGCGATTGAAAATTCCACCAAGATAAATCAATCAATCAATAAATATATATGAATAATAGTATGAATTGAAAAAATAAAACTAACTGACCAACATTGAAAACTATTATGCTTTCTAAAGCTATCAATGACTTAAGAGTTACTATGACTTATCAATGACTTACTTCATTACTTAAAGTACGGTTAATCTTGCCTTATAAAATCCTAACTTTCAGCTTTAGCTAAGAATTCCTTCATAATAAAGCTAAGATTAATTAAAGGAAATGAACTATGTTTAAAAAGAGCCTTAGACTTCGCATACATGAAATAAAAGAAAAATGAAAACACGGAACAACATAAGTATATAGGTTCTCACATGGAATACATTGATAGGAAGCTTTCTGTATCTATGTCACCACATATATACGTATAGGGGGGTTTATTAGAGGTATAGAACTTCAAATCGCAATAAAACAACGATGTATTATTCGATTGACATGAATTTTTTTTATTCGAAAGATAATCTTGTGGCATTACATTTTAAATATGATTTCTGGCATATGACTGCCACCGCTGGCTCGGATGTAGTCCAATCTGGACGTCCAATTTTCGATGACTTTTTCCAACATTTGTGGCCGTATATCGGCAATAACACGGCGAATGTTGTCTTCCAAATGGTCAAGCGTTTGTGGCTTATCCGCATAGACCAATGACTTTACATAGCCTCACAGCAAATAGTCTAGCGGTGTTAAATCACAAGATCTTGGAGGCCAATTCACAGGTCCAAAACGTGAAATTAGGCGGTCACAAAACGTGTCTTTCAATAAATCGATTGTGGCACGAGCTGTGTGACATGTTGCGCCACTTCGTTGGAACCACAGCTCCTGGACATCATGATTGCTCAATTCAGGAATGAAAAAGTTAGTAATCATGGCTCTATACCGATCACCATTGACTGTAACGTTGTGGCCTTCATCGTTTTTGAAGAAGGATTCCACCAGCCCATAAAGCGCACCAAACAGTCAGTTTTTCTGGATGTAACGGTGTTTCGACATACACTTGTGGATTAGCTTCACTCCAAATGCTGCAGTTTTGTTTGTTGACGTAGCCATTCAACCAGAAGTGCGCTTCATCACTAAACAAAATTCGCTTATAAACATCGGGAACAACTGCAATCTGGCTTTGGGCCCATTCGATGAATCTACGCTTTTCTTGATCATGTTTAAAATGTAATGCCACAAGATTATCTTTCGAATAAAAAAAATTCATGTCAATCGAATAATACATCGTTGTTTTATTGCAATTTAAAGTTCTATACCTTTAAAAAACACACCCTATATATATAAATTTTAGAACTAAGTTAAGTAAAAGAGACTGCAAAAATTTAAGGGGAATATAAAATTACGTTAACCTGCAATAAAAAATATTTTTATTTTCATAAATATATATGTGCACAAAAGGTAAACAGGATAGTTATATTCTAAACCACATTTATAAAATTATTTACTAAAAATACAAAAAAATAATTAAGTCAAATGTACATTTAAAAATATAATTTGAATTAGTTTCTATATTTCCCTTTTCAAAGAAGTCCAGATATATATTAAATAGACATTTGCTAACATGAGCTCTACTGGAATAGCAGCTCAATTTGCTGATAATAAAACCTTATGAAAATAAATGTGTGTTTTAATACTGGTTTAATAATTGCATTATATTTTTCGTTTTTTATTAATTTATTTTAAGAAACTGTTCGTATATATTTGCTGCAGAACCTTAATCATATCTTCAAAGCCATAGATATTAATAGATTTTGTGCTTTTACTTTTCCCAGGAGCGACAATATCTTTTTTTATTTTTGACTATAATAATAATAAGAAGATTTAATGTAAATATACAATGCCTTTGCCAGCACGTAGATACTCTAAATAACCGTCGAGCATCTAGTCCCCTCCTGAGGTAGAGGTAGGAAAATAGAGATGTGAGGCCTCTGACTACCTATAGGGTGTCGTCTCTCAAAATTGGGGTCGAACCGAGCCAAATCGTATTATCACTTGTATGGTGCTCAAAGATACTGCTAACGACCGGCGTACATCTAGACCACCATTACCACGATGAATTTCGTGGGTCTGGACCTGACAACGTCAGACATGACATTAGTAACAAAAATATAATAATAAATATATATATAAAATAAAAACTCACATTACACTTCATTAACTTATCACAAGATCCCAGAAACCGTGATTACTCTGTTGTAGAAGTCAATATCGAAAAATGTCCCAATAAAACATTTTCGGCCGAAATTATTTGAATTTAAACATGTGTCGAAGTTTGCATTAATTTTCTATACACGACTTTTCAAATTAAATGAAATAATTTTGGAAATTAGGCAGCTCATCCTTCTTTTTATTACAAAATTAGTAAATTTTTGTGGAAATAATCGTTTAAGTTAAAAAAATGTAAATGTTACTTTAACACAATGATGAAAATTTTTTTAAGAATTGCAGCATTTTAAAAAAATATATAACTGACAAATCTATTTCAATCATAAAATAACATTACGAGTAATATATATATATATATATATATATATATATATATATATATATATATATATATATATATATATATATATATTTGTATACATGTGTGGGTATACATGTGTTTACCCGATACACCTTTCATTAAATATTTTCAACCTTCATTCTTTTCAACCAATTCATTTCAAAATACTTCAAGTATGTAGGACCCCGAACGACAATTAAAGGCTTAAATACATATACAGAGGAGCATATGTACTAATATTTAATTAAGGCACATGCACTTCAAATTCAACATTAATCATTTTTTTTTCTTCTTTATTTGCTTAAATAAAGTTAAGAGATATATTCTGAATGTACTTTTTGATAAATTGAATAACGCTTTCATTTATTAACCGAATTTTCTTTTTTTCTTTATACAAGAACAGGTAGATTATTTTTTAAGCTTAGCTTTTCCAACACAAAAAAGAAGCAATAAAAAAATCATAAAAATGGAAAATATGTAAGACGCTATATCAAAAGAAAAATTTTAAAAGAATGATTGTAAGAAAGAATTTACGCAAAAATTACAACGTTGATTCCTTAAGAATCCAAGTATCAACACATTTTGTAAATTTTTTAAGCTAAAGTATGTTTGCTTGGAATTTTTGTTGGCAGTAAATGACACTTTTCTTTGCAGAGACAATTTTGAAACATTTTTTCTTAAATGTTCTTTTATTATTATTATTAAACAGGTAAAGATGGAAAATCCCTTTTTTAAATTCAATTAAAAATACGATTTGTGCTATTTAGGTACATATTCTTTCTCTAAAATAGCAATTAATTATTATTTTCCTAATGAAAAAGTTACCCTGCTGTCTATAAAATAAGCCTATGTTTTAAGCGAAATTAAATATTTTTTTTTTGTTTAAAACTATTTTTTTATTGAACTGACATTCTTTCTTCCGTCGATGCCACTTCATGTACAAAAATATGACGGTTTAGAAAAAAAACACTTTTCATCATAAATTATTTAAGTACCTATATGCGCAGACGATCTTCAAACTGTCTGGTCTGATGCTGCAAGTCAAGCTCATTTTAGTTTTACTTCTTAATTCTTCTATTATATGTAGTCCGGTAAAATGTGAGCATCCATACCTTTTCTTTCTATCAGGACCATTGTTCATTAGGTATTAAAAACATTTTTTTTAAAAAAATGCCTTAGCTGTGGAAATAAATTCTCAACTATTTAAATACCTAATTCTGAAATATTTCTTTTTAAAAAATGTTAACTGTATTATACCGTATTTGAAGACCTTCTAAAGAAGAAATTGTAGACATCTGCAGATGTTGATTTCTGTTTAATGAGAATTTTAAATGAATTCTTCAACAAATTAGAAATTGAAGAATTGTTTTAGTAATATTATGGATATTTCTTTTTTCAATGTTAACCATCAAGAGAAAAAAATATTTTGTGATATTTTTGACAAAACAAACACGCAACGTAATCACAACTTTGATAATTAAATGTCTATACCTATTTCTCTCCTCACTCCTTTCTGAGTATATATATATATATATATATATATATATATATATATATATATATATATATATATATATATATATATATATATATAAATATATATATATAAATAAATAATAAAAAATAAATATATATATATATATATATATAAATAAATAAATAAATAAATATATATATATATATATATATATATATACATATATACATACATGAGTGCGTGCGTGCATAATAATCCCAATTAATTTTTTAATCATGAACATGATTTTTTTTATTTGCTATGGCAGTGCTTCTCAAACTTTCAATACTGGCGCCCCCTTTTCGATCACAATTTTTTCGCGCCCCCTATATACATTAATAATGTACTGAATGCAATAATAATGAACTTTTGACACTAAAGCTACAATAGGCGATCTTAATTATAAACCATACAATTTAGCAACATAAATATTAAAAATTTTGTATACTACTTTTAAGCAAAATAAATAAATAAATAAAATAATAGGATAATTATTATATTATTTTTCCTTTCTCTAATTTTGAAATTGAACATATTGCAAAATACGGTAGCTGCTTAGAAGACAAAATATAGATATCTGCTAAATATAGAAAAATAACTCAGAGGGTCAATTTCTAATCATAAGCATTCCTTACAAAAAACTTTTGCTTTCCAAGACAAGCTCATAGACGTCATTAATACTTATTAAACTTGTTCTTAATTTAGTATTAATTAATTAGTTATAAAATATTCTGTGCAACACTGATACATTAAAAAGTACACCGGCTGAAGTGTCCGCTCTTTGCACGAGTTCATTTATAAGAAAATAAAACATTGATATAATAGCTGAATTGTAAAGGAAGCAAAGCCAAGTGCTCGACAATGTTTACAAAAACGTAAAATGATTTTTTTTTAAATGGTTGCTCACATTATAATTAGTTTTAAGCGAATTGTAATTTTAAGCCTCACAGAATTAGCATTTATAATTGATGTTAAACAGTAGCGCACACAGGAATTTTCAAGGGGAAGTCCGGGTTTGAAAGTTCACCAATCTTGTATCAAGTTCCTTTTCATTTTGTCGATTTTCGGGAACAAAACACAGTAAAAAACTAATTCTTCAATAAATAATTAGCATTAATTAATAAAATTAATCATTAATAACAAATACTTAACTAAATTTTGCGTACTATAAACTTAGAATTATAATCAATCGAAAAAAATCAATGGTTTTGGGGGTCCGGACTTGTGTGCACCCCTGATGTTAAATAATAATCATTAATATAAAATATCGATGAAAAATAAATGTATTATTTTAGTATTTAAAGCGAAAACTTCAACATGTTTTAACCGGGAGCAGGCGGGCACTCGATACGGTCGGAGTTATTGAGTCACCCCAATTCTTTTTTATAATTATTTCATTGTACACGATACAAATCATGATACCAGTGAATAATTTAACAAGAGAAAGTTTACTTACCTACTTTCAAGGATTTTTCAAGTTTTTCTTTGGTAATAAATAAACAGTTTTGCCAGAATTAATGATTTCGTAATCTGTGTGTCCCGCGCGACCACTTCCGGGTAAAAAGTATATTCATTATGATAATATGTATGTTACTGCGAAAAAATTGCGTGAAAAAGTTTTTCGTTATGCTTTATATGCTGAGAATATGTATAAAAATATGTCTTGGCCAAGTAATCATTAATGTGCTGATGTGTGTGTGTGCTCTCTCCGTGGTTTTCCAAATATCTTAAAACACTTTTTCATGGAAAAGGCGCAACAGAGAACAAATAAAGAGATGGGTCATAACTAACTGTACCAATAACTTAGAAGGTCAAACAGATTACAGCTATAATGTGCAGTATTTCAAAAATAATGACAGTGATGAATTTTTTATTTTCCTAAATTTTTTCGATTCTGGGATCTGTTTTTCTCTGAAAGAGTAGTATGTTAGGTTAAAAAAAAAAGCGTAATAAAAAAGCTCTCATCATGGGATTACAGCAAATCAAATACAAGTTTTTTTTTTTATTTGGTTCTATGATCAAAGATAACTAATTAGATATTGAAGAAGTTTTTATTTTTGCTGACTTAATATCGCGCGCGCCTATAAATTATATCAGATTAAAAGTGAATATTTTATTATGTCTGAAAGTATTTTGTTTTAATTCATTCCAGTAAACTAATTATTTTTTAAACCTTTTATTTTCGATATGCTCGCGCCCCCGGTCCTGGTTCTTAGGATACACGTGTAAATAATAACTAGCTGCTCGCCTAATTCCACCAACAAGAAAGCTCTGCTCACGAAGTACATGTGATTTGTACTTTCGCTTGCTGCTTCTTTTACAAAATAGGATTTTATTTTTTAAATCCAGCATCTTGCGTTTTGTTTTTGTTTTCTTTGTGTAGCTGCAGCACCTTTTGCTTTTGTCTTCGTTCTATGTTATGTCGTCCATTCCCTGTTTTATGTCAAATATACAATAAACCAGATTTACGGGACTCCTCATCAATGTCAACAAACCAAACATTAAGGGGTCACAGGGGTGTTAAATTCCTCTGAAGGTCTGAAAATATAAACAATTTTTAAACAGGTATAATTTCTTTAAATTTAAGCTAAAAAATTCGAATCTTTTACACCTTACTTATAAAGGAATGGGGCTTCAGAAAAGTATAAAATGTTTAAAATATAATCATAATTTTAAAAATTATAAGCATATGAAAATAAGAAACTTTTCAGTAAGAAATATTTATTAAGTTTTACGTCGCGCATGCTATTTTCTAAAAAAGAGTAGGTTTAATTATTAGCTATAAGTTGAATTATAAAGACAAATGTATTCCTAATACTTTGTAGCTACTTTTATATAAATAGAATAATAACTTACATATTTTAATAAATAAAAAAATACATTTTTAAAAAAATATTTAAAAAATTGCAATATTTTACAAATATTTTGAAATACAAAAAGATATATAATAATAAAATTAGGTAGGGTTTAAAGAGTATGATGCATTGTATAATTCTATTAAGTTTTATACATCAGAGGCTAATATTTTAGAAAATAGCGTGCGCAAAGCAAAAAATACTTAATATTTATTATAGAATTTTCATATGCTAATGACTTTTAAAATTATTAGTATATTTTAAACATTTTATACTTTTCTAAAGCCCCATTCTATTTTAAATAACACGTAAAAAGATTCGAATCATTTAATTTAAATTTAAAAGAATTATACGCGTTTGAAAATCGTTTATATTTTTCAGACCTCTAGAGAAATTTAACACCCCCTGAGACCCTTAACCATCTAAAATAATCAGCATTGGTAAAGAATTCTTAGGCCACGTAAAATAATATATATACATATATACAGTCGACTCTCGATAATTCGAAACTGGAGGGACCAATGAAAAACTTCGAATTAATCAAGAGGGTAAGAGAAAACTCCTGAAATTTTTCTAATACATTTAAATTTTAAACTAGGTAATAAAACAACGATTGTACATATGTATAAAATTGCTTTAAAGTTTTTTTTAAAAAGGGCATACTATATAATATAATTATTACACAGGATTTTAGAGTTCTGTTTAAAAGAATACACTTATGTAGCAATTCTCGACCATGACTGTTTCACGCCCTTCCAAATCTCTTCCATTCTCCATTCGAAAAAAATAGTTTCGCAACCGGTATCCTCAGGTACTATACCCAACACCTTTGGTTCTTTAGGGCAAGGTCCAGTCCGGTCCATGCCTTATTTGGTGTCACATGCTATAAAGTCACACAGATAAACCATAAATCGTCATGTCAGTCCAACGCAAAAAACACAATCCTACGCATCTCTTCTTCACAATAGAGGACCATCCCTTCTGAACACACGTGTAGCAATGCCACGTGTTAAGCAAAAGGCATGGATGGCCGACTAAAAGTGCGGCTAGAACTGTCCACATGACGATTTAAAACAATAAGAATGTATTTTCTCTTGAGGAACCAGGAAACACAAATAAGAGATAGCAGACAGATGAAAAGGAAAAAAAAGGGGCTACGTTACTGGGGAGACATGCAAGTACACTAAACATGTAAGTTCAAACCTGTTTGCTACAGGACTCTTGATAGTAAGTGTTCGAATTGTCGAGAGTATTATAAGACAACTTCGCGAATTATTGTGTGTAGTAACCTGGCCAACCGCAAATTTTACTTTGAAATATTGTGTACCAAGCGTATTGTTTTAGTTCGAAATATCAAGAGTTTTTCTAGGGGGTGAGCATATACTTTGAATTAGTGAGAGGTTCGTACTATCGAAGATTTGGATTATTGAGAGTTGACTGTATATATATATATATATATATATATATATATATATATATATATATATATATATATATATATATATATATATATATATATATATATATATATATATATATAGTCTCTATGATAACATGTAATAAAAGTTATAATTCTTTATTAAAAATAATTTAATAAATTGAGCTGCAGATAGAAAACATGCAAATAATTAAAAGTACATCTTTTTAAAATACGTAAGATGGGACCCAAGGTTAATGCATACTACATTTTATCATATATATATATATATATATATATATATATATATATATATATATATATATATATATATATATATATATATATATATATATATATTGTCCAAAGCAATAACTTAAATTTTCTTTAAAAGAATAATTTTTCCATACTTTTATAAATAATAGAATAATGGATTTTCAAAAAAAGAAAAAAGAACAATAGTTATCTCCATGTTTTTATATCGTTTTAATTTTAATTAGGGTTTAGTATTGTGATTTAAATCAAACATTTGTTACATTTATATTTTTAAGTTTAATATTTGGTTCAAAAACATATATTACATCTATTTCATAGTACTTTACTTTACTATCAGCTAATCGTTCTAATATATATGTCATGAAAACATTCTTTTTGAATAAAAATTTTACAGGAGTGATTATTATTACTTTTTTTATTTTACTTTAGTTTTTTTCTATTTAATTTTTTGTGAAATATGAGAGTAAAAGTTTATTAAATTTCGAAAAAAATATACTTGTGTCAACATGAAAGAAACTTTGAAATAGAATTACCAAAGATAAAAAAAAAATACTTTCCAATTTTTTTTTCTGAAGAAACTCGAGTGTTCAGATTTTTTTATCTCTAAATCTAACAATGAAAATCATGTTTCTTTTGAACATTATACATTATGTTTTCTATGGCTAATGAAAATATGGTTACGGTTACTATTTATTCAATACAATATACACAGTCTTTCATTACTGATGTTACCCTTCTGTTATAATATTAGAGGATTATTTTTATCCAAAATGTAAGTATATATATATATATATATATATATATATATATATATATATATATATATACTTTTACATTTATTTTGGGGGAATCTAGAGCTTGGTTAATCTTACAAAATGTTTTCGGTGTCTTTTCACCCGGAAGTAGGGAATAATTGCTGAGAACAGTTATTTATTTTGGGTTTTTGTTATCAACAGGTTATAACGGTGTAGTATAATTCTGTCTAAGGCATTGTTAGAATAAATAATTATACATCTATACATTTCTATTAATTCTATGTTGCCTTTGTTATATTATTTTCTAACATAAATATTGTTTACCGTTTGAAATATATGTATGTAACATTCAACTTGTACATTTACAGAAGGAAGAGATAGATAAAGTGATAGAAAAAAAGTTGCTGTTTGGTTACTGCTTCATTTAAAGCATTCACATATGATATTTTCTTGACGAAAAACAATATAGTTATTCTTAACTCTTTATTTTTAAAATTCATAAACTTATGCACTATTTTTCTGTATCCTTAAGAAAGTTTTATTTCATTAAAAAATATGTCTATCGCTGCATCTCATTTTAATATGGGAAACTTTGAATAATTTAAAATAAATATAGGAAAATAGAGGATTAAATTAATATATTTTTTATTTCAGAAAGAACACACACGCAGAAATATCGTATTTTATATCTTTTTTAACAACCAAAAGATTTTTTTTAAATCATTTTTAAAAGATTACAATCACGTTTAAATTTTTCTCTATCAAACTTAACAGTAATCATAAAGGATAATCACAAATCTTTAAAAGTATGAGATTGCTAGATCAAAAATTAGAAGAAATTGATGATTCCTATACTTAAAAAGTGTACCTTCATAACGTTAAACAAAGTAATGATCCTCAATCACCCTCCCTTAAACGCGAAAATGATATTTCCAGAAAATTAAGCAAAACACTAAAAAATTTTAAGTTTAACTTACATCCTTATTAATCTGGATTTTTATCCAGATATGTTTTTCTGAATATGTGTGAGTGATACATTCATCAGAAAATTGTAAATCGAAAATAGTTTTAAACCAGTCATTCAAATTTTGTCCAAGCCAGAATACACTTCTTATTAGTTGAAAAGCATCTTGAATAAAATTAAGTATGTTTTCTAGAAGATTAATTTCCTGCACTATTACTTAAACTGTCTCTCAATTCTTGATTTCTCTCGGGTTAGCTTATGGTAATATGCTTGTGTTATTATTATAAAAACAGTAATAGTGAAACTTATAAGAATTCATAATTTAAATATTTAGAATTGTTAAACAAATAGAATTATGAGCAAAGTTTTGTAAAATTTCGTTTCAAGTTTTCCAATTTTTGTTCACACAATTTGATACTTTTACATTAATTTATAGTAGATAAAACTTCAATTTTTGTCTTTGTTGCAAAAATAAAAAGCATCATTTTGAAAATAATCATTTTATTCTGTATTTAATTATTTACGTTACGTTCATTGCTTACACCAAAATCCAATTTTTTTTGTATTACAATACAAATTGTTACATAATTTAATTCCCTTGTAATAAGGAAATAGGGAACATATGCTTTTATAAGTGTGATATTGCTAAATTGTGTACGTAAAATAACATGAAACAGTTTATATGCTAGAATAATACATGTGTAATGCAACAAAAGGCAGACATTTTTAATTGTAGATATCATTTAACATTTCCTCTATCTGTATATTAGATTTAACGTAACTAAATTCAAATGTCTTACAAGTTAATCATACCTTAAACAAGAAATACGATAATTGTAAATACGTATATATATATATATACATATATATATATATATATATATATATATATATATATATATATATATATATATATATATATATATATATATATATATATAGTTACTATTTGTACTATTTAATTGCAAACTATACGGATCGATAACAAATAAGTAAAAATATCTTAACACCAAATTGCATGAAAATTATTGTTCAGAAATTTCGCTTAAAAATACTGTATTTGAATCACAGTAAAAATAACTGATAAGAAAATAAAGATATTTATGAACGATAAGTTTCAATAGAAAATAAACTTTTTTTCAATACTTAAAATCAAGTTAGTTATTGCGTACTTGCATATTGATAATCCATAAACCTAGTTTAGTCGTTATAAAATAAAGGAGGGTAATTATATATATTTAAAAATTTTAAGAGATAATTTATTTTAAATACATTGTTAGGATACAATCATTAAGACATGGATATATCCTTTTTATCTACGCTTACAGATTGATTAACCTAAAAATTTGACTAATAAATTAAAAACTAAATAACTGTAAATTAAATAAAATTGATTTTTTTAGTGTTCTTATAACAAAAAAAGAAATAATTACTGCAGTTATCAATAATTAATTATGGTATCAATTATTTATACAGTAGGATCCAAAATTAAAATTATTATCTCATTATTGGGATAAATTGAAAAAATTTATTATTTGGCGTTTACTAAATGCTTTAAAAAGTACGTTTTTTTAAAGTGATTTTTTACGAATTTTTAACTAACGGCAATAATTTAAGTAGTCATTTGTTTTCCAAAAAAAAGTAACGATTTTGCAAGTACTCTTAAGACCAGTTCTTACAATCCTTTAAGATATAAATTGAAATTGTTTCATTGATAGAACTGTGTCAAAATGGCACCATTCTATAAGTAAAAGATACTTGAAAGGTAGTTCTATAAATTGAATCATTCCCAAACTACAGATACTATTGTTAAGAAGGGCATTTAAGCTCATTTGACATCACAACATTTGGGAGTTCGCTCGATATATAGCATTAAATGCACCACTCTACAAAGAAATAGCTGCTAGGAAGTTTTCCTTGAATCTTGTTACCGCATCAAAACAATTTCCAGGCAAATGTGCATGTACAACCATTAGAGAAGGAACTTTATTCTAGACATTGTTCAACAGTGGTTGCCTTTTTTTTAAAGTCATCACGAAGGAAAGTCATCTTTGTGAAGCCAGGAATACCATTACTATTTATTTCATCGTGATTCCTGGACTCCTACCCTCTTCACTGAGTAATTAATATTTATTTTACAGAGTGAATGTTCGTGAGTACTTAACTAAAGAGAGCCATTATTCTGAAAATGCTTCCAACAAAAATGTAAAGGATGACTTAGGTAAGTATATTTCTATAGGAAAACATTCTATTGTATTGCTTAAATCACTCATGTGTTTCGTGAGATTAGCCTGACAGTCATTTTAAGATTTTTCTGTAGTCTACAACTGTGCAGACATATTTCTCTGATGTGTTCTTTTAGTATATATAAAAACGAAAAGTCTCGATGGGTATTTACGAGCATTCATCAAATGGGATGTGACCATACAGGTTCTCTAATCAAATTCCCATAAAGCTTGTTTAAACTTATCAGAGTACTAATATTGCATGCTATCACCTCACTTCGTGGATCCCTCAAAACATACAAATCACGGTAATGGGAAATAAGATTTTCCTAAGCACATTACCTTCAACGATCCTATTTTAAGATATAGTGATACGTATGAGTCTTGTGCGGAAGATAAGGTGGGGGATATGTGGTGAGATAGGGACGCATTTATCAGTTTGGGGATTCAGAAATATTAGATGTGTTTTGGCCTTCTTGGCTATATTTGCTTAACTAAAGTTAATTTTGAATCATCTTGATTTTATTACATTATTATAATTTATCTCCTGGCAATGGTCAGGCATATATCTCCTAATATTACTCCTAATTTTAATTACTTAAAGTATTCAAATTTTGGACAAGATTATTTATACTAAGAAATTATTCCAAAATGTTAAGTAGTTTTCTATTACGATTTCTCAGGTTACAAAACTTTTTGATGGATTACGTTTTGATACCCCTATATGATGTTCATAATTTTATATTATTATTCTTTTAGCAATATATAATCATTAATTCATTAAGCTGTATAAAATACACATTTCGAAATGGTATTTAAAGGTTATGTAAAAAGAAAATCATTAACTTGGTATTTTATGCTGCAGTAAAATTTTTAAAAAATGAGTAATCTGAATTACAATATTTGAAAGAGTAAGTTTCTTTATTCTTACATTAATTTTAAGTGCCTGAAATTTATTATTAAACTTAAAAGTCCTTTCAAATTAGAAGCATTTCATTATTTCATGTACGTTTCTGAAGGAAAAAATAAATGAACGGAACTGGTTTCTATATTTTTATTTTAATGAACTACATAAATGTATAATATGTAACCATTTTTTTGCATTTTTATATCAGGTTAACAACATTTAATTTGGAATCACTCGTCTGATTACTATCTAAGCATAAAATGAATATTTTAAACCAAATTCATTAGCAAAATAAATGCTTATGTTGATAAATATACTTAAAGATAAACAAACGAAGAAAATGTTGTTTTATGTCTGAATAAGCTCTTTTTCGCATCTAACTCGAAATATTTGTAAAATTTAACTTTAATGACATTTCTCTTTGAATTAAAAACTTCTGAAATCAATGTAAAACTTTTTAAGCGGAGTATGGCTCTAAACAATCCTACGAGATTATTATTCAACATATTTTTGTAAAATGTAAGGATAATTCTAACATTAATCGATTCAACATATTCGCAATTATTCGCAAAAACAATTTTAAAAAATGTTCATGAATAAATCATTTGCCACAATTATTTATCATAAAGATTATAAAAGTGAATGGGTAAATTAAATCGAAATAATAAAAAAGAAGCTATACTTTAATTTTAAGGACTGAAAAGTAGAAAGTACTTTACATGATATTGAAAATGCAACTTCAAATAGGAGTATCAGACAACGAAGAAACTTGCCAAATACAGAGAGAAAACAAAGAACAATTCGATGTTTATTACGAAATGATACTCTTTACACAGAACGAATGCAATGTCAGATCAATAGTTATAAAAATGCACCAAAAACTGTCTTGGCGGTAAAGGAAATGATACGTTTAGTTGCAGAGTCATTGAAAGTATGCATGGCGTTCTAAGGGATGCCACTCCCTCTCGTATCAGCTTTTTAAATAGTAGCAGAAATTATTTGTGTGCCTAACATTGTCTGCACGCCAGCGTTTTTCAAACTGTGGGCCGCGCCCCTAGGGGGGTGATAACTCTAAAAAGGGGGGGAAGCATTTTGAAAAGTCGAAAACAAGATATTATTTTAAAGCAAATTATTAATTTACAGAAAGTCAGCTAGCGATATTCATTCTGACATAATAAAAAAATGAAATACAAATTTATACAGATACACAAAACACTTCTAAACTACACTGTGCAGTACTGATACATTTATAATTAATTTAAGAGAACTTGGCACCCTTTGAGCAAACCTCTTTATTTACGTATTTAAAAATTATATTTTAACATTTTATACAATGTTTCTATTCAAGAAAATGTTACCACAGATGAAAATTTTCATGTATTATTCACACAATTTTAAAAATTTAAATTTTTTGAAGAAAATTGGGAAAATTTTAAAATCCTACTCCTTTTGTAAAAATTAATTTTTTGACCTGAATTTTCTTTATAATATTTTTATGGATGTTCTTAACAACTTTAGGGATCGATTTTAGAATAACTTCATTCGTTTTCGAGAAAAAAAATAAAATGTTGATATACAGGCTAAAAATCAACGAAAAAGCCAACATGTCTTACATTTTATTTTTTTAAAAAAAGTATTCAGTTTATAGAAAAACGGATCCCTAATTTTATTACATGCTTTATTTTTAACACGCAGGAAAAAAAATTGAAGTAATTGGTAAATAAGTGTCGAAGGAGTAGCATTTTGAATGCACTAAGGTTTCGAAAAACACAAACTGAGAAAAACCACTTTAAAGTTTATAATTCTGAAAAAATAATTATTATAAGCTTTATTAAACTTAAAATACCACTTTAAGATATTACTTATACGTTTTTCTTTAAAATAATTGCATTTTCATATGTTTTCAACCCACACATTTTTATAAATGATCAACTTTTAGAGAGTACTAATTGCACAAGAAAACTCAAGAAAAACTTTAAAAAAATTTTTTTTCTGTCACGACAGAAATTTTAGCTGTTTTTCTTCAAATAATATTAAATTATTACATTTGTATGAAAAATATATCAGGAATAAGAACTGAAATTATATAAAATTATTAATATAAAATGCCTTAATTTAAAAATTTTGACATGCACACATTTCACAAGGAAGAAAAATTACATTATTGTATTGTCTCGGAAATATTCTGCTTTTAATACTACACATTATTTTTATAGTTATTATTTCTATTTATAAAATATATTTTTTTTATCATAACGCATTTTTTAGCTTTTTTTTTTCTAAAAAGGGGAAGTGGCTGAATTGCCTAATTTGTTTTCAAATGAAGTTTTATTCAACTTCTAACTTTTCGACATGCACAAGTGATATATCAATCGAAAGATAATAATGCAAAGAATAAGATTAAATGAAAATAAAAAAAACGATAGGTTTGTGATTTTTAGGGTACCAAGTCCCCTTAACGATACTACGTTAAGAACAAGTTTAATAATTACCAGTGACCCCATGGCTTGTCATATATAAAATTATGCATGACTTATCTTGATAATTTGTATGGTTTATAATTCATTCCTTAGCTGCCGATTAAAATTAAAAGTTACGTGGTTCGCTCCCCAATGCAACCGTTTTTTTAACACGTAGGCGAGTGCATGTGGCGTATTGGTGGAGAGAAAAGTAATAAATAATCAAATAACCTGAGTGAAAAATAAGTAAATCTTTCGCAAACACTGTCAAGGTCCTATTACTGCATTCCAAAGCCTTCAGAATAATTTTATGGATAGCAGTGCAGAGAAAAAGATTATACTTTGGAAAGACGTATACATACGTCCGGGACAATTAACATTTTGGCTGAGTGATACATTTATATTTGCCAGTGGCACATAAGAGATTAAAGTCGTATTGAAACTTTAGCGTCCCATTGCTTTTGAATTTAATGCATTATATATATGTGCAGGGGGGGCGATGAAAATTATGATTAGATATTGAGTCGCAATTATTAAAATTTTGAGAAGCACTGCTGTACGCGAATGAGTTCATACACATTTATTGACGTTTCTCTCACCGTACTAAAAACTCTAAACTTGCCACATTAAGTATTCTAACCATCTTTACCACTGCCTGTGTGTTACAGAGGCGTTTATGGAGATTTGATTAATGTGCAATCACCAAGCCCCTCGTAAAATCAACCGACGGCAAAAACTGCCTCCATTGCCGTCGACGTGGCATTCCCTCTAGTGTCCTCCGAGAAAAAAAATCAGAATTAATTTCCCGGGCAGAACTAAAATCTGCGCTGATATTGTCCATTTTGCAGATTTCTTCCCTTATATCTTATTCAACACGCACTGGAGAGTTGCGTTACACTTCAAGAAGCGAATTGTCCAGAAATGTGAATAATAATTCGAATGCTTCTTGATGTTTCATTTTCAATGTCACTGAAAACATCTGAAGTAGAATTTTGTGTGTGTGTTTATTTCTATTATTAATAAGATCGCACATTTTTATTACACTTATCTTTTTTGAAGAAGCTAGAGGCTATGTTCTCGTAAATGAAAATATTAAAATGAAAAGTTTATTTCTCAAAATGAAACTGAAACTAAAAACATCTACATGAATTGTTATTTCTAAATTGTTGCTGGGGATTTTGTGATCGCAATGGGTAATTTATTCACTTATCAATTATCATTATTATTTCAGAACGTAATGCAAGAATTAAAATTGTTTGCGTATTTTATTTGACTCATGAAAAATTCGCACCATTTATAGCATATCAATTAGAATTATAAGGCTTGGTAGTAGAAACGTTAAAAAAGTCTCGATAATAACTTGTAAGAAAAGGGACAGCAAATGCAGCAAAAATTCAATTAAAATATATATTTACTTAAATTCCTGAAAAGTATAATTATATTTCCACATTGAAAAAAAGCCGTAGATGTAAATTTATCTTAATCGTATAATAACTTTCAGAATTGTTTCAGTGAATTAAAAATGTGCTAAATACTATCACATATCCTTTAATTATATTTATATAAATAACATTTACCATCATTTAACATATTTTCTACACAAAACTAATAATTACAAATAGGGATTCAATTTTTAAATAGAGAACATTTTAAAAATAAAGAAAACAATATTTTAAAAATAATAATTTGTATTTCCAAAAATAGTTTCTTTAATATTTACTTTTGGAAACTAAATATACCATTAAAACGTATTCCTAGTGTTGTTTTCTACATACAATTTCGACGCTTAGGGATGTATGAGTTGTGTTAAATGACAAAATGATTTTATTATATTTTAAAAACTACAAGGAAGTGGAAGTCTTAAAAGCACTTAAAATATTGTAAAAATTATTAAATATTATCTATCAAATAATTTGTGTAAAATTAATAAATAGTTTACAGTTATTTTGAAAATGTTTCTTAATATTCTAAACATAAAAATTTTGAATGCCTTATTTTAAATAATTTGTAATATATATTTAATTGTTGTGTTATGGAAACACCACTTATATTTCTTTTTGATTATAAATATTTACATTTCTATAATTTTTCTCTTATATACAATTTCATACAAATTTAACCATATGAAAATTATGTTAATCTTCTATATTCGCTGTCACGTCTGTAATATTTAAATAACAAAGTTAGAAATAAAAGTTAGTTCTCCACTGTTTGCATAAATTAGAAGTTAACTTTATCCAAAATTACTTTCCATTCAAAATAGTAGTGGAACATCAAATATATATAGATATATATTTATCTATATATATATATATATATATATATATATATATATATATATATATATATATATATATATATATATATATATATATATATATATATATATATATATATATATATATATATATATTTACTTCTCTATAATTTTGTTCTTCATGTTCAGCTTTTATAATTTATTACGCTATTTCCTGTTATGTTCATTATCTATTATTTCTTGTTTTGGATATATAATACATATTTCTTTCATATATATATATATATATATATATATATATATATATATATATATATATATATATATATATATATATATATACAGATATTTATTTATATAATTGATCAATTTATCAAATTATTTTCTTAGATACATGAATTTAACATATGTAAATTTTAATTAACTCTGCAATTAAAGTACTTCGAAAAAAATGTTTTCTATTTTTAAGAAAGAATCAGATGTAAGAGTAATGGATGGATGTTTCTTTTGAAACAAATGTAGAGTATCAAATGTTTCATTGCAGGATCCATTTGAGTATTCAAGAAGAGAATTCCTAAAGCTCATTTGTATTCGGTATAGTAATTTCTCCCCTAACATTAACCAAATTTTCATTTTAAATGGATTTAACGGTTCAAAATGTAAGTCATGAAGCGCTTTTTTTATGTAAGCTTCCGCATTTTTTTATGAAAAATTTATTTTTATTTCCTGCACGAAGAATACAAAAATTTGAATATAGTACTTCATCCATCAACTTTTTTCACAATCCTCCGTTCCATAATGGAGTTTTCAAAAACTTTTCGCAGCCTTACATAAGACTGTTTCCTGTTGTTGTTGATCATCTTTGCTTGAAGAATAAGGGTGCTTTCTGTTACTTTCTATTGAGACCAAGAAATTATCCACACATGAATTCACTCTATTAATTTTTATAAATGATAGCTTTATTTGCTGCATGATTTTTGAAAATTTTACATTAAAATCATTACAAATATCTGCCGCCAATTCGATATATTAGTTTGCGACGATTCGATGCCGTAGAGTCAGGTCCCGGTGAACAAATAGCTTTCAAGCCTCAAGTCCTCTCATGAGGTTGGTGGAAGGGGAAGAGAGGTGGGATGCCCCCGACCACCTCCAGGGTGTTCTGCCTCAAAATTGGGCTGGAACCTAGCAAAATCGAACTGTCACCTACATGGGGCTCAAAACTAAAGCTAACGACATGCGTAAATATCTATTCCTTAGCCACGATCAATTTCGTAGACAATGATATGCGGTTACTGTCGATCAGATGGCTTAAGCAACAACAACAAATATTTCAGTTATTAAAGGAATTATGTACATTAATATAAATTTCAATATTCCAATCAAACTTATGAAAAATTATATTTCTACATTAAGTTTTGTTTAATGTCACAAATAGCCATCACTAATTTCTTCCAAGTATTTAATTTTTTTTATTTGAATATGTTGTACATTTCATTATTCTTGTATTTTCCCTAGGAGAAAACAAAAATGTATCAATGATTAATTACAGAAAACTCCTGGTCTTACATTAAATTCTCGATAGACATTTTTTATATTAGCAATATTTAAAATATTAGGATATGATTTAAAAATGTGTATTTCCAATTTAAATATTCATTTCTTTTTGCACTAAAAGAAATTTCTCCAAATAGAGCTGGTTTTGTGTTCACAAATTAATTTGGATGTAGATATGAAATACATTAAAAACACATGTTTGCTCAAGTTCATTTCATTTCATTTTATTTATCTAGTTCCCATATTTTTTTTTTTTAGCGAAAAAATATTGTTAATGCAAGGGTAATTAGTTTTTAATGATTTTACCATAACAAATTCAAATTGCGTTTATTTTTAACTTCTCATTTTTTTACTTGAATTATTCTACAAAATGAGGTCATCATATTTGAAATGATTTAATAAATAATATATTTTTATTTCATTCTTCTTCCATTTTGAAATTGTACCATGGTGTACGCTTATATTAAAAAAGTGTGCTAATAGTAAATCTTAATCCAATGTTGTTATATTTAGTCAAAAACTATTTTAATGCCTAAATACTAACTAAAAACTACTTTTTGCAGTGCTATTTTAAAAATAAATTACATTTTCCTTAGTTGTTTTTATTGCCGATAATTTTTTCCCAAACAGAGATGACAGCTTCTTACAACATATGTTGTTGAAGTACAATGAATTGAATTACATAAAATTATTTTAAAAATACGAAAGTCCTTAACCGAAAAGAAACAAGTGTTTCAATTCCAATCATTCGTAAATATGTTTCTTACCATCTTTTAATCATTAAAAGTTCTTTTACCGAAAGGAAAATGCATTGTTCCAGGGAAAGTTAGTCTGAATGCATTCATCTTATACCTATCTTGATTTTTATCATCAATCACAATTTACCGAATTTCAGTCTCCGCCCTGTCGTCTGATGGACATGCAATTCTCTTGCCCTTGAATAAAGTGAAACAAAAAAGACACGTCTTTCTTTTCTCTGGACCTCTTTTTACTTGTACTATTTCTTGTAACAAAACATTTAATGTACAAAAGACAAACATGATGGTCAACAGAAATGGGTATTTGTAAACAATTCTTTTATACAGGCTGTCGATAACTGCACTACTATTAAATAAATATTTTATCGTTTCATCAGAGAAGAAAACTAGTCATGTATTGCCATCTCTCAATATTCCCAGAAATTCGGTAAATTAGATTCATTTAGAAGAAAAGTATAGTATACAATGCTAAAATAATTCAATAAACTTAAGTAAAAAAAGCAAGGAATTTTCATTCTTTTAACAATAAATACAGAGCAATTACTTGAATCTATAGTCGATTTCCAAAATATTATTGCATCTTACAAGTCAAATTAATCAAGTCAAATTTAGCTTAAGGTATCCGACTAGGTTGAAAAAGTGTTTTTAGGTGTTTGATGTTTGGTGTTGTTTTGGTCATTAGGGAAAAAAGAAATTACTTATTGAGGAAGGACTAATACATAAAATAAGAGAGCTTTTAAGTTCTTTTTATAGCATTTACTTTATCTAACTAACAAAACTATTTCTTTTAATTCGTTTTTTGAAGAATGAAATTTTTATGATAATTCGTGCACGAAAAACGGGATATCTTCTAAATAATCCAATCAAATGCAATGAAATTTATAGCATATATGCTATGAGCTCTTCAGAGTGTAAAAAACCGCAGGTTTTTAGACAGCTATATTTAATCACATTTTACAGCCATTTTTAGCTTAGACATGCAGTAATTTTCACGAAAAATCAGAACCATCAAATTTAAATGCTAATAAAATAGTTATTTCTTAAACTATTTTTTATCCTGCGGTTTGTGGCACTTCAGCGGGATCAAGAATTATGTCAATGACGTTAAAATTGCCTAATGTGCAATTCATTTTTATTTATCACGTTTTTCTTAACTTAAAAAATTTTGCTGAATTTTCCAAAAAATAAAAAAAAATTGAGAAAAAGGGCGATACACGCTAGTTATTTAATAATTATGACATTTTAAGCCTATTTATGTTCTTTAAAACAATAAAACTACTCAGAAAATCAGTTTTTGAAAAATTTATCTCCGAACCTAGTCGGATACCTTAAGCCAGTGCTTCTCAAACTTTCAATACTGGCGCCCCCTTTTTCGATCACAATTTTTTCGCGCCCCCCTTATACATTAATAATGTACTGAATGCAATAATAATGCACTTTGACGCTAAAGCTACAATAGGCGATCTTAATTATAAACCATACAAATTAGTAACATAAGTATTAAATTTTGTATACTACTTTTAAGCAAAATAAATAAATAAATAAAATAATAGGATAATTATTATGCTATTTTTCCTTTCTCTAATTTTTAAATTGAACATATTGCAAAATGCGGTAGCTGCATAGAAGACAAAATATAGATATCTGCTAAATATAGAAAAAGAACTCAGAGGGTCAATTTCTAATCATATGGATTCCTTATAAAAACTTTGCTTACCAAGACAAGCTCATGGACGTCATTCATACTTATTAAACTTGTTCTTAATTTAGTATTAATTAATTAGTTATAAAATATTCTGTGCAGCACTGATACATTAAAAGTATACCGGCTGAAGTGCCCGCTCTGCACGAGTTCATTTATAAAAAAATAAAACATTATTGATATAATAGCTGAATTGTAAGGGAAGCAAAGCCAAGTGCTCGACAATGTTTACAAAAACGTAAAATGATTTTTTTTTAAATCGTTGCTCAAATTATAATTAGTTTTAAGCGAATTGTAATTTTAAGCCTCACAGAATTAGCATTTATAATTGATGGTAAACAGTAGCGCACACAGGAATTTTTCAAGGTGGGGTCCGGGGTCGTAAGTTCACCAATCTTGTATCAGGTTCCTTTTGATTTTGTCAATTTTCGGGAACAAAACACAGTAAAAAACTAATTCTTGAATAAATAATTAGCATTAATTAATAAAATTAATCATTAATAACAAATACTTAACTAAATTTTGCGTACTATAAACTTAGAATTATAATCAATCTGAAAAAAATCAAGGGATTTGGGGAGGATCCGGCCCCCCTTGTGTGCGCCACTGATGTTAAATAATGATCAATAATATAAAACATCGATGAAGAATAATTGTATTATTTTTAATATTTAAAGCGAAAAGACTTCAACTTGTTTTAACTCGGAAACAGGCGCGCACTCGATACGGTGGGGGTTATTGAGTCACCCCAATCCTTTTTTTTTATAATTATTTTATTGTACACGATACAAATCATGATTCCAGTGAATAATTTAACTAAGAGAAAGTTTACTTACCTACTTTCAAGGATTTTTCAATTTTTCTTTGGTAAGAAATAAACAGTTTTGCCAGAATTAACGATTTCGTAATCTGTGTCCCGCGCGACCACTTCCGGATAAAAAGTTATTCATTATGATAATAGTATGTATGTTACTGCTAAAAAAATTGTGTGAAACGTTTTTCGTTATGCTTTATACGTTGAGAATATAAAAATATGTCTTGGCCAAGTAATCCTTCATGCGTGCTTGTGTGTGTGTGTGTGTGCTCTCTCCGTGGTTTTCCAAACATCATAAAACTCCTTTGCATGGAAAAAAGCGTAACAGAGAAATACAATCCTTACAACTTCCCTAAATGTGAAACAAACACATAAGAGAGAGGTCACAACAAACTGTACCAATAACTTAGGTCAAACAGATTACAGCTATAATGCGCAGTATTTCAAAAATGACAGTGATGAATTTTTTACGTTCCTAAATTTTTTCGATTATGTGTCTGGGATCTGTTTTTTCTCTGAAAGAGTAGTATGTTAGGTTAAAAAAAGCGTAATAAAAAAATCTCTCATCACGGGATTACAGCAAATCAAATAAAAGTTTTTTTATTTTGGTTATAGGATCAAAGATAGCTAATTAGGTATTGAAAAAGTTTTTATTTTTGCTGACTTAATATCGCGCGCCTATAAATTATATCAGAGTAAAAGTGCATTTTTATTATGTCTGAAAATATTTTGTTTTAATTCATTCCAGTAAACTAATTATTTTTTAAATCTTTTATTTTCGATATGCTCGCGCCCCCCTCGTAAGGTCATCGCGCCCCCCCAGGGGGGCGCGCCCCACAGTTTGAGAAACACTGCCTTAAGCGTATATCAAATTCATTTAAATATTGAATCCACACATAAATCTAGCAATAACATACGCTACTGTTAGTAAAAATTGTAAAAATTATGAAAGTAAACTACTGGCCATTAAAATTGCTACATCATGAAGAAATGCATATAACAAAACGATATTTATTGGACGGGCATATCATACTAGAAGTAACGATTGATTAAAATTTCTAGAAATTTGGGTGCATTGAACCCGAGAAATCCGTACCCAAAACAACCACCTCTGCAGTAATAGCACTACTTATACGCCTGGACATTAAGTCAAACAGAGATTGTAGGGCATGTACAGGTACGAATGACCATGCAACTTAACAGATCATCAACCGTCGTGGCTGGCATATGGTGACGAGCCAGTCACTAGTTAACCATGTACCAGACGTTTTCTACAGGTGAAAGATCTGGTGAACGTGCAGTCTAGGGCAACAGTCTAACGTTTTCCGTATAAAAGAAGGCCCATTCAATATCGGTAATATGTGGTCGTGTATTATCCTGCTTAAACGTAGGATTTCGCAGGACTCAAATAAAAGGGTAGAGCCATGAGTCGTAACACGCCAGAAATATCACATGCACTGTTCGAAGTGCCGTCAATGCGAACAAGATGTCACCTAGACGTATACCCATTAGCACACCATACCATCATGTCAGGTGATGAACCAGTATGACGATGACGAATGCATGCTGTCAATGTGCGTTACTCACGATGCCACCCAACACGGATGCAACCATCTTGATGCAGAAAAACAGAACCTGAATTAATCTTAAAAAATTGACGTCTCGCCATTCGTGCACCAGGTTCATCATCGATCACAACTTTGAAGACCCTCTTGTCTGTGATGCAATACCAAAGTTTCGCCGCAGCCATTGTCCCTGACCTGAGAGTCCATGCTGCAGCAAACGTCGTCAAAATGTTCAATTGCAGTCACTAGTTGTCTTGTAAACGACCCAAATTCTTGTCTCAGGGCTTGTAACGTGACTGCACGATCCATTTTCATGCGGATAACATGGCTGTTAGTGATAGGGGTCTGTTGAGATCCAGCACGGCATTCCAAATTACTGTCCTGAACCCATCGATTCCATATTCTGCTAACAGTCATTGGACCTCGACCAACGCGAGCAGCAATACTGTGATACGATAAACCACAATTCCGATACTCTACAATTCGACCTTTATCAAATTCAGAAACGGGTGGATACGCAATTCTGCTTCTTACACAAGGCATCATAACAACTTTTCACCAGATAACAACATTCGAATGCAATTTGTGTAGGAGAAACCGGCTGAACAATTTTCGCATTTAAACACATTGTACGTGTCGCTACTGGTGACTGCTTTGTATCAATGCGCTGTAAAGCCAATCATTTGCATATCACAGCATATTTTTCTTGTCAATTAAATTTCACGTCTGAAGCATGGCACCTTATTGGTGTAGAAATGTTTAAGTCCAGTAGTAAGGAATGTTGATTTTATTGGTGGTAAGTTCATGCGAATGGAAGATAATGCAGGATTTTACCATTCCAGAGTAGTTGATGAAAAACTTAAAATTAAAAGCTACTAACCAGTACAGTGATCATCTCTACCTCCAGGTTTTGATCCCGTATATAATTTTTGAGATTACCTCTGCTGACAAATGGAGGCTCATGCTTCGAATCATTAAAATGTATTTTTACATCTCCTTCTAGAATTGATTTACTTCATGTATGAGAGTGATGTTGCCCATTACGGTATAGGATTATTTAATAGACCGTATGGGGAATTTATACTATAGTTTTGTTAAAAATAAGAATAATCGTATGTCTTATCAAACGCGTTTGTTTGATCTTTTGCTAAAATGTTTGTTTTTAAATCACGCAATGGAGTTTTGAAAAATATTGCATTATTATTAGTGAATTCTCCGAGTTAAAATTTGTGCAAAATTGAACAACCGTTTGGAGCACAAGTCTTCCAAATATCATAATTATAGCTTCATTGAATTTAAATTATAAAGAAAAAGACTGTTAGCATATTGGTCTTTTTTATGGTGGGAGGTAATTCAGATAATGATATAAATACATGTGTGTACTTTTTCATCAATAATACTCTAATTTGTCATAAATCTAATAAAACAAAACTATAAATATAAAATATACCAAGACAGAGTACATCAAAAATAAGATCGTCTCTGTTGTCACAAACACTTTGCCTTATAAACTAAGATTGTACGATTAAACTAAATTTAATTCCAGCCAAATTTATCTTTAATTTGTCGTTAGGCTATGTGTAAAAGAAATTAGTGTAAGAATTAGGTTCCATATTAATACTAAGGATAATAATAACGTAACATTAGAAAAATATTACGTTGAGTAAAAATTTGCCAAAAGAAAACAATCTTGTAAATTGATAAATACATGCAAAATCAGCAAAGCTAATGAGTATAATAATCTCCATTTACATCTGCAATAGTCCACCAGTCTTTTGACAAATTTTCAATCATTTCTGTGAAAACCTGTGGGGTGAGCGAGTCCAGAAATCAATCCATCTCATTTATTACCTCATCATTTGGACGGAAGATTGTGCCATCAAGATGTAGCTGCAGATGTGAAAACATATAGTAATCCGAAGGTGCTATGTCAGGGCTTAATGGTATCAAATCTCACTCTAGTGTGTAGAACGTCAAGCCGGTCATCGCAATAACATGTGGCTGGGCGTTATCTTGATTGAAAAAGAACCATCAGGCCTCCGAACTCTTTTTTTCGTTTTCCGCGAATGGCACCGCTAATTTTGATTAACATATTGCTGTATATTGTACTGTTGATAGTTTGCCTGTTTTTCATTTACTCTTTATACGTATTTTCTCAACAATCCCACCAGGTACGATAAAGCGCTTTCTTGTTAGTTGTCATTCGTCTTGTGACCAAACCTGATGATTCCCTGGGTACTTATCACCCTTATTAAGGGCTTATATTGTTGCAGTACATCCACTTTTCATCACAGGTCACAATTCTGCCTAGTATATTCTCTTTTCATTGATCTCTGAGAGAAGAGCCTAACATTCCATTTTTCTCTTGCTCTTATCTTCAGCAGTCAATTCGTGAGGCTCTCAGTGGTTTAACTTAAAGGTTTGATTTATGAATTTGAGAGCATTAACTATTGTGTTTTGACAAACGTCAAGATCTAACGCAATAGTTCGTGTAGAAGCATTTCTGTCTCGAACAAAGATTAGCTTTAACTAGTCACAATCAACCTCAATAGGGTGGCCAGAATATAGTTTATTTTCAGTGTCAAAATTTTCAGCTATAAACTTTCGAAACCAAACTTTTACGGTATTTTATAAACATTATTGAAATCTAAACTTTCCCATTGTTGTGGCTTTCAGTTGCACTGAGTTCATTTCGGAACTCATAGTGCATAATCGTTCTGATCGGTTGAAGTGATAAATCCATTTTAAACACTTTTCGGTGTACAAGGCAATAAAGTTTTGACAAACAAATTACACAGACGCGTAATTCCAACTTTCTGACTTAGAAAAGGTTGGAGAAAGGTAAATTATATACCACGGGAACGGCCTCTATTTATGCGGTGGTATCTCCTATTGTCAGACAATTTTTACTCAATCTGATATTATTAAGAATACCAAAACTAAATTATCACTGCCAAATACCAAGTAAAAACTACCAAAAAAATGATAAATCCATATACATAAGCCTGAAATTTAAATACCTAAATAAAATGGTATTTTTAAGATAATAATATAAGACCACAACAACACGCTAAGTAGCAAACTTCCCACCAAAACGAAGCTGTAATAGTGCAGTAACGAAGATAAGGAAATATTGATTAGATATTAAAAATAAAATAAAAATTGTACCTGAAAAAGCTTAAAAATAACAGTTTTTGGTATGAAAAATAATCAAGAAAAAATTTCAAATGAAGCAAGAAGAAAATTAAATATACTTAAAATTTTCACCTGGGGTGTCATCCTATGAATGATTGGGCAAAATATAAAAAACAATCAAGATAATGATTTTTAACTAGACAAAAATCAAGAACATAATGGAAAAATGTAAAAAGAAAAAGAAGAGTGAAATTATCAAAAATAAGACTATTTTTAAATCATGCATTGAAAATTGGAAAAGAAATTATAAAGAAAATATGTTGTATAAAAGCATTGTCATATATGATCTAAACAAGAATTAACTTTTTAGACTTAAAATTATACTTGTATTTATTTCTAGGCAATGTATTGTTGCAATGGAAATAATTTAGAATAATACGTCTACATATAACTGGAAATGGAAATATTTGAAACATTAGAAGGTTTCTTAAAAATATTAAAATTAAAGTCACCTATTTTATCAAAAATATTACTGTTTAATATATTAATAAACAAAGTAACATCAAAGTAATTTGTTTTGAGAGCTTCATTGTTAGTTTTAATGAGGTTCAAATATTTTCAGTTGAAATAAGTATTAAGAGTAAATTCACTATTTTTACCTGAAACAATAAAATCTTCTTTTTCTTTAAAAATATTAAAATATCTAATAATAATGCAACCTTTTTTCCATAATAATGTAAAAATAAATTAGCTAAGCCATTGCTAGCAGGTTAGCTTTGATGCAAACCTTTAATTTGCTTACATAGATTACCATCAGAATTAATGTAGTTTTCTTTTAAGACTAATTCAATGATAATTTTAAAGTTTTTGTACTTTAAAATACAAAGACTCCTTGGAAAAATACTCTAAAACAAAATTTGATGTTTTATTTGTATGTATTTTTTTATTAATTTGGGATCTTTGATTTGAAAGAAATGCAAATTCCAATTGGTTGTATAGAAATAATTCACTTCATGACTGATGCGATGGGTTTATATTTACATTTTTTTTTTTTTTTTTTTTTGTAAATGTGAAAAAAAACTAGAAAATATTAACAATAAAAGAAATTCGCATTCATCCTTAAGAGAAAAGATACTTATGTAATTGTTGATACAGATTTTATAACGAAAGTTTCATGTCTAAACACATAAAAAATAAAGTTATTTTTTTTCACATTCAAAATTGTTGAAAACTTTCAAATGCGATTGGGAGATCTAGAATAGTTAAAGTAATATTAATAGTTTAATACGAAATATTTTTAATAACATATTATGGAATTTTAAATATTTAATCTTCGATTTTTTTCCCAAATCCTATAACTAAAATATCCTTAAATGAGTCTAATAATCTTTACATACATATAATTATCCAAAATAAATTCTACGAAATAATTTACGCAGATAAACTATAGCCTGAAGCTAATTTTGCAACAACAAAATAAGTTTGTGGGCAAGCGTATTTAAATGAAAGAATAGGTATAATTTTGTGAGTTTGATCATATTAAAAGACAAATAACGCATCACTGAATTTAAAATATATTTTTCTTTATTTCAAAAACACATTTTTATTACACGTTAATACGTTAATCGTATAAATATTTAAAACAATATATATATATATATATATACCAAATATTTATTTTTTCTTCCTCATTGCTTTTAAAAGAAACACAAGTGGGTTACTTTTCAAAAATATTTAGTGGTAAACATATATATATTAATAACAACTAAAAGCCTACTTTGTAATTCACACACAACTCATTAATAAACTCTTAAGACAAAGACACGTCCATAATTTTCACCAGTTTGAAAAAGCTACAAGATTAATAGCCAGATGCCTTCTACATTTATAATACTTAATACTTTATTAGCTATGCTGAAGTGATAAAAGTAACCAGAGGTAATTTGCTAATGAAAATAAATCACTTCAATTTAGTTTTCAAGCATCTTATTTTTATAGAAGACTTTTTATACGATAAGCCTTTACGTAATAAGCAGAAACAGGCAATGTTTCTTGTTGACTAAAATATACAAATGTGTATTTTTCAACACAAAAATATTGATTTTTTAAAATATTTTTAACGTAAATAATTTTCAGGCATACATTGGTTCAATTTATGTTTAAATTCTGACAGTGAAATGCGAGTAGCAAAGTATTTGTTTAAATTTAAGAGTTTTACGTTCATAGCACGAGATTTTAATTTCTGCAGGAATTCTGTAATACCATAAAATCCTTTATGTCACTTGAAGCTTTTGTTAATTACAACAGAGTTAATTTATTATAACATTGCGAGAAACTATTTAGTTTAAATTTTTAGACTTAATAGCAGTTTTAGTGTTTAATGTTTGTGCTGTTTTATTGTTTTATTCTAAATAATGGGTTTTAATTTCGTACGGTTGGGGTGATAAGGTTGTTTAAAAAAACATAAAAGGTTCAATAACAAATAATCAAATGTTTGATCTTATATGTTATTTACTTAGAGAATAACTATTTTTGTCGGAATTTCTCTTTAATACAATTGTTCGTAAAATAATTAAAACTTTAAACTGAAGAAAAAAAAATAAAATTCAAAAAAATACTTCACAAAGGTTTTTTTCCAAAATGGAGAATATTTTTTCAACCTTATTTGTGTACATTATTGAATATTATTAGAAAGTATTTTACTTTTAGTTTTTCGCAGTTATGAGTTTAAATTAAGATAATGTATTGATAAATATCTTCAAAATATGTATTTTAATCTATCATCTGTAAATTCTATCATCAGTATTTATTGCGCAACAGAAATATTTATTCAATATTTTCAAAGTTTTGATTAATACCATGTGACCTAAGAGTCCATTAACATTTGAAAATTCAATAATCCATGTAATAATGTAGGTAAAATGGTGCAAATTGATACAAGTGTTTGAAATGACATGTGGTTTTATTAAAACGAAAAAATGCGGGAAAGAACTGCAACAGAGCTCGCAGGACAGCAAAACGTCAGTGACATCGCATGAAAATTGTGTATAAAATAAGCTGGGGTCAAAGAAAAAACAGGTGGTGTCAGCTTCTACATCATGTCAACTTTATCTGCAAAACTGTACTCTTAAAATGGAGTATATGTTACTGTAGCTTTACGATTCTATTACGAAAAGGAATTCGAACGGGTAAATGAATCTGTGACAAGTGTAGCTGCAAAGAAAGTGATTTCGAAGTTCGAAGTCATGGCGTGTTTAGATGACAGGCACCATAGTGGAACTTTTGTTATAAAGAATATTGTTTATTATTAAAATTCAATTGTCCTAATTATTGCTTCTGTTATTATATAAAGCGTTATGTGTTGGCCTCTTTTTTGGGCTCATTTTTGTTTGAATAAAAGACCATGCTATTTCAATCATGTGTGACAGTTTTGTCTCTCTATCTACATTATTCCATGAGTTATTGAATTATGAAAAGAGTTGAAGGACTTTTGTGTTACTTGGTACAATCGAAGATATAGACCATTTTTACTAAAATAATAAAATATTGGATAATGAATGAATAATCAAATAAATAAAGCTATAGAAATTCTGGAATATATTCATCTTCTAGTCTTCAGAACAAAGCTATAAGAGCAAGGAAATAAGTATTTAAATTGATTTTAACATCAATTTAGTTCAAAAAAATGTTTAATTATTTGTTTTAAAATAAAAATATAAAATTATAAGTATTCAAACTAGATTATAACACTTCTAAAGTTAAATTCTCTCATAGTTCACATCCAGGAAATCTCAGTTTTTTTAATTTTACTTCACCTATTAAACACAACAACGTCGTAAATAATAGAATAGTGATTTGAAAACTAATTTTTAAATTCAGATTACAATTATTCTAAATCATTTCTGATAAATCCATTCCATAGCAGCTTCATATTGATTTCACTGAATGAAACAATTCTAATTTTAACTGGAAAATCTGAATTTTTTATGAATTAGAATTTTCTATTTCAAAGAATATGCTTATAGTAAATATTATTAAAATTTGTTTGAAGGTTACCGTTTTCCTTTTAACCTAATTTGGTACTTAAGTATTATCGCAACAAAAGCCAACGTTCAAGATAACTAGCCAAGTTGGCAACCTCAATTTCGCTGTGTCTTTTGCGCTGAATTGGCAATCATAGGTGTCTTAAGAGTAATGTCACCAATAGGTTGCGATAATACGTAAGTACCTCTAACTTTTAAAACAGAAGTACTCGAAAGAAGAGGTATGAATGAATTCTTTTCTACCATTTATGTTCTATCTAGACCCTTGGAATGCCTATGTAGAAGAAATAAAACTTCTTAGGAAGAAGCAAAAGTGCTATAAATACAATGCTCTTAGAGAACAATGCTGCATTATCTACGCCTACCGTATAATTCTAAGAAGAAAAATATATGGCAATATCTGTACTTTTTCTATTAAGAGCTCATGGAGAAGTCACTCCCACAGAGATTCTTAGCCGGGTATACACACTTCCCTATATAAATGAATTAAATAAGAGTATTGGTGTTCTCTCTCATTTCCGAAATATATACCAATTTTTTCTTTACTGCTTTTGACTAAAACAATGTTTCTTAAACTAGGTGCATGACCCTAAATTTTGATATATTTTTGTCCATATTAATAGCCTTTTCTTAACAAAATCAAAACTTGATGCTTTTATTAAAAATATTACTTTATGTAGAGCCATGATGGAAGAATGGTTGCTAGAAATGTTTGTCTCATCGAGTGAATTTTTATGTGAAAATAATGAAACAGATAATAGAAAAAATCAAATGTTAAAAATGATAAATGAGCATCTTTTCGGTGTCTTGAGAAAAACTTTCAGAAAAATAAAAATGGATTGTAAAACCATTCTAAATTACTGTTCAAAATGTCACTTTTTTGCCACTAAAGTCACAAAAACGTGTTGAGCTATCAAAAGATTGGGCATTACATATTGATTTTAACCCTCTAACCGGGTGGCACGGAAAATTCCGTCAGTGTAAAGATGCTTCGAAAATGGACAGCACGGATTTTTCTGCCTTCAAGTAACGTTTTCAACACAGCAGGAGTTTTATGGCTCGCAGGGAACTCCGTGTTTTGACTCTGGGGCAATCTTAAAAAATCGAGGGGAAATTTCTTTAGACCCCAGGAAGTGTTAATTTGTTACCTCGTTTTTTTAAAGTTTTGTAAAGTCCCAACGCATAAAAAAAATATGTTACAATTCCCTTTTGGTTTCATATTAATTTGAAACTGTAACAAGTTGGGGCGTGTCAGTGCAATCTGCTATTTTATATAGTTAGACAAATTATCTTTTTTTAAGTATATTCTTTCGCTTCATTTTTCTTATTTTAATCAAAGCTTTCAGTTTTTGAAACATGATTATTTTATTATAAGATACCGAAAAAATTAATAAAACACCAAACTCTTTAAAATTTGGAACCTTTTCAATTTTCCAACCACTAAAAATGAATAAATTTAAACTTCATCAAATCATTTGAAACATTTTCTTAAACTTTGATAAAAATAATAACGAAAAAAAAACTAATTAAGAATTATTAGTTTTTTTGTTTTTTTTTTAGATTTCAAAGCCTAAGTGTTCAGGGAAGTTTAAGTACAGTGTGTGTGCCTGGTTATATATTGTTAAAATACACCGAATTATATTTGAATTTTAAGTGCTTTAATTTCAGTTTACATCAAAGACAACATGAATGAAGATTTCCACACATTTTTTTTATAACTTGAATGTTTGAATAAATGGTAATCAAAAATATACGGAAACATTTACAGTAGACATTTATGCATATAAATAAACATAAAAATCAATTTTAAACTCGAGCTATTGAAAAACATTCGAATTATATATTGTTCAAAATACTCAACATTTATACAAAATACCTCAACATTTATCTTTTTTAAAGGCTAACTGAATAAGTAAGTAAAATCTGGATATTTTTTTGAAATCTCGACCTCATAAAGCTAGAAATTTTATGTTGGAAATTCCATTTGAAATTTCGAAAAAAAAATGCATCGCGCAGTTAAAAATTATTTACCATAAGTTTTAGCAATTGTTTGAGTATAATAAAAATTTCAAATTTTATTATATAGCTTCTTTGGTATCTTTTAATATATTTCGACCGCGGTAGCCGAGTGGTATAGGTATCGGAACGTGGCTTGCTTTGTCACGAGTTCGAGCCTAGTACCACTAAAGACCCGCCGTGTAGGTCAGCGATGCAAGTTAAATCTGTCGAGAGCTGAAACGTCCTCCCGTTGGTGTGGTGTGGTAGTTAGGAGAGAGGGGTGCCAGCTCAGGTGTCATCCACGTCACTTGACCATGGTTCAAAATTACGTGGTCCGTCGTCAAAAGCCCTCGTGTAGCTGAACAGTGCGACGTTAATATTCAATCATTCATTTAATATATTTCGAAGATTTCATACAATTCAGTTGAAAACCGCATGGTAAGAGCAAAAAATATACTAAAAAATTGATGAATATACAATTACAATAAATTCTTACATAGAGAAGTAAAACTGAGAAGCTAAAGCGTAGGAATAAAAAATTTTGAGTATATCTGAAGTAGTTTTCGAAATATTTATTTTAAAGTTTAGAAAATTTGTGTGCGTTATGTTATACTTAATATTAATTAAATGGTTAAAATAATGTGTTAATATTAGTCATGTAATCGTTTGATCACACATTCATATACTAATAAAAGTTATCATGGTCATTGATGCGAATGTCAAGAATTTTATGTAATTTTAAATTCAGACATTAAGATATTGATGTAGAAAATATAAAACGACCATCTAAAATACATGAAAAATGCAGTCTGATATAAAAAGATCTTGACAAACAAAATCCGGCATTTTCACTTACTATGGCAGATCCGGCTTAGTCAGGGGCGATCTGGAAAAACAGAGAGAGAACCGCGGTTTTGATGGATGCCGCTCTAGCTTTTAAAGCTCCCAGGAAAAATTATATATATATAAACTACAAATGCAAAATAAATCTTAAAATTTTCCATACATTTTTATAACAACGAATTGTGGAATTGGCTTCCATTACATTGTTGTGTTTGACAATATCTGAGGTAACCAACCATACTTTAGATAGATTTGTACTACTTTTTCGTAACCGTATTCCTTTTAAAATTAATTCGTGCAGCCGAAATACACCTTTTGTACCCTTAAAAATTTATGTAAACTATAACGGTTAATTTTAATTTATGCAACTTGTGAAATGTTCATAATTAACCATTTCCGTCTAAACAGTTTACATGAAAAAAAAAAGTTTGGACTCCCTCAATCATTAGGGATTTATATAAGATTTTTACATTAAATTTTATTTTTCACCGAATTGGATTGAGTGGTAGTGTATAGTGCTTCCACACCACAGGTCTGGGGTTCTATTAACGGGCTGCGCAAGGTCGACGCTGCCTTGCATCCCCGCTACATTGGGTCGATAAATGAGTACCAAGCTTGCTTCGGGTCTTAAACACTGAAGGTCTCTCTTCAGACAGACCACCAAATCGGGACATCTGTTCATGCACCTCAGAGTCCAATGGCCACGTGTATTATGATGGACACAGTAGTTCCTGGCCCTCATGGATTGTTGTGGTTCTGAGTTTGAGTCTTAAGTTTGAGGATTACCTCACTTTGGGGATACCCCTTAGATAAACATGTATTTCCACTCATTTGCAATTAAACATTTTTCTTTCAATTACGTTTATTTCAGAAGGAAGTTTGATTTTTCAAATGTATTTGCTTAATAACATGTATATTTGTGTATTATATTAAACATTTTATCAATCCGAAATTACATGTTTTTAGCTCCTCCAAAAGCTTTTAGGATTTTACGACTGATCTTACAATTCATATACGCTTTATAGTAGTGTTTTTAAAAATGATAAAGACATTTTTACGACTGTGTGAGCTTTTATGCCTCGTTTATAAATATAAAAAATTGCATTCAGCTACAGTTTTTAAAATGTACTGAAATAAGTGGAGGAATAGGATATTTACATGTTATGAATATTTTTGACTGCAGTAAGATATATTTATATATTCCAGTTTCTTTACAATTTGAATAGAAGTTGTAAGCCATTTTGAGAATAGTTTGAAGTTGAGTATAAACCCATAGGCTGTTTAATATTGTAAAGTGTTTTACTTTGATACCAGCACACATTAAAATAAGGCTCATTTGCAGTTATATGATCACCTTCAGTGATATTTAAATTTTCAAAAATAGTCTACACGTACGAAAACATTCTTTCACAACCACACACCACATCTCATACTATATCTTCCCTACAGCAGAAAATATTTGTGTATACTGAAAAATTTAATACAGGATACATTTCCAAGTGTTAAATTTGTTTTTAAAATTTGGTATGAATACATTGTGGAACTGTCGGTTAACTTCACTGAACAAAATTGTTTTAAGTGTACTGTTTTGAAAGACAAAATTAATTAGGGGAGAACTTTCTCACAATAGAATTTTGTAATGACTGAATTGTGTGAAAATGTAGTTATCGATGTGTGACATTTTTCCTTGTAATAAAAGAAACAGAAAGATAAGAAATTTAACTTGAGTAGAAAATGGTTAGAAGTACTGTCTTGCGCATTTGAAGAAGTATATCCCATTAAAAATTAAAAATTATTGACTGAATGTGTTATGTCCATCATAAATGCCGATGTAGAAAAGGAATTTTTATTTAATACAAGAAGTTCGAAAAAGAGAACACTAGGAAGGAAAATTTAAATTTTTTTTTCCGAAAAATATTCAGTTAACATAAAAATATCTTTTATATGATTTTAATAAAAATAAATTAAAAGTATTGAAATCCTTTTTTATGCTATTTTAAATTAAAAATATAACTGAATAGAGAAAATCGGTTTTATTTCATAAATATAATCATCGTATGTAATATTTATTGTGTTATTGTTTAAAAATGAGATAGGGCCTTTGCTCATTTTACCTCATTATCTTTTTAAAAACAGGAAAGTGAGCTCGTTTTCTTACTCTCATATTCAAAAAAAATGAATACAGGATGCTTTTTTCTGGTTCAAATCGCAATACCAAAGAAATATATTTATTTTTTTTAATTTTTAAAAAAATGATAGAAAAATAAATTTTCTTTGAAGAAAATATAATTATTTTTCAACTTCTAACATACTATTTATTTCATTTTTTCCTCTTTTTTTTACCTTTCATTTCGTTTTTAATTTTACTGTGACGGAACATATAGGAGAAAGAAACACCAAATTCCACTACGCTTTCAAAGAAGATTGCCCAAGGCAACTTAACAGCTAGCTGTAAACGATTGATCTCTTGGTTCTTACTTTACAAAGGGACCGAACTGGGTCGTAAAATTCTCCCCGTTCGACCTCCCAAGTTCTAAAAGGGGGAAAGGAAAGAAGTCTGTTGCATTTTTGAAGGGAATCGCAAAATAAGAGTTAAACGCTTTCCCAATAACTTTTCAGGAGGAAGGTATCCAGTTAGAGGGTTAATACGAAGTAGAACATTTTTGGCTAGTAGTTGCAAAAGAATTTCCAGAAACTTCTGGAAATGCAATACGGTTTATATTTTACCATTTTCTACAACTTATTAATGTAAAACGACATTTTCGTCTTTAACCCCTTAAGCAGTTTGCCCGTACAGTGTACGTGCTACCCGAAATTGGCCTCATCTGGTTTGCCCGTACGGCGTACGGGCATCGATATTTTCTCCTTTTTTTTCTGGTTTGCCCTCATTTTTCATTATTGAAAGAGACTATTTAGTATTATTATTTTCAACAGATGTCGTGGCTTGTCCATGTAAATGAAATGCTTTTCATCCGGGTTTTTCTATGTGTAAGAGACAAATAAATATGCTAAACAGTGCATCCAATTCAGTGTTGCAAGACAATTCTCAAAGAGTAAATTTTGGGTAGAAACTACTGTGGAAGAGTTGCATGTATTTTTCGCTCTCAATATACTTCAAGGAATTGTATAGAAACCTGGAGTTGATCATTTTTGGAGCAAAAGATATTCAACTAATACACCTTTTTTCTCTAAAATAATGTCTCATCGCCGATTCTGCCTTTTGCAACGTTACTTGTATTTTTCTGATAAAGCAGCATTTGACCCACAAAATCACGAATGCCCAAAATTAGTAAAAGTTTGGCCAGTTCTGAAACATCTCAATGAGAAATTTAGAGAAACGGTGACACCAGAGCTAGATGTAACAGATGCAGAATGTACTTGAAAAAAGCAAACATTTATAGGGGGTTTTGTGTCCAAAATTGTAAAATAAAAATGTTGTAAAAGTATTAAAAGGGGAAAAAATAAAAAAATTCTTAATATTTTTATTCTATTAAGTATGGTACTTAATTATATGCAATAAAAAAGTATGCCTTTTTTGGAAGCATTTCTGGTAAAATAATTGACCGCTTGAAAGGTTAAGATAGCCATTAATTCAAGTATCGATTCCGTTTAAACAATATTTAGAAAGTATTGCGTCTGAGAGTGTCAAACATCAAACCGATATTTAATAACATAATAAAACTAATCAAACACATCCTTCACATAGATATTTAAATATATTACAAATGTCATTATATTAACATGTAATAATCTCAGAAGTAAACTCAAAGTGACTACACCTAATAAACACATTATATAGTTTATATATAATTTACCATTTAACTCCATTGTATAGAGTTTTTTTTACTTAGTTAAATATTTATATCGTTATATTCAAAGTGAAAACTTATTCCGGATGTTTATTATTGTAAATCAATAATATACTGCAAATAAAGCACATATTGAAGTACCCAAGCGTGTGTCAACTTTGCACAACGCTTATGGCGTCGCACATAATTTTTTGTGCAAAAAAATGGCTCACCACATCAAATAGTTTAACAACCCCTGGACTAAGGCATTTAAACTACTTTTTTGACGTTCGTTAATTTGATAAATCATAATAGTTAATTTTATATTTATTGCTTTTTCTTATTAATTATAAAAGTATCGCGTATTAATTATAAAAGTAAAACTTAAAATTATAAAAGTATCACTAAAAGATATTGACTCTTCATTCATCTGATTTTACTTTTTTTTTAGCTAACAATCTTTAAATTGTGTTAAAGCACATAATCACAAAAGTATAAATCTTAACCAGTTTTGAAATGTAACATTTAATTAACTATGTCCCTAAAACTAAGAATTTCTTATCGTTTTAATAACCATTTGGTGTAACGTTTTAAATGCATACCAAATTACATTTTAAGTTCAGAATTTTTTCCTAAAATGTTTTCAATATGATTTAATTTCAATACTTAACTTTATTATTTTAATATATAGATTTGGTTCTTATTCAATTTATAGTCATGGGTTATTAGTTACACGTTTCCAAATTTTAAGTAATTAAAATGTCAGTCAATATGAACTACTGATTATTCCACTATACAAGCAAAAACATAACATTACTTTAAAAATAAGAGTACATATATTAACATTTTACCACAACAATGAATGATAAAAGAACATAGATATTATAACTAATGAATAACTTTAGAAAACTTTAGAAAGAGTGGGATGAATACTTTTTAGTGATGTTTAAGGTATTGTAAAAGTACTTTAAAACTATTCAGAGTTGTTATTGGTTTGAAACCCATTCTTTCTAAATCTTCAGTTGCTTCAATGCAAATTAACTTACTTACATCTTAACTAATATAATTAGATTAAAATTATTATTTAAACAAGAGTATGTGCAGAAAAAAAACTCATTTTAAAATAATTAAATTAATGTTTGTAAGTCATAATTTTTTTTATTTTCATCAATTCTGGTACGGAATAAACTCGTTTTCATATACTTAAAACCCAAAAATTTAAATAAATGCATTGTTAAAATTCATAAAATAATTTATCTTTTAAAAAAAAAGTTCATTTGATAGAAGTATATATAATTATTATAAAATATTCTTAATACTTTTTGCCTCATGATTATTTTCTTAAATTCAAAAGAAAATACTACTATTTATATGAACTAATTTTGAAAGGAACTCTCACTCATTTTTATTTCATATATTATTTAATAGTGAATACTTTAAAGCATTATTTATTCATTTATAAATTTTAAAAAAAATGTTATGTAGAAGTCCACTGTAATTATCAAATGGTTAATGGACTTTTACAAAGGTTTGTGATTGTATAAGACATAACTCGAATTTGAGAAGGAATTATCCAAATTCTAAGTATTCCTTTATTTTCCCATAAAGTATGGTTTGGGGAAGTTAGAATTAACAAATTCTATCCATTTGTACTATCCTCAAAATATCTTATAAATTATATATTGCTAATATTTTCTCGGAATAGAATATCTTATTGTATCGTTCGATATATCTCTTCTTATTATAATGAAAAATGCAATTTAAATTATTCGAAATTAAATTACTATATCTTTGTTATTAAACCAATAAATTTTATTTGTATTCCTGAATTCTCTTTGGTAGAGTTAACTGATTCGAAAGTAATTTGGAATTATTTACATTTATATTTATAAATTTTTAACTATTGCTACCTTAAAGCATCTGTGTAATAGCAATGCATGAGGAATCCTTAGCTGGCAATCTCTGTGATCAAATCATTCACTAGATTTTTCCAGAGTATTTTTAAAATGATCGCGAATGTGTTTGAACCGATGTCCCTGAGTTTTGTCTTACTGAGATTTACATCGCTGTTTGGGGACATGAAGTCCTTTAATGGCTGCAAACGATGTACAAGTAGCCGAATACAACCATTTCCAGTCAATTTTTGGTTCGGTTTCACCAAACAATCCCCGCCGCGTTAAAGAATCATTACTAGTTTATAAAGTGCTATTTGACAACTTAGGTCCATGATCTTGATGGAGCCCTATTTGGAGCATTCAATTAACTTGTGGCAGTTGGTATTATAGTTCATCTCAACCACATCAATATTTTTCTCGTTTTCCTAGGTCTAACTGTTATGTTCATGATATCAGCACAGGTAATGCAGTCAATAGTATATTGTTAATAAAAGCATTCGTATAAGTATTCTGCCGTTATTTCATGCCAATACCAACTTTCGCTGCACCGATTTTATATAAATACGTCTGCCGTACGTTCCGTATTGATCATTGCAGTTATATAATTCAGAGTGGCTTGACTGTTAACACTGCTGCTCCACGCAGATTATTTGGTTTCAAAATCATTAAGTAATTGCAATCGTCCCCTACTGTGCCCCTGGTATAAGGTAAAATATGGAAATACATATTCTGGGAGCACTTTTGAAACTGAGGATAGAGAAATTTCGACTGTTTTGTTGCTTTCCGACACGGAAAGTTCCATACGTCTGGCTCAGCTTTCAGTAAACGTATAATTTGTGCTAATCCCCATCTTTTGGCCATTATCAGATTAGAAAACCTTTCCGATGAACAACTTAAGTAGAAATATCTAAGCATTTAATATTTTCATCTTATAAATTTATTTCCCTAAGTTGCTTCCATTTGAATATTTGTGTATCGCTATCCATGATTTTAGACTCTTCAACGTAAATTTTAACCTAATTTTCTTCTTTAATACACACAACTGATCTTATCCATTTAATATTACACTTAACAAATAAGTCACTGATTTATCAGTCAAAAGGATTATTTATACAGATAATAAAATATTTATGAATACAGTTAAAAACGCCATTGAAAATGTTTAAATAAATATCAATATATTTTAAAATTATTTTTTAAAGTTATCAAATTGTCAAAACGTAAAATATCAAATATGTGCTAAAATTCCCTTCTAAAATTCCTGTGCTAAATTTTGAATATGTAATTTTAATGGATGTGATCTCACACGTGGCATTATAATCATCTTGGAATGGTTGAACAATAAAATATATAGACGTCCATCATATAGATACTTCGTATTTTTAACAATTGAGTGTAACATATTAATTGATTAGACGCACATGAATCATTGTTGTACGAACTTGAAAAAAACATGATTTTTATATTACTCTTAAGTTTAACATGCTATCAATAAATTCATAAAACTCATATGTTTTACATAATAATACTTCAGCTTTCACAGAATAAAAATACAAGGGATCTATAAATTAGTTGGGCAATTCCGTTAGCTAGGAATTTTCGAAATATTAAAGGAAATTAACCCTTTTAAATTAGGAATGTATCCTAAGTTTATTCATAGAGGGCGTTAGACTTCCTCTAATGAAAATTCTTCAACCCATTGTAGATTATGAAAAACAAACCCCCCAGGTAAACGTATTTTGTGCAGTGATTCTTTTAATGTTCTCGGTCAATTTTTCTTCGCCAAAAAGATTGATACAGGAATTATTTACTTGAGGATGCTACAAGTATTCCTTATGCAAATCATATAAAAATATGTAGAACATACATTTTTCAACAAGATGGTGCTTCTTATCACTTCTACAGCTTACCTCAATACCGAGGTACCAGTTTGGATTGGTCATGCATGTTTTATTTATGGTAATCACGATTACCACTGGTTTTCATTGTATCGCTTTTTGTAAAGGATCAAATGTAGACAGACATTTCTTACTTTCATTCCTGAACTAAAATCAAGAATTTGCACTGCAATTAATTTTATCAACGGAAACATGCTGATAAATCTATGCCAAGAATTGATTCTCCGATGGGACATCAGCCGGGTAACAAAAGGAAGACACATTGGGCATTTGTAATAATCGTATACTTGGACTATTTCTCTATCTTGCCACAATATGTACTTGAATTTGTTTTCCTGTATATTACGTGCAATAAATCATTCTTTTTGTCCAACTAATTTGTCGACACCCTGTATATTGAGTTAACAGTATACTATATAACATTTAATAAAAGAGGCATTCAAATATCATTAAGTATGATACACGTTAAAAACCCCATTTAAATGAGAATATATTGTATAATCTGCGCAATCTTTAATTTAAAACTTTTTTTATTTTTCTCCGGAGTGGTGAACAACGTAGAAATTAATGAAACTAATACATTTAAATAAAAGTATAGCAAAAACACCCCTTTAATTATCATATATGTCACTAAATAAAAGAAAGCTGCTATAAACATTTTCTCGAGACAAAACTAATTATATTGTATAGAATTCCATTCAACATGCCTTGGTAAAATACGCAGATTTACTCAAGGAAATTATTTGTAGATAGCAATATTTTATCTTATAAAGAATTCATTCTTAAAAAATAAAATTGTAGTTGTGTCATTTAATAAGACTAGGAAATAATTTTGTTCTGTTTTAGATTTATTATTTTCTAAAATGATGAATTAAAAAACAAGAATGCATAGATTCAAGGCAATCTCACTTACCGACTTTAATAATTACATAAATAAAATAAAAATAAGGTAATTTAGAAAGCCATGCAAAGGATTGAAGACATTACTATTTTTTTCTAAATACGACATCATTTCAAGCAATATTTATTGTCGAAAATAAAATCTTCGAATATATATTTATATATGTATATATATATATATATATATATATATATATATATATATATATATATATATATATATATATATATATATATATATATATATATATATAAGGAATACCAATCATTACTTGGAATTTTAAAAAACGTTGCATTGAAAAAAGGAACTTCAGTTTGCTTCTAGTTATGGAATAATTTTATTCAGAAAATGAGATAACATAAACATTAAAAAGTATAAAAATCTATAACAAATCAATTAAAAAATTATAATAAATTAAGCTATTTTAAGAATTACTAATCTCAAAATTATTTGAAAAATACGCAAAATAGTAAAAGGAAAAATGTAAAATTCAATTTTACTTTTTAAAATTAATTTATGTTTTGATGTATTGCTGTTAAGCAGACACTAAAATAAGACTTTTTTTTTACTTTCATATATTTTTCCGGTTTAAAAATGATTTATAATACAAATTTTTGAGAAAAGAAGCAGTTAAAAAACTGATACACAAAAAGTTATTAAGGGGGTAGGTTCACGAAACAGGATCTGTATCTCAGTAATGTTAAAAATAGGTATTTTCAAGTAACATTTATATAAATATTCTATTGAATAAAAATTTCCAATTTTTTACTGAATATTCTTTGGACCATAATACATACTTTGATCAGAGCTTTTATGGATAGGATGTCTAGTTATCTTTTAAAAAATTATTTTTTGCACATATTTGGTTTTTTTTTTCAAAAACAGTGAAATTTCATTATGTTTAATGCTATAAATTAAGTCAGAATATTTTTTTAAAAAAACATTCCCTTGATTAAAGTATGTATTAGTGTGTAATTATTAACAATGCAAAGTTATAAGCTGTTAAATGCAGTAGTTTAGGAAAAAATGTTCCTTATATAGTAAAAATGTTGGTTTTGAGAAAAAAGGATTTTAGTAAAAAAACATACTTGTAATTAATGCATTCCAGCTCCATTGCTTGGGTTTGTTCTTTTTTCTGCTAAAGAATCCTCTAATATACATTTCTTATGCCTTTCTTTTACCCTTGCTTCTCTAGAATTTTGTAAAACGTCATAATTTGCTTTTCGTAGTCTCTCCCGATCAGCTGTTCCATTGCTCGAGCTGTGTAAAAACCTGGAAATATACCTAATGTTGCAAGAACATGACATTTAGTGATATTACCTTTATTGTAGGAGGCAATAGATTCCAGTATTCCAGTTTTTAATGTGCCCAATTGCACAAAAATATTTTTCGGTATCCGTGACCATATTTTGCAATTTACACTTTCGTTACAGTTTTGTGTCTTACCATGTAAGCATTTGGCAAGCAGGTCAGGAGTTGATAATTCCCTGTACACATTTTTTATACAATTGCATAAGTTCTTTTAAGTTTATAAGTTTTTTATACAATTAACAAGTTCTTGTTTTTGTATACTTCACCTGTTGTAATTGCTCGGTTATATTCACACCATGTATCTTTGTTCGTTGGGCAAAGACCATGTTGTGGATATGCATCTGTAGATGCTGTATGAAAATATGTATCCCAAATGACTCGTTTCATTGAATTAATACTATCGGTATTGTTTCTGATAGCCAATCCATAATAACACTGTAATTTATCAATTTCAGCGTCTGTGAGTCTACCGTGATCATCCAATGATTTTTGTCACTTAATTCCTTACCTTTGATTTTTAGTTTTAAAGCTCGTAGTCGAGTCTCCATCCATTTCTCGGTATAGTCAACATATTCCAGTTTTTCAATACCTGTATCTCCATACGGCTGCATCTCGTTAACTGCTTTATACGCTCTGGAGTCACCCTCTCCGAAAAATTTGGTATATCACAGACCATGCAAGCTTTCAGAGCGTTGGAAGATTTCGATGACTTGCAGTTCTCATTATGTATTTTTTGGGGCACTTACAAAATCTTTATAAAATTGAAGAATCAAGCACTTTACCGGTATAGTTACAATGGCAGCACCATTCAAAGACGTATGACCATGCTTTTGCCAAGTACCATCAATAGCAATTGGTATATCAGAATGTCCACTGACATGTTTGGCTTCTTTAGCTGCAATTTGCCTACTCACCGTAGCCACAGTCTCTACAGCTGTATCTAATCCTGATTCCTTTTAATTAAATCTTTGCGTTGGAGTTGGTAAATTCATAACTCCACTCAAAACTTTAGCAATAGACTTACATTTTACCAATACATCTCATTGCATATGAAAGCCTGGTATTGACTTCATAATACTTAGGCTCTTTACCATTACATGAAACCATATATATCAGTATTTAGAAATGGTTGGCTGAATCCACAAGTTTCGCAAGAAACAGAAAATTCTGTGGCCAAGCCTTGTACTTTTCTTAAAAATTTAATTGAAATACTATTATTTCTGCATTATTTACATACAACAGATATTTTTATAGCTTCAAACAATAAAGTCTTATTTGTAATTTCATTTAAAGATTTTCATTTTCCCCAAGAAAATTGTTTTAATCCATAGAGGATTTCAGTTTCTTGGCTGAAGCAGAAACATTCAAATTGTTAATGGATTTACTTACAAACAAGCTGCTCTTCTTTTCTTAAAAATTATATTTTTAAAACATGCCATTGTGAGATAAAATTGTTTAAAACGCAAAAATTACCAGGAAATATACGACAAATTTTAAAATATTAGTAAATGTAACCAGAATTGATTGATTGATTGATTGAATATTAACGTCGCTCTGTTCAGCTACACGAGGGCTTTTGGCGACGGACCACGTAGTTTTGAACCATGGTCAAGTGACGTGGACGACATCTGAGCTGGCACCCCCTCTCCTTACTACCACACCACGCCAACGGGAGGACGCTTCAGCTCTCGACAGATTTAACGTGCATCGCTGCCCTACACGGCGGGTCTTTAGTGGTACTGGGCTCGAACTCGCGACAAGTCAAGCCACGATCCGATACCTATACCACTCGGCTACCGCGGCCGTCAAATGTAACCAGAAGAAAAGCTACTTAAATACTTTCAAAATCCAATGTAAACAGCACGTTTCAAATAGTAAGCAAGCATTTGCTTCACATCATTTCTTCTACTAGACGTTGTCGTTCAAAGTGTTTTAAATAATAATGAAAAAAAATAGTGAAATATTGGGGGCGAACAATGCAGAAATAGTTTGTTTACATATGAATGGACGTGGCAGGGACTCTCATAGGAGGTAAAACATTTTCAAAAAATTATTAAAAATACTTTCACTGCACGTAGAATGATAATTTTTGCACCATTAGTAGCGTAAAAGCTCATATTTCATAAAAATGGAAAAAGTGAAAATGACTTTTTGGGTCGAAATTCTGAACCTTCCCCATCCATTTAATTTATATAATAATAACGATGTTTTTAATTTAATGTTGCAAAATGTAATTAATTTGATTTTTTAAACAAATTAATTAACTGCTTGAATAAGAAAAAAGTAATTTAACCTGAAAAAAGCTCTGCTTTCGAAAGTAAAATTTCTATAATAAATTCAACTTTCTTAATATATGATGGATATTCTCACCGGAAAAAAATGTATTGTTTGAAATTATTATTTGAATGATTGTACTATAAATACAAATCTATCTCTTTTTTATCCGCATTTTGAAAATTTCAAGAAATGAATCGCATATATACATAAAAATACTTTTTAACAATAATTTAGAAATATTTTTTTAAGCAGATCAATTACACACTCTGAGAAAATAAAGGCGGCAAGAAGTTGTGTTTTACAATATTTTAAAATATGTGGGAGCATTTATCTCTTTTAGTGTTTGGTTATATAAGTAAAAGATTTTAGACAAGCAGGTTAAAATAACTGTAAACATTTAGATTGATTTTGAAATATAGTTTTTTTTAGCATTCATATAAAGATTTTCATACAACATTCAATCAAAGAAAAGCTTAGAAAATAACACAAATAATTTGAAAAATGATAATCCAATGAATTAAGTATAGCTCACATAAAAATAATTCGACACAGATAGTTATATTTCAACTATCCCTATTTGCGTTTTGTGAGTTTGCTCATATACTTTTACATAAATATCTACAAAATAAGAAATCTTGTGATATAGATACTGCATACTACACTTCAGTTACTAATTATATATGTATGTAATAATTCTACCTAGAGTATCCTTTTTGTTAACGCTTTGTATGAATATTTAAACAAACTTTAATTCTTTAGTTTAAAAATAACACTGTAATCTTAATTTAATTGGCTGGTCCGAAATCCATGTCCAGCCCATTCTATCCAATCAGAACTACTATTACGTTATAACCACTGCCGGTATAAAAGCAAAAAATCTTGTGTAATCGCTCTCTTTGTCTCCTAGCCTTCATCATGTAAAAATGTAAATAACAGCGGCTGCTGCTTGTCGTTGTCTGCTTTACTTAGTAATCGTCGAAAGTTTCTCTAATCAATGTGAAAATGTATCGCAATTGTGTTTTTATCTGCTGATGTGTATTTCATAATAAATGATGAAAGGTTTTTCTAAAGATGTCTTTAATAAACCCGATATGACAACAAACCAACACAGGCCAACGCTACTGCAATACGTTACACATACACACACACACACACACACACATATATATATATATATATATATATATATTATTTTATAATATATATATATATATATATATATATATATATATTATAATATATATATATATTATATATATATATATATATATATATATATATATATATATAATCCATGGGTACAAAATTAAGTTCAGAGTGATAAAATTTTAAATAGGTAATGAATTTTCTTCACTGAAATGAATAGGAAAGCTTACCTTCCAGTATTCTGTTTAACTTTCCAGAAAAATTTGGGAGACAATTCAACCGATGCACATTTTAAGTGTGCCATAGTGCAATACTTCTCAAACTTTCAATGTTTGTAACTCCATTTTCTATCATAAATTTCATGGTACCCCCTTCTTTACAATAACAGTGTATTGAATTCAATAATAAGGTACTTCTTGTCACTAAAACGACTTTAAGTATAATAGCGAACGTACACGACTTCAACTGCATACTGTATAAACTATCAAGATAAGTATTAAATTCTGTATATAATTTTACCGAAGCTCATGGGGTCAACAGTAATTTTATACATGTTCTGAACCTAATATTGTTAAATCAATTATCAGGACGATTTGCAGTACTGATACATTTAAAAGTATGTTATATCATTGTAAATGTGTATTTATCTCAGAATGTATTTTGTATTGATTCCCTTCAGTAAATTAAAAAAAATTAAATATTTTATTTTCAACTTTGGGATATACTCTCGCCCCCTGAAAGGATTATCACGCCTCCCAAAGGAGGGCACGCCCACAGTTTGATAAACGTTGCCATAGTGTTATCCTCTATAAAATGGATATTAAAAAAAACTATTGGAATGTTCTGAACACACATTTGAACAAATTTATCATAGTAAAATCACATCTTTTCGAATTCATTCACTAACTTGTACTCAGAAAACGTATAAGGTTTTACCAACGAGAAAAATAAATACCAGCTCATAAATATAAAATGATTGTTCTATATGTACGTGAAGCTCAAATAATCATATTTATATTTTCAAATGTCTTGTGAAAAGTAGCAATCACCTACAGTATTTATATAAGAAATTTCCTAATTTGAATAAAAAATAATAATAGTAATTAGAAAATAAATAACAAGTTTACCACCATGTTCCTCTTTTATTTATACGACTGTGGCTATAAGTGTTTCAATATCTTCTTGCTGAAATTTATTCTTCAGCAGTTTTTTATTGGAGAAGCAAATACGTCAGAACGTGTGTAATGAAGAAAAAAAAACTAAATGTTCCAAATTTAACTTTTCTTAGATTCTAAGAACGTAATAGTTACTTCAATTAACATATGTAATTAATCAACTATACTTTCAAAACCCAAATTACGGCATTTACATATATATACAAAGGGACACCATAAGCAATAATCCCATAACTGCGTGTGTACAGTTAAGTTTTTCTATGTTCATAAAATTTTTTTGACCAATATAACTATCAACATTGATATAGAATAATAAAACTTTGATACAACAAGATTTCTTAAGAACAGATAATTCAATTTACTTTTAACCTAAATTGGTCAATTTTCTAATTCTAACAAAACATAGCTATAAAATGAAATTCAAGAAGTAAATAATTCTTTAAACTTCAAATAATGTTAATGTACAAAGTGTCCTAAGCATGTAACTTACATAATTGATTTTGAATGGTTGAATTAATTAACATTAAATTACTTAATAGTTACCAAAACTCAAATTTATGAGTATCATTTTGTTTTTAATATGTGTCGAAACATAAATATAAACGGAAACCAGGTTACTCTGAATAAAAATATATTTAAGTATATATTAGCAAATTACTTACGATTAGTGATTTTTTATTGTTGTATGCAGAAAATAACAATATATTATCAATATTTTAGTGGCTTTTTCAGGTATGAAACATTTTATTAAATAATAAATTCATCAAACTTATATGCACTATATTCAAAAGGATTTTGTTCAGTATTGTAAATAGTGGAGGGAAGGTAGGCTACCAATAAAACTGATTGACCCCTCCACCTTCTTTTTTTTAAAAAAAAAATAGAAAACGTAGTCCTCAGTTTCAAATATATATAAGTATTAGAGCTTCAATTTCGTTTTGCTTACAAAATTTAAATTATATATTTTAAACATTAGTGGTTAAATCACGCTTGTACTTCTATAACAGAGATCATTAAAAATTATATGAGAACTGATTTCCAAGTTACAAATAAACACGGCAAAGGAAAGTAGATACTTTGCTAAGCTGCTTTAGTAGATGTTGAAAATGACCACTATTTATCCCTTGAGACCTTTGAACCCTAATAAGAAAGTTGCAAAAGGAAGATCAACTCTAAACTACTGGAATTGCTACAATCTTTTCAGAAATATTCTGCTGCAGTTCTTGAAGACCATGAGGGTTGTTGCGATACACTGTAAACTTGAGGGTCTTTTAAAAAAAGTATTCGCCCACTGACAGATCAGATGACCTGGGTTACCAGCAATAGTAACTTAATTTTTGTTGTTTTTCAATAATTTTATATAGTACCCCCAGAGATACTCTCACTCTTTTGTGACCTCTCAAAGTTTATCAACCATTATTCCACTTCCTGAATTATGTTCTACTGTCCTTATTTTTTAAAAAATACGGCAGCGGAAAACGTAATAAATTGTACTGTTTGACTCTAATTTAATTGAATATGTACACATATACCATTGGTTATTATGAATATCCTTGAGTTTACGGATTAGCTTAATATCTTAGAAATACTGAGTGACTTACGAGATACAAAAAATTTAGATCGTATATTTGGGGTCACAGGAGTGTTAATTTCACTAGGGGTCTAAAAATATAAACAATTTTCAAACAGGTATAATTTCTGTACATTTAATTTAAATAATTCGAATCTTTTACACATTACTTATAAAGGAATGGGGCTTCAGAAAAGTATAAAATGTTTAAAATATAATCATAGTTTTAAAAATTATAAGCATATGAAAACAAGAAATTTTTCTATAAGAAATATTTATTAAGTTTTACGTCGCGCATGCTATTTTCTAAAAGAGTAGGTTTAATTACTAGCTATAAGTTGATTTATAAAGGCAAATGTATTCTTAATACTTTGTAGCTACTTTTATATAAATAGAATAATAACTTACATATTTTAATAAATAAAAAAATACATTTTTAAAAAATATTTAAAAAATTGCAATATTTTACAAATATTTTGAAATACAAAAGATATATAATAATAAAATTAGGTAGGGTTTAAAGAGTATGATGCATTGTATAATTCTATTAAGTTTTATACATCAGAGGCTAATATTTTAGAAAATAGCGTGCGCAAAGCAGAAAATACTTAATATTTATTATAGAATTTTCATATGCTAATGACTTTTAAAATTATTAGTATATTTTAAACATTTTATACTTTTCTGAAGCCCCATTCTATTTTAAATAGCACGTAAAAGATTCGAATCATTTAATTTAAATTTCAAAGAATTATACCCGTTTGAAAATCGTTTATATTTTCAGACCTCCAGTGAAATTTAACACCCCTGAGACCCCTTAAGATATATCCTTTACAAACTCACTACTATCTTCAAAACATAATTAAAAGAAAAAACACTACTTTAATAATTATTTTGATTGTTCCTAAAATTATATAAATTCTTTGCAAAAAATTATAATTTTTATGTAGAAATAACTGAATATTAATGTTTCTCATTACGCATTATTAGCTGATGTGCTATTTGTTTTACAAATGGTCATTTCCCGGAAAAAATTTTAAAGTAATTAATATATTTTATCAGTGATAATAATGAATGATTATTTCATTTAAATATTATTAAGAGTTATAAGGTTATTTTAATAATATTTAAATATTATTTAAGATTGAAACAAGCAGAAAGAGAAATTTTTCTACACCTCAAATTAAACACATTTTTAAGAATTACAATTTTTATTTCTATTCGTTACAGTAAAAGCGTACTTTTTAAATAATAATAAGCATCTGTTTATTCAAAATAATCATTAATAGGATTTTAAAGGTACAGCAGATTGTTTATTTAAATAATTTCAGATTCACGGAATACATCAGGAACACAATGTTTAATTCATACATTTTCACAATAGCCTCTCCATTAATTCAAATAAATTATTTGGTAAGTTCCTTGAAATTCTTCCTCGTTATTTTTTCTCGTTTCGTTGAAACTTCTAATTACAGATACTCAACCATTCATCGTTCATTCTATCAAATGATTTGAAATGGAAATTTCTCTCCAGAAGCTTCCTGAAAGTATTCATTTAATTTTCAGTCTTACAATAGCAATTTGAAAAGCATCACATTGATAATTTAAATTTTTTCTACAATTCTAGAGTCAATTTACAATTCCAAGTAGAGTTTAGTGAAAGACATTTGTGTGCATTCTATTAATATTTCTTTGTTGTAATTAAAATGAATAATTAATAGTAGCAATGAAAAAATGGTATTTCATCCGAACTTTATATTTCAAGACACTATAAATCTTGTATATTTTAAATACCCTTCACACTTCGAAAAATTCAAATGGTAACTACTTTCTCTGTAATAAAATTAATTCGAGAATAAACGAGGATTAAAATTATATTTTGGTTATATTTCCAGGTAACACACACACAAGAAAATAAATTTTTTCGTTTTCTTTATAGTAATTAAATTTTGCTCTAATTTTTGTAATTTATCTTTAAATAAGGAATAAGCCCTGCTCTTTTATATATACAATTCTATATTTGAGTAAAACTCTTGTATATTTGAGGAATATATGAGATTTTAGGCTTTTTTACTTATCTAAATATATTTTCAATTCTGGTTCCATATTTTCAGTTTATAATGCACGCAAAAATAAAAATTTATTTTAAAAAGCAAATTTTCTTTTAAAAATTTATACAATACAGATATTTTAAATTAAAATATTTGTTCTTCCCTTTGAGACTAATTAACATAGAAAAAACTCATAGACACTTTAAAGCTTTTGAAATTCATATATTTAACATACATTATGCATTTAATCCCCTAATATAATAAAATACCAATCCTTCATATAGATGTAACTCTTCAGAAAAATCTTTAAGATAATAAGTTATTTCGCAATAAAAGGTGAACTAATAACTCCACAGCACCCAAGTGGGTAAAAAAACTGTTTCAGATGAAATAATTTAAACTTGTAAACTATTATGTTTAAAAGATGTTATGGTGAAATGAAATTTACGAGATACCCAGAAAAAGCATTGCATAGATTGATTTATATACATTCATATACAAATGATTTTGTATGTGTTTATTTACATTATTTAAATAGCATATCTAGGAAATGTTGAAAAAGAAGATTATATATTTCCCACCATATATTTTCTTTATAAAAAATAAATTTCATGAGAAAACTGTTTTCGAAATTCAGGGTCCAGTCTTTTTTATAAATTACAGTACTCACATACTTTAAAAAATGTTAAAACATTTACGGTTGTAATAATCTAGTCAAGTATTTATGGTTTTCTATGCTGCATTCTTAGAAATTTGGAGTTTAAAGGCTAGTATATTTTTGTTTCAATCAATGCAAAGATCCCAACTGTAGTTGATTGCTGATTATTTACTTTTGAAGCCAACCAATTATTTATAGATTTAATTTTACATTTGATAAGAAAATGACGATTTACTCATGTCTAATTTTTGTAAATTTCGCTCTTTAAAATTTTTTCATAAACTATTATAGTTGAATAATAGATATCCTACATAATAAGATACTTTGATAATAACGTAATTGAGCATTATTCAAATAATAAAGTCATTGTTCTAATTTTCAGTTTTGTATAATTATTCAAATTAATGTGAATATTAACATAATGAAGCTCCTATTTCCAAAGGAAGGGAAACAAATTTTAAGCATTGATATTATTCAAACAATGAGAATCATAAGCGTTAATGATTCCTCAATTTATCATATTTTCATTAATATTTGTTTATCTTCAATATGATTTTTGCTCAAAACTAGACAACGAAAAGTAATAGAGAAAACATTGAATATAGAATGAATAATTTTTGTAGCTTACGTTTGTCCGTTTAGGACTTGTATCTCTTTGTTCTATAAAACAATGAATCACTTCTTATAGCATTTCCGTCTATAAACTGAGTTTTTTGCAAAACGTTAGTGAATTAAAAAAATAGTTCTATAACTCTCAAAACAAATGTCAATCAGGGTTTTTAATGCTGTAAAATTCACAAGAGATTTCGGGAAAAAATATCAAAATTTTGTGTACTATTTAGAGGATATCTACAGAAAAATAAATCACAATTACTAAAATATGCTACTTTTAAAATTGAATCAGAAAAGAGGTTTCATAACTTCAAGATTTTCAAAAACAAAAAAAGTGTCACAAAAAATGGTGTTTTACATTAGATTACTAATTGGTTAATATCAGTATGTTTAGTATTTAAAAAGACATTTTAGTTATTAGAAATAATTAGAACTAATAAATTATTTTTTTCTTTTTAATATGTGTAAAAATAGTAAAATTTGTTCCTATGCATATTTTAGGCGTATACTTCAAGAAAAATAAAGAGGGATTTTTTTTTAATGATTTTCTGATGAAGTGTACTAAAGTATGCATGCATATTTAAGTCTAAAAATTATCTTGCTTCTCTGATTAATATTTCTAAAGCAATTTTACATTCCATTTGAAGAAAACAATAGTTTTCTATTCATTTCTAAAATTTTAAATACTTATTTAAACATTTTACCAATTAAAAATAGCTTAAAGATTAGTTTTTCTAACCTTTAAAACTATCTACATTTTTAATGGAACTATACATAAGAATGAAGCATTTTTTTAAAAAAGTACATATTTATCCCTTGAAGATAGGAAAACATATTTATAAAAGTCATTCAAATTCAAATGGTTTTTTTTAAATGGAAAAGGAAAAGTAATATAATATGAAGGAGTACATATGTTATTAGGAATTCTTCTTTTATATGCAATACACAAAATATTAAACATCAATAACTTTTTAATTTTTTAAACAAAATATTTCATAACACATAAAAATTTTAAATATAATTAATCCTAAACAAGGTATAGTAAAACAGTTTGCTTTATTTTTTTTGTATCTTTGATAGTTTTCTTTCAATAAAACGGTTATTTAATGCAAGAAGATTTAGTTGTTGTCTTTTATTTAAAAAAAACGTGATCAGGAAATGGGTCGTTATGTTTAATACTTCCACAAAAGCTCAGAATTATTTTTCTTTTGTACATTTCCCATAATAACTAAACTAAATTTCTATTATAAAAAAGTTTTTACCGAAGTTAACTTAAACGCACATAAATGTTTTTTTTTTTTTACATTTAATAAATTTTGGTATTTTTTTGGAACCTTTTTCCTTGGGATATATATATACGGCTTAAATTATATTGCTTATTTTCATGTATTAGTTGAATTATTTAATAAGGTAAAGTAAGCAGTTGTATAAGGGAGTTTCCAAAAATGAAATTGAAATTATCTCCAATATAATGGTGAATTATATGCAATTTACATTGAAAACAGATTTCTTAAGGAAGCCTAGCAGTACATAATAAACTCCTGATCATTTTAAATCTAATTTATATTAATTATTTTTGAAGAAGGGCAGTTTTAAATCTCAGTTATAAAATTTCATAATTTAGAAAGGGCAGAATCCTGTGTGTGTGTCATAAAGTTTTCCTAAACAATTTTATTCTTACATTATATAAAACAATTAATACATGTATATATCCATAAATTAGATTCATTTGTTCTAAGTATATAGATACGAAACGTTATTCACACACACATAACCAAGTATGAATAACAATTTAAATATGTTCTTATTAAGTATTTGCGCTTAGTAATGTTCATGTATTTTAAAAGTAGAGCTAAGGATTTCAAATGATGTTGGGGTTATATTTAAGTTGAAAAGAGGATGAGAGAAATGTGCGGCTGGTGTACAACACTGCAAGTATGAAAATTAAGAGCATATGCAGGAAATTCTTCCGAAACTGTTACATCATTAGATGATGGTTTTCCCCAGATTTCAGCTAATTTAGATACTCTTTGAAGCTTGTGATAATGTTGCATTATCTCTTCACATTTAATTTTATCCTGACTAAACTCTGAGAGACTCAAGAAAACAGCAAATTTTCAGAACGCTAATACCAATTCCCTACACGTTTTTGATAAAAAATAAAAAGAATAAATATAAAAGTTTCATCAATATGCGATACTTAAGAAATTTTAAAAATAAAAATCGGAAATAATAAAAGAAGTTAATAATTCATTTATTTTACAAGTATTAAAATCTTTAAAACACAAACATGAACCTCTAATTACTATAACCGTCAGCATCATGTTTGTAAAAAGATTTGTCACAACTTACTTAGAAACTGGTGCAGGGGTCGTGATTTTCCCACACGATGCCGTCTTCCATGCCATCCACTGTAATTTTATGCAACACTTTTTTAAAAAGAATGTTTTGTTGAAGAATATAAAAGAATTAGTGACTATTGAACATTTATAAACAAAAATTGTATCGTTTTGTTACGCCATCAACATATATTTGTTTCATCCCTGTCAAATTTTTAATGGCGGCTGCTCTGTTTCCGTTTTCTTCCCCTGCATATAAAAAATTGCTACCCTTTTCTTACTTGCATCATAATAAACTCATATTGATTCTATTACCGATATATTTGATGTTTATAGAAAAAAATTCTAAATACGAGCAGACAAGATGCTTAGCATAGACTAAATACTGATGATAAACAACGGAACGGGATAAGTCATTGATGTAAATGGCCAGAATGAACTGTTATATTTTCCCTTTTGAAGCGTGTGGAAACTCAATTTTCCCCATTCAACAAATGCTTTGTCTTCGACTTTAAGCTGCACCCAAATTTCATCAACATTACCGCTGGAAAAATAATGATTCGAGTATATACAGTATTATTAATAAAAAATGACTAATACATTCTTAGATTATTTTGATGATCTAATTGTTTTTGGTAAAGATCGTAATTTTAACCCCAATATTAATTTGTGTCACGATCACTAAACCTAGTTAAAATTAACAATGATCCACCTAAAAATGATTACTTAGATGTATCATTGTATACTAAGAATTATAAGGCACATAGTAATATTGATGACACGCTTTTGATTTTAAGGGGGTCACTTCACGCAGCATTTTCCCTATCTCCGTAATGTTAAAAATGACCAAGTTTAAGGAACATTTTTTAAAAATTGGCTGGTTGTACAGTCATGAATTTTTTTGTGTGTATTCATTGTATTTTTTTTTATTTTAATGGGAGCATTTTTAAAAATTTTGATTAGTTTTTTTTTTAAAAATTCATATGTGGAGTAACACGTCAAAAATTTTAAAACGATGAAAATTCTTGTACATTTTAATCCATAAATATTTTTTGAATAATTTTTTTGACAAAATCTCTCATTAAAATATTTATTTGTATAGTGTTAACATATGTGCAAAGTTTGAAGGCTGTAAACTAAGTAGTTTTTTCAAAAATGTTCCTTTTGTGTTGAAATTTACACTTTTGAGAAATAGTGATTTAAAGTACAAACTTACTATTAACTAATGCATACCAGAACTATAACTTGGATTGCTAGTGTCATCTGCAAGATCATCTTCTTGCCTACATTTTAATTGTTTGTTTTTAATTCTGGCTTCTTTGGTTCATTGTAAAACTGACTATTTTGCTTTCCTTATACACGAATGATCTACTTTTTGCAATGCTCGACATTGGTAAAATTCAGGTGTTGAATGTTTAATACATCTAAAACTTTCAATTTGGTAATGAAGCTTTGATTATATAAGTGTATAGCTTCATGTACTATAGTTTTTGAAGTTCCCAATTGCACAAATACAGTTTTTGGAATTATACACCAAAAACTATTTCCGCTTTCACTAATATTTTGAGTTTTATCAAGCAAGCATCCAGATAAATGTTCAAGATTAGTGACCTCTAAATACTTTGTATATGTAATTCCTAATTACAATAGGTAAGTCGTGTTTATGCTTGTATGTGTAACCTTTCAGTATGTGGACGTATTAAATCTACACCACAAGTCACATCCCATGGGGCATAAACCGTGTCGTAGATTCAAACCTGTGAACATTTTATCAAAAATATACCCCATATAGCTTGCCTTATGGCTGCCAAATTTTCCCGAGTTGTTTTGAACAGCCAAAACATAGCAACTTTGCAATTTGTTTATTTCAGCATCTGTCAAGCCATTACGGCATCCTAGAGATTTTTTGTCTTTAAGCTTTCTGTCTTTTAATTATTATTTTAAGGCCCTAAGTCATGTCCCCATCATTTTCTCAACATGATTAACACATTCTAATTGTTCAATATTGACATATCTTTAGATTATAAAACTAATTTGTATGCTTTAGAGTTCCCATATAGTCCAAATATTGTGTATATCGTAAATTGTGTAATGTCTGCGAGTGATGAGAGATACAAAAAAAAAGTGCACCTCTTCAACTTCCATTCCCCTACTATTTTCAATGTAACTTACCGAACACTCACATTGCTATGTACATCGCTGTTAAAATTACACAAACATTTCTGCGATAATATTTTAGCATCAACAACTTTCCCAGTGTCCAAACTAACTGCCGTAACAACACCATTTAGAAATATATAGCTTATTTTTAGCCAGGTACCATTGATAGCCACTGGTACATTTGGTTATCCATTATTAAATATTGTTTCGGCAGCAGCTAAAGCCATAGACACTTTGGTTACTTTCTCTGTCACATTATTTAATGTATGCATGGAATCACAAAACCACTATGGTGTAAGTGACAAATGCATAACTCCGCAAAATATTTTTGCAACTGCTACTATTTAAATAGACCTCATAGCATATGAAATTCTATTGTGTCCACTTCATATAATTTTGTACCTTTTTTTGATTAACTACTGTTTTAGAAAACCTGGTAATAAGAAATGTTTGAATAAGACCACAAAAGTTACAACATATTAACAATTTTGTAGCCAAATCCTAGATTTGGTGACCAGAATTTATGTGAATACCTTGGTTTTTACATTAATTTTATGTAATTAATGTTGTTTCAAAGCACAAAAGAACAGTATAATGTCAGGAATTTCACAGAAACATTCAAATGAATCTAAAAAGAAACATACTCTTTATTAAACTTACCTAACTTAGAGATTTTAAAGCTGATTTATTTATGTTGAAATTGTCTGACTTATCAACATTCAAATCCATAAAAGTTTGGAATGTTGTACATTTCTTTCCAAACTCTTTCGTTTTTTAAACATTTTAGTACTTAACAGAGTTTAAAAAACGTTTTGTAAATGTTTTATTAATGTTTTTGATGGAAAACACTATTGAAAACGATCGCAGAAATCCGTTGCATTTAAGGAGGTAAAAAATAGGCTGTAAGTAAACAAACATCTATAACTATTCACTTCACTTCTTTCCTGGATAAGCTGCTGATCAAAATAAATTCTTTTAATCAATTTAAACCATTTGATAAGGCTGAAAAGTAGCATGTGTCTTTTGTTTTGATTTGAGAGGGCGTGGCAATCAGCGGTTTTGGGGTTTGACAGATGTAAACAACTTTTTTAAAAAAATATTAAAAATACTTCTAATTAAGCTAGAGCAAAAATTTAAACTGCATTAGAAAGAAAACGATTGGTATTTTATGTTTCAATCAAAATTGAAAAATCGATTATTTAATGGATTTTCGTGAAGTGACCCCCTTAATATATTTTATATGCCATATTGGAATCTTAATATGTCAGTTTCTATATATAGAAATATGATTTTTATCTATATATTAATCGTAAAAATATATTAATTAGAGATAGATCTAATTTGTTGCTGCTACAACTGCCACATGATCTGCAAATACTCTATCGAATCCCAAAAATTCATCATGACAAAGGGCTAGGTGAGGCCTGTCGTTATCCGTGGCTTTGAGCATAATACAGGTGACAGTATGACTTGACTCCCTTCCTCTCCAAACTTGAGGAAGGAAAACCATTGAATGATCAGGGCCTGCAACCTCTTCCTTTTTCACCAACCTCACGAAAGGACTTGCGGTTCGACAGCTATTTAGAGTAAATCCATGCCGTGAAGTTACTATACATTTATAAATACCCATCTATTCTCCAGGATTCAAATCCAAGACCTATGGTACAGTAGTCAGCATTCACTATACCGAACTTTATTAGATATTGTATCGAAGAAGGATACCCTATTATGAGGACTTGGTACCCTTTGAACTACTTTCTTTATTTATGTATTCAACAATTATATTTTAGCATTTTATATAATGTTTCTATTCAAGAAAATGATACGAGTTGAAATTTTTCACATATTATTCACACAATTTTCGAAATTTAAATTTTTTGAAGAAAATTTGAAAATTTTACTCCTTTTGTAAATATTAATACTTTGAACTGAATTTGTTTTTGTAATATTTTTATGGATGTTCTTAACAACTTTAGGGATCGATTTTAAAATAACTCAATTCGTTTTTGAAAAAAAAAATAGCATGCTTATATGCATGCTAAAAATGACGCAAAAGCCGATATCTCTGACATTTTATTTTTTTTTTTAAAAAAAGTATTCAGTTCACAGCAAAATTCAGTTCCTTAATTTTATTACATGCTTTATATATAACCCGCAGGAAAAAAAATGGAAGAGATTGATAAATAATTGTGCAAGGAGAGTAGCTATCTAAGTCCAGCATTAAAATTTCGATTGCACACATTAAAAAAACATTCTTATAACCCTCCTCTCAAGATTTAACCCTTTGATGGTTATGAACCAGTTCAGCTCGCAATCGAATCATGCTTCATAATGCGCGCAAACGAGTTCTGCTCGGGAGCAAGATTTCAATTAGAAACGAGCAATTCTCGCAATTCGAGCAATTCTCGAAATTTTCCGCAATGCCCGCTGACGAGCTGAGCTCATTCTCCATTATTATTCTGCATTAATTATGTTACAAACGAATCCTACTCGAGAAATTTATAGTTAGTTTTACTGTCTTCAGACGGCAGTACGAGTTCCATGAATTTCTTTTCATAATGAAGGGGGGGGTTAGCTTGTTCTTTTTATGCATATCTTGGCGTGATTTTTAGGGTCTTTGTAAAGTTAAATGGCTCATAAGCGAAAGTTAGTTAATTATGATGAAGATTCTGATTGTAATACAGAAACTTATATATATATATATATATATATATATATATATATATATATATATATATATATATATATATATATATATAGCAAGTTTTTAATCTGTTGAAGACTTTGTCCTCAGTATATCAAGATCAGAAGACGAATAAAGACGTATCAGAAGTCGCCTTTATTTAGTTCTTTCAATTGAATATTTGTCTTATATTTATAATTAACTATTATTATTTATATAATTGATTATAATTATTCATAATGTACTACTTAGTAATTATCATTTATTAATTATTTTAAAGTACGTTAAAACTGTTATTTATGTACTACAAATACTTTAAGAAATTTTTAAAACACGTGAGGCGGGCTATCTACGGCATCGCCAGAGAAGGGTGACATTTTCGGAAGAACGGTAGGTGAAAACAGCTGCTACTTTCGACTACTGTTAACTTGTAATACTGTGCGAATTAAGTAACGAAAGCTGATCATTTCCCTAACCATCAAAGGGTTAAAAAGGACAGATTATGGGAATTTCTAAAACGGATATATGTTTCTCTTTAAAACCACTGTCTCCAACCCGCTTTTTGGAAGTAGGATTCCGTAAGCCTATCATTGATGATTATCTACTCATTAAAATAAATTTGTGTGCATAACTCAAAATCCGTATTCTAACAATTCAAAAAGGAGAAATTTTGTCTATGATTCCCGCGCTATGAATATTTAAAGTTTATTTCTGAAAATTTCGTTCTTAGCAGACCTAGACTTAAAAAGAGAAACATGCTTACCAAATTTCATTTCTGCAGATCTAATAGTTGAAAAAAACTAAGTTTTATTAAGTATGCCCCCCATAAACCGATTAGTAGTCAGTTTCCTCAAAATTTGTTCTTAGCGGATCTTTACTGAGTATAAAAGAAGTCAAACAAATCTCAGGTCAGTAGTATTAATAGGTATGGATATCTTGTAATGATTGAATAAATGAATCAGTCGCTTCGCCCCTATATATACATACACTGCTGGCCATTGAATTTACATCATGAAGTATTATCTGACGAATGTCAAAATCATATGAAAGTTAAAAGAGATTGGGATATGCAAATGATTAGTGTCTCAGAGCATTTAGATGGCACAGAAAGTGGAAATAACGTTTGAAGAACGGGATGAAAGAAAAGTTGTGAGGTGGTTTTTCATAGGTGGTAGAAATTCGATAGAGATAGGATCATTGCCTGTCGAGAGTGTGGCTAATCTTTCTGGAATATCACCAATCGCACTAATTGAAATCCAACCAATGTCACGCGAATATGGAATGAATAGATTAGTGTGGGTCATACTGAACAGCTTGCAGAACTCAAGCCCATCCATAAATAACACCCGAGAGAACAGACATATTGTGAGGTTGGCCCATCACAGACCGTTAGTCAGGAAATGAGCCTGTTTGCATCACATCCAGTACCTTCTATTTCGGTGCCACTACATTTGCAACAACGTGGACTTTTAAAACGAGAGTAATTCCTTTTGCTTCCCTTGATAATGTAACATAAAGAGAGATGGTGACTCTGGTGTGTCGGAGAACAAAACTGGGTACAAGAGTGGCTCAATGTCCCGAATTCCCGGTTCTACGTGCAGTATTCTGATGACCGTATACATGTCTGGATGCTACGAGGAAACCCCTCTTTGCCTGAAGGTATTCCATGTTAGCATCTTGTGTGATGGCTTAGAAAAACAATGGGTAAACGTCACGCACGTATCCAGTTCGGATAGACGGTAATTTTAAAGCTTATCAGTACATTTCTGACATATTACGTCCAATGGTGGTGCTCTAACAAAGAAGCCTGTCAAACATCCTCCACCAACAAGATGATGTAAGACCACATGTTGTTCAGCATGTTCTGATCTTCCTCGATACACATGATACAGCATTAAATGAGTTAATCATTTCGACCTAATGCCTAAAAGGGTAAGGACAGTTTTAGCTGCCAGGGGGTCAGCTGGTTCTACCAACTTTGCTCCTCCCCTGCAAATCCCCAAACTGCTTGAAAATGTAATCATATTGTCTTTATGTTATACTGTTTACAAACAATAAGTATTTTTTGTGTACAATGAAAGTATTCGTTACTAACCTAATAAAACTCTTCTAATATCTTTTAAATGATGTTTCAATCACTTACACGTGGATCGGATTGTAAAATAATCGTTTAAAAATAGATACGCAATTTAATAACAAATGATATTTTTAATCATCAGAAATTAACATATACATAGAAATTTAATAATTTAAAGTTTTATAACCTCTTACTTTTCTACTAAAAGGGGAACTACTCCTGCTGGTACTCGTTTCGGAAAAATAGCAACGAGTCAAATATATTACATTTCTTAATCCTTTTCTAAAATTACATGGAGCTCGTTTGAATAAAGAAAGGCGTTATATTCGGGTGAAAGACGGTTTTGTGCGTTTTTGATTAGAAACACGGCATTATTTTAATCTGTATTAAGCAGACTTCATTGGAAGCACAAAGTGTAGTCTTAAATTACAGTAACATTTTCTTATCTTACAGAGTTTAACATAAACTGGGAAAAGATGGAAAATAAAGATTTTAGTTAAAACCAATAAAGTTGTATCTTAGTTGGCTTACATTCGGCGTGGAAATACTGTAAATGTAATAAAACTTTATTATTTGTGTTTTTTTTCTTTTAACTGAGAAATTGCTATGACTTCAGGGCTGTAAAATATTTTTTCTCCAATGCCTGTAAAGTTTAAAATTTTAAAACTATGTGTAACCCACAGAGAATAATATAGAATGAGTAACAAATAAATACAAATATTATTTCTTTATTTAATGTAATTTTTGCAATAATCAAATAAAGATACTTCCGAAAATTATTCATTTTCATGAAGAGAAAGCTTTAGCAGAAATTTAAATGAGAAATCTGTGAGTCATTCCACCCATAGATTATGTACAGGAAATTTAATAAAATAGTTTGTTTAGTACTATTAAAAAGACTTGAAATGTATATAGTATTTCTGTTATCTGTTTCATTTAATAACACTTTCAAAAGTATTTAGATTTGTATTTACTTTTATTTATTCATTTTTTTTTAAAAAATGTGCCAAATAGAATTTATGAGCTTTTTGTCAATTTTAGACATGAAAATGTATTTTAATTTTATTTTTCTTTCTATTACTAATACATACAAAAGATAGTTTATTTTTAATTCATTTTTTTCTTTTTCTTTTAAGTTTAAAACGGAGTATGAAACATTTAATTGCTAATTTTCTTAATCATTTGATAATAGAATTCCAAAAGGCTGTAGTTAAAGCTTTATCATGATAAAGTTTATTACGAATGAAGTAATTAAGGATTTTAATGATACAATATGGAGTAATTAAAGGACTTTAGTGAATTGTTCAAAATTAAATAATGGTTGTATCTTTCAGTTAGTGTTACTCATTGCAACAAATGAGAAACTAACTATTAGCATCATTATAAAACTACTATGTCAGGCATTAAACATAATTTATGAACTTAGTTTTACTATATTCATTAATATTGTCACATTTTTCTTACCATGCAATTATGCAACACATTTACAAGTTTACCATTTGATAAAATTCATCCTCTTCAGAATTTTCATTTTCAATACAAAATAATTTAAATTTATTATTGTTTATTTAACATAAATATTGCATTAAATTATTTTTCGTTAGTTAGTTAAGTAATATATTCAACAGAGGCAGAATTAAATTACTAGTAGAAAGGAAAATATAAATTTTAATTTATTCCTATAACTTGAAAAAATAAGAAAAGCCTAATAAATTATTAATCCATTGGCGTAAATTTTAATGTACGACTTTATTAATTTTTCATTAAATTAACCAAAATAAATCTCATGAACTTAAAGAAATGGGGAAGAAAAACTTTATGACAAAATGAAAAAAAATGTTAAGTTTAATTATATTAATTCGAAATTCTTGATTTTGATTAAACTCTTAAATTAAGATTCACTTCAAAACATTGGGTTAGGATTTTTTCATAAAACGAAAATTAAAAATATTCCAGTAACTATACGTTTTTATAAGACATAATTAATAATTTAGATGTAATTTTAAATCACGTTTTCTTTCAGTTTCAAATTGTCCATCTTAGTGAATAACTGCATCATTAAAACAAAACTAAAGATAGGCTTCGGCTCTTTTTCTTAAGAGATGCATTGAAAGGGCTGCTAGAAATATTTTAATTCAATCTGTATAAATTGTGAAGAAATTTTGCAAAAGGATGTCACCAGTAAAATTGCTCTGTTGCCTTAAAAAATAAAGGACAGTATATACGATGTTCTCTTTTTTATACTTATTCTACATTTTAATTTTAATTCTTCAATGAATTTAATTTGGACCTACACTTGAGACCACCAATAAAAAGAATGAATGTACAAAATTCATTCTTCGCTAGAATATTTAGTTTACGCGTGAAACTGCCACTAATGAGAAAGCAAATGTATAATAAAAATACAATTTCAATTTACATAAATATAGGATTATGAAAATAAGATCAAGAAAACTTTAATGTTATCAAGAAGTCAATTTTTTGATAACAAAGCTCAGATAAATACCAACTAAGCTTAGTTTTAAAAAGTACTGGAGAACAAATATTTTCTATCCCTGATCATAAATTTTAAAACCTCTTTATAGACATTTTAATTTATCATAGCTATTTAAAGAATCTTTAATGTCTCTTTTTTAAATTTCCAAAATGATTCATAGGATAAAGAATCATCAAAGGTCACATATAGAATAACTGTAATTGAAGTAAAAATATTTAAAATCAAAATGGTAGTTTTGATTTTCACAAATTTTGTATTTAAACCGAACTCATTTAAACCGAACTTTTGTTTCGAATAAGATATTAAACGTTTCTTTGAGAAATTTGTTACCTCATTCTTTCAAAGTTGACATATTTTAAGTATTGCCAATTGATTTTAGAAGATATTATACATATATTATGTAAACACTCTCTTACAAGAGAAGATTAAATACTGAAGCAATATTATTATTATTCAGACGTATTATATTAAATCACATAATGAGTAAGTTTTTGTGTTTCTTTAAATCATTTCAAATAAAGAAATTCAATGTGAAGTTAATAATTAAGATTATAAGCGGATTGAAATAATTCACAATAATTCTAAAAAATCTCAATTTTAAATTAATAAAACTACTCGATTTAGTGTTACAAATGTATTGCTTAATTATGCCCATAAAACAGACCTTTCCATTGACCAATGCATTCGACAGTCATGACAGGCAGACACTGACCCTAACCTCTTTCTGATTCTCGCAAAGCATGTGGGAAACAATTACTGGAGAACAAAGTAAACCAATTTCTCATTATGGGGAGGACAGAGAAAGAGAATTTCCGCAGCTTTGATAAGGACTGTTGATAACAAACTTTCCAAGTGGGGACATTTTGTACACACAACTTCCCTCGTAAGTTGATTTTGGGATTCATTTGACAGAAGTTTAATCATGTAGAAAAGAGATCTTTCACTTAACAGGAAGAAAAGATAAATTCAGGGAACATCTATCATTCGGAATTGTTGTTAAGGTAAATTTTGTGAGTTCTAAAATGTAGTTAGTAAAGTAAATGAATTAACAGGAATTAAGCTGATAGTTGTGGTGAATAAATCAGTGTAAATTAGATATATACTGATTTACTATAAAGTGCGATAGATATTATATTAGCCGCTTCGCTGGAATTACATGACTTTGTATGAGGAAATACAACTATTCAGGTATTGATGCTTAAGTCTCAAAATTAAACTTTCAAGTTTTATTAAAAATATTTTATAACCATTGCCTCTTGATTTCATTTTTAAAAACCGGACAATTTTTTAAAACGAAAGAATTTTAATTTCCTATAACCCTGTAACCAGACTTATGGTAATCGATTTCTTGATGACCCATTTCTATATGACAAAGTAAACTTATTTAACAAATTTTAAGTCTGTGGATCTAATAATTCAAAATGAGGAATGCTTTTAAACTCCTCTCCCCTATAACATTCCAAAACTTTCCTTGGGACTTGATAACCATGAAATGTTTCAATAGTGGAAACCTACTCAAAAAAATGTTTGCAAAAATTCAGATTTGTTGGTATAATAGTCCAAAACAAAAGATTTTTTCTATAATACTCCTGCAACTCCATTTGAGAGTCAATTTCCGCAAAACCGTTCTTAATAGATCGCTTCACAATAAAAGAAATATGCCTAGAAAGTTTCAAGTCATTAGATCTAATAAATCTGGAGATTTCGTGATGAGTGAGTGAGTCTCCTTTCTTCTGTATATAAATACATTTAAAAAATTGTACCATAAAAGTTACTATAAACATAAAGATACACATCCATCATTATATATGTGTGTGTGTGTGTGTGTGTGTGTGTGTGTGTGTGTGCGTGTGTGTGTGTGTGTGTGTGTGCGTGTGTGTGTGTGTGTGTATAATGACTAATAACATACTAAGATCAATGAAAATAGTACAAGACAATGTAGAATATCCATAAAAATACAATAGCCAGCAGTTAGACCTAAGACTATGAATGCAAAAATAAACATATTTTCCAGAAGTCAATCTTTCCCTTTATTTGCCTAAATTCTGGCATAAATAAGATAAGATGAAATACATTTTTAACAAAAAATGCTTAGTGTTAAAAATTTACAAAAATATAAATCCTATAAATCTGTAATGTGGAGATATATATAAAACCATGTAATAAATTTAAACATAAAAATATACCAGGCTATTCCAGAAAGTAAGTTTCATTCTGCATTTTCGCGGTAAACCAGCAAAATTCATTAGTTGAAACATGAGAGTGCTTTCTGCTGAGTCATTAGCAAACGAAGAAAAGTATTTTCTCATTACTGACTTATACGATTCTTGTTTGGGGAGAGTTTAAAATGCTTAAAATAATCGAGCGCAGCACAGCACTATAGATACGGTCGGTCATCCGATTTCTCAACGTGAAGATCACCGAAGTTTGTAAAATTCACAGACAGATTTTGGAAATGGATAAACCCAATGAAAGCCAATTCCATGGTCAGAAGGTGGCTGCAGTAATTCAAATGTGTATGAAGTTGCAATGTTAGGTTATTACCATTCCCCCTACGGAGCAGATCTTATACTAAGTGACTTTATCCGTTCAAGTTCCTGAAGTCATTTCTTGCTGGCAAATGGATCCGGGATGAGACGAGGAGAGATCTGTTTTTACCCATCATTGCAATGGCATGCGGCATTGTTTTCCGTTAAGGGCATACAAACGGTTTCTGCACTTCTAAGTTAAGGGGACACAATACGATTCAATTGACCAAAATCGGTCAAAAAAATCAAATCTAATCTTTTTAGCCTAAATTATTCTTTATATATTTTTGTATAACCTCCCAAAATTTGAAAGTTCTATAGTTATGAAACGCAGAATTATGATAGATTTTACGTTTGTTTTTATTCACATCCCTATTTCAAATCAGGTGTATCTCAGAAAGATAAAATAATTAGTTTGTCTTCATTTGAAATGCTAAGGCTTTTTTTCTATTGTGCCTAATGCTTTGAATTTTTTTACCTATTACCAATAGAACACGTAACAAAAGTTGGTATACATTTATTGAACCAAAGCAATACTTATTTTTTTTTAAAATAATTGAAATCAGAATTTATAGATTTTTTAAGGAATTTTCAATAAGCGTTCATAAAAAGTAGTATTGTACAAATACCAATCATGTTATCACAAAACCCATACCAACTTTTGTTATATATAGTTTGACGTACTTGTAAATCAAGTTTCATGTATGTACGTAATTTTTTGTAGAAGGAGTAGCATTTTAAATTCACTTCACAAATTTTAAGTTTTTTCGTTATAAATTATGTGGCCAGCTTTTTATGAAATTTTGAGCACAAAATCTGTTTTACATAGTATACACACATAGGAGGCAATCAAAAAAAATTTAAATATCCTTAAATTAAAATTGTTTGCATATATCGTACCATGTCACCTTAAAAAATAGTCTAATCATTAATTGTAGCTCATCAGTTAATAGCAATTAATTGTAAATTATTGTTTCCATTTTTCATTGGCTTGCTAAACGGAATTTGTATTCTTATTTTATACGCAAAAAATAACTTGAAAAACTTAATCACTAACAAATTAAAAAGAAGTAAAAGGCATTATACAAACTACTCTCTATATAATAAAACACTTGCTTAAAAACGAAATTTTATAACATATCCATGTCTATAAAAAAATTGCATCCTCTTAAATGAAATGTTTTCTGTTTTTCCCCTAATAATAAAAAAAGTTTGCTAAACAATTTCCTTGTATAGAATATAAATTAAATGAAATTTTTTAAATAAATTATAGATTAGATTCAGACGTAGGATTTAATGCAGAGAAACATGATAATATATAGTTAGACATTTGGAACAGATACATTATTATTTAAAAATACAATTCTTTCACTACCCTTTCCTCCAGAAACTTTATTTAAATAAATTTTAAGTCTTTTGTCTCTAAATAATGCAATATTTTTGGAATATAGTATGTAAGATAAAAAAAATTAAGATGATGATTGTGAACTGATGAATTGAACTAACTGATTTTTTCTCTCCTGTAGGTTTCCATTTATGCTATAATTTATCCAGGCTTATTATTTTCCAATTTTTTGAATGAAATGATTTAGTACAGAATCAATAAAGCAAAACACAATGGATTACGAAGGTAAGTTTTTTTAATATAGAGTTAGAAATGTGTTACGTATAATTTTAAAGCTGAAGTGATATATCTTTCTTCATCATTATCATTATATATCTTATCTTTTAAAATAGTTAGTTATTCCGTTATAAAAAAATAAACTCACAACAGTAATACTAATGTATAATGTCATGGTACGATAACACTTCTCCAACGAGTGATTCAACCTCATTTAATATGACCCCGTTCTCAGAAGCTACTCCGTGCATTCACTGCACAACATTTCTTAGGGTGTGTGTAACATATAGCACGAGCAATATTCCGCACAATCTGCGATATATGCATCAACAATGGTCCCCTGTGATCCATGGAAGATTAGAGCTATAACATCTCTGACACAGGTTTACGTCATCTGCCTGGACTAAGCGATAGTGGCTCTGTTTCTTCGAAGTTCTTATATATATATCGACATATATTCTCTCCAGAGCATTAAGGGATTAAGTCTTCTTAGGTAACTTTTGTCAGGCTCTCAGATCATGTGAACATGTGGATGATTAAGATAATAAAGTTGCATACGATATAATACGAGGTATGTAAATTAAGTAATGAGACTGGTAGCGTAGAGTTTGATCTGGCAACACTGGGGAAGTGGGACATGGAGGGGAGGTAGGTAAACATGTGATGCGTCATCAGTATGAGTTTGAAGTCGCTGGATCAAGTTAATTGTCTGTAGTGATTTGTTTAGTTTTTCTTGTGTGCTCTGAGAAGGGCAAGGTGCATTTACTTTTTGGAATCGATTGCGAATGATCCCCATTTTCTGGAACATATCATTACTGGTGATGAGTCTTGGGTATATTTGAATACGACCCGTAAACCAAGCACCAGAACATAGAATGGCACACTTCAACATCTCCAAGGCCAAAAAAAGCAAGCATGAGCAAGTAAAAGGTAAAAAAGCATGCTGATTTGTTTTTTTATAGCCAGGGAATCGTGCACAAAGAGTTTGTGTTTCAAGGCCAAACTGTTAATCAACACTTTTACCGAGAGGTTCTTGAAACACTTCAAGAAAGGGTAATGCGTGCGAGAACAAACATCAAAAACAATTGGGTGTTGCATCATGACAATGCACCTTGTCACACAGCAATTTCAGTGAACCATTTTTGGCCAGTAAGAACATTCATGTTGCTCCTCAGCCCCCTTACTCGCCCGACTTGAGTCCTTGTGACTTTTTTCTCTTTCCGAAATTGAAGAATCACCTCAAGGTACATCATTTTGGGACACTGGAAAACATTCAAACGGCTGTAACCGACCAGCTGAAGGCTATTCAAATATCCGAGTTCCACCAGTGCTATGAGGAGTGGAAGAAACGTCTCCAGCGCTGTGTGGCTTCAGAAGGCAATTACTTTGAAGGAGACAATGTTGAATTGTAAGTTTATTGGAATAAACAAGTGGAAAAAATCAGTTTCATTATTTAATTTACACACCTTGTATGTCGCATATGATATAATAATGAGCCGCATATTTACATAAGTTTGCTCATTTCATCTGGGAACACTTATCTTCTGAGTTGTCTAGATATTTTTATAACTCAAATTATTGGCGCGGTTGTCGTATTTGAAAGTATAAACGTAGATTTTGCTTTGATACCCGTGTTTTATGCTAAGCCTTTATTTGGTTAGCGACAACAGCGTCATATGAAATATTAACTAACAGTATAAAATCAACACACATTCATTTTAGTGTAGTTTTTATCACTCAAAAACAGATACTGAAATGTATTTGGAAAGAATTTATGATTATACTCTTAAATAGAAAATGGATGTTGAAATATCATTATTAAGCAATTCAGTATTATTGTAAATTCAGTTTATCCTAAATTTTTATTGAATTAATATTAATTATTTTAACATAGATTCAAAAATAATTGAATGCGCCCGTGTGTAAAGTAAGAATTTTGAACTATTTACGTTGGATACATATACAATTTTAGTTAGTGAGTTTATTCAATTATAAATGTTATCAAAAAATTTAGTGCTTAGGTATTATCGCAACAATCGCCAACTCTAATAACTTGCTAATTTGGCACCTCCTCCCCTTTTTCTACATGTCGCACGCGCTGAATTGGTAACCATGTGATTCGCTTCATAAAATGCAGCCAACAGGTTCTGATAATACCTAAGTGCCAAAAATTTTAGTGCATAAATTATTAGTTAATAATTATTTAATATTCTTTATTTCATATAGACATGAACGTGAGCATTTATGGAGGAAACAGCAGTGATGCCGGCGATCAAAATTCCAGTGAATATCTAGACTATGACAGAGATGAATCTTTTAGCATGTATTTTCTAGAAGAACTTGTCCCCGTTGCAGTTATCTATGGAATCACACTGGTGGTTGGTCTCATTGGAAACCTACTGATCATCTACACCGTGATAAGTTTCAGAAGAATGAGAACGATCAGCAATGTGTTTCTTGCATCCCTCGCCACTGCTGATCTCTTAGTGGTGCTGATATGTGTACCAGTAAAGGTCAGTTCAATTTGGTTGTTAGTTACAATATTGCTGTTCAGAGAGTAAGAATGTTATATCTTGTTGACGAGTGTGTTTGATAATGTGGCAAAGTACATCATTTTATGCCGCTTAAAAATGTGCTAGATGCCACTTTTAAAAATACTGTCTTTTTTTTGGCAAATGTTTTGTTTTGAGAGGAACCAGGCTTTAAAATATTGTTGCGGAATGAATGATCGGTGGGCATATTAACCACTAGCAATTTTACTTTATTCAATTTCAGAGATTTAAGTGGTAAATATGCGGTAGGAGTAAATTAACTGTCAGACTTTATCACAATACTAAATATACACGAAACCTTTACCTAAAGTCTCGAAGCTCGGCCCCGCAAAACTTAATAATCATCGACATGATTTTCGCCGTCTACATCTCTAAAATGACTGTATATTTGAATTCACTGCTATCAGTAGAATAAAAAGATAATGATCAAAACTTCACTTAGTGCTTCAATTCACAGTGTTTACTTTCATTTTCAATCTCATCCGTCTCCACTCTGGCTTTAGAGATTTATAAATAGTAACACTAATTTACATATGGCACGGTTTATTCAGAAGACCTAGTTTTCAAGTCAAACAATGCCAGAGAAACTCGAAACATATTAAAAGGAATGAAAGCCCATGAACACTCACAAAAGTTTCATTTGAAGATGTTTTAGTTGGCAGATTCACACACATATTTAGTTGTTTTCTTTTTCTTAAGGTCATTGTTTGACTGAAATTATTAATGTGTAAAATGTTTGTTATTTATTTATTTATTTCTGACAAAGTTTTTTACAGAAAATTTTCTAATGTTACTCCATTGTTTCTCCTGAAAATACTTATTTTTTACACTATTTTAATGCAATAAAAACTAAGGAACAATTTTGAAAAATATCTCTCACTTATATCTCTTTAATTGTTAAAGATAGGAATTGAATATTTTTTTTTAGTATATGAATTTTATACAGATTCAATTCCTGTAATGCAGCGTTTCTCAAACTGTGGGGCGTGTATCCTATGGGGTAGTGATAACTGTATACGAGGGGAATTTTTCATATTTTGACTAATATTTAACGTTGATATTATAAACTCACCTGTATAAGAGTAAAAAGTAAAACATTAATAAAAATGCAAGTAAACACAAAACTCATTTATTTATTATATATATATATATATTTTATTTCTCTAATTTGTAAGATAATAGTAAATTGAAAAAAATTTGTTTCCCTAAATCCATATTGCATTTAAACACTCATTAACATTATTAACAATATTAAATATAACAATTAACAATATTATTTTTATTATAAACACTCATTAACATTATATATTCAAAAGCAATTTTCACAAAATTTCTTGAGACTCTTAGTTAAGCATTGATCCTCTGACCAGTGCCGCTGAGATAGAAAAAAAATCATATTGTGACATTTCCCTCTCTTGCATATTTTTTTTTTATTTATTATAAGTTTTTTTTAAGAAATTCATAAAAAAATTTTGCTTGATTGATAGAACTTAATATGGCCTGCAGCCGCCCGAGTACTATGCAAGCGCTGCACACTTGTTTGGATCAACCCTGTTTTTGTATTAAAATGACGTTTTACTGTGAGGGATACCCCAAACTTATAATGAATTATCTGACAGAAAACCATAAGAAATGCCAATATCTGCAAAGAAATATAAAAATAAAATTTTCTTAATTACTTAGAATGTGACTTTTGTTTTCCAGCACACTCAGTTCCAATCAATTTATATATATTCTCGGACACATATATATGTAATAAATCCCCTGAGCATCCTCTTAATTAACTATTTTTTAATAATATTCAAATAATCTCTTAATTATTTGGTTCGAAACTAACACCTTGATCTTAATCGTAATCGACGAATATTATTACATCATAAATCCCTTTCCCGCCCACTGTAACCAACCAGAGCTCTTATTACAAAAACGCCACGTGGTCTTCATTGTCGGGTATAAAAACAGATGTCTCTGGAATTCCAGCCTCTTCTCTTTTGTCTGCTTGCCTTCATCATATAATCAGCCGGCTGCAGTGCGTTCTGTGTTTGTCTTTGTCTGTGTTTGTGCCATGATGTTTGCTTCTTGTTATGTGTAATGCCGTCACTACTTGATCTTTATGTGCTTCCAGATATGAATAAACTGGAGTAATGATTTACATGAGTGCCTCTTCGATAATACAGTATTCGACCACGCTCCACGTAACACAGAAAATCACACCACAAGCCACGCCCTACCTTTGGTTCGCCATTGTTTAAACCCATCACTCGCCACGACAAATTATGCGGCGACAATATATATATATATATATATATATATATATATATATATGTGTGTGTGTGTGTGTGTGTGTGTGTGTGTGTGTGTGTGTGTGTGTGTGTGTGTGTGTGTGTGTTATGATAAAACTTTAGCAGTGCATAATTTGTCGTGGCGAGTGATGGGTTTAAACAATGGCGAACCAAAGGTAGGGCGTGGCTTGTGGTGTGATTATATATATATATATATATATATATATATATATATATATATATATATGGTTAGGATAATTAAATTGGATTAAAATTAAATTCCCTATCCAGCACTTAACTCATATTTTTCATTTCATCTTCAAGTGTCAAACTAATTACCCGTTTATTTCTTCCGAACATATGGCCTAGCCAATAAACATGTCTAATTTCAGATCGTTAGATGTAATAGTCCTATATACCAGCATTAACTTCCAAGTACAATCATAAAATCCACGATACTCACTCCATTGGTGTTTTAAGTGCTAACTCCTCTTAAAACACACCGTGGCGTGTATTTTCCTCGCTGCTCTTAGCGTCAAATGTACTAATTCTAGAATAAAGACCTTTTTTAAAAACTAAGTCTAAATCTGACTCAAAAAATGTCATATATATATTTACATGGATGAGTTTGTGTATGTTAGCAGAATAAATCAAAACTACAACAGGCAAACGCATTTATTAATCCTAATACACTTATATTATATGCTGAAGTCATCTATTTTACTTTCGTTAATGTCACTGCCTTTTTATGACGGTTATTCTACTTAACGCGTTCGTCGTTGCCGCTCTGGGACTGTCATTCCTGCTAAGGCTCCTTAGAAGTTCCTCTCTGTCAGTCACGTTCTTTCTCTGTTCCAAAGTCGCAGTGCGTATTTTCGCGCTGGTGTACGCTCTTTCAGTTACGTATCACTTTACTGAAAAATGCTGCTATCTAATGGGAAAAGTTTTCACGTTAGTGCTTCTCATTATATATACATATATGCTACTGTCCAGTAAAACTACAACACCAAGATTGAAAGCAATTAACAAAATTCTACATATTGTACATAGCATAATACATAATAGCATAAAAACCTGATAAAATTTGCAGACTACTTTGAAATGAACATGCTCTAAAATTAGCTCACACAGCTAACACTTCAGACATTTAAAGCGGTTCCAACCCTCTTAGAAACTGAATTAAACTGGGTTTGAAGAAAGCTGGCAAGTCACTCTATGCTGCTTTACGCAAAATTTCATAAATTGTAGAAATTGGAAAGATGTTGTGACCCAGTCTCAAAACATCTATGAATAAATTATCTGTATTGGTGATCGATCTGGAGAACATGCTGCCCAGTGTAATTGCCAGACACTACTCATATCGTGGTAAATATGTCCTATGGATTACAAGCGAGATATTGTTCTAAAGATGGCGTTTCCGAACCCTTGAAGACTTGGTACAATCATCAGTCTTAAGTTTTGTGAAATGTAACACTAGCTGCATAGATTACCAATGACATGAACAAGGCTTTCGAGCCATGTACTCAACCACTGTATGTATCACACCAAGTGCAGGTCCCATATGATGATATCAATTGCCAGAAAGTGAGATGCGTTATCTCGGTGATTCCAGACACGGATGCTTTCATCATGATCGTAAATGAAGAACCGAAGTATACCTAAAAGGACGATGTAATGCAAATCCCGTATCTAGTTTAGTCATTAGACTGTCCTCGTGACTCTATGCTGCAGCATCAAAGGTAGCCGCTATGATCGTTGCCCTGCAGGTAGTTCGAGATGCTTCTGACGCCATAGCAATGTTCAGCTGTTGGGAAAGGTCAGCAGATGATTTATCGTGGCAACGTTTGCACCAAAGTGATATGCATGTCCGTCGTCCCGATCGTTGTATTCCTTGTACGTCATCCAATCAGCGGAACCATTGACAGTAGTATCAAGAATATAAGACCTGAGCATCTCATCAATGGATTCCCCCGTCCTGTCATTTAAAAAAAAACAAGGATTTTCAGTTCCAGTTGATAAGTAGATCATCCTACTAATTTCAGGGAATAGGACTGTAAGGATGGTCATGAAATGTTTGTGAAGTTAGGCATTTCATTGAATGAACCAACGGAGCTCCATATTTTAGGTAGCGGCTCATTTACCAGAGATCGTTTCAGCAGTGAAATTAGCCTCCCGCGCAAGCGTCCTGTTGTGATGTGCTATTATGCTAGACTTAATTTTTGTAAAAGACAATGCTCGTACACAAAGAACCATTGCTATTAAAGAAAGTTTAAAAGAAGAGAAACACATCTGCAAAATAGATTGGCCAGGTGCTCTCCTGATTTAAATCCAATCCAACATGTGTGAGACGCCTGGAAGCAAGATTGCATTCTCGGGAAAATAGCTGGAATAGATTCCCCTGAAAGAGCGATAGTTTTTAACTAAATAACTGCTGGAGAATTTGGTATTGAGTATAAACAAACGGTGTCTCGTAATTATTGTAATGTGGTCATTGGTTTGTTGTTTTTCTTCATGGCCAGACAATGTTTTTCCTAACAACATTCTGTCAATAAATTTTATTTTTCTGTTTTGTTCCATAATGTATGAGTACATCTATTTTTACTACTATGCTTTCATCAACTTCTAAGTGTTACAATGTGCTTTTGAAGTGTGAATTTCACGTCACCTTGTTAGGTTTTTCGGATTTACGCACTATCTGATGTTTTGCTTAGTCATCTCTATGTATTTATCTGTTATGGGTATTTCTTTTGGTTGACATATCCTGTCACATCATAAGTAGTTGCCAGGTTTCCCACAATGGAAAGTTTCGACGATATGCTCTATTTACTTTTCTTATCTGGAGCCAAGAATATCTCTGAGATATTTTTTCGTCGAGATCAAATGTACTTGTCAGCGTTTGTATTTTTATTTCCCAGAGCTTTCGTCATCCAAACGTTATTTTCTTTTACAAGAATAAAATTTCAAAATTTCCGATTCTTTCTTTATTCCCTTTGATATCATGTTTATACTTCTTATACCATTTGTGATATGCTTTTGTTTAATTTAGCCTATGTTTATCCTTGAAATTTGAAAGGCCAATAAACTTTGAAATGGATTGTATTTATCCTAATCTAATATATTTTGAATTGTTCTTGATTTTTCTGAATTTCTCTTTTAAATGCTATAAATAATTTTACTTATAAATATATTTCCGTCTTCTTAAATAAAAAACGTTATTTCTTCCACAATCAAGATATAAAGATTCATATATTGGACATAATCATTTTGTGTGCATTATAAATAAACAATAAAGTGAAGACTGTTGGTGCTGGATTTGAGTAATTATGCATTTACTATTTAAGGTATCCGACTACGTTCGGAACCGTGATTTTAAAAAAGCTCATAAATGGATAATTTTCATGATATTTAGTGTCACTCAGATTAGAATACATGCATAAAATTGTTTTAAGGACATTTTGACAAAAAAATGTATTTAAATATAATATTTCCCCAAAACAATTAACTTAGAATAATCTTTCTTCCAAATGTTTTCCTTTTGTGAAAAATGGATCTATTATAATAATATTTTGCCTGTATATAGCTCAGACCTCCGTACAGAGGCTCAACCAGAATTTTTGAAAAATTTACATTATTTTCAGAGTTACCACCAATTGAAATAATTATTCGGATTTTTTTTTCTTAAAATTGCTCCCCTCTGTTGTCGTAAAATATGAATAAACCCACTTCTAAGTTATATATTTCAAAAATTCTAGTTGAGCCTCTGCAGAGAGGTCTGAGCTATACACACGCAAAATATTATACTAATAGAAGCATTTTTGACAAAAGGAAAACATTTGGAAAAACGATTATTCTAAGTTAATTTTTTACCAAAATATTGTATTTAAATAATTTTTTATGTCAAAATGTCCTTAAAACAATTTTATGCATATATTCTAATCTAAGTGACACTAAATATCACGAAAATTATTGATTTATGCGCTTTTGAAAATCATCGTTCCAAACGTAGTCGGATACCTTAACATTAAAATATTTCATATATTATTTTTTTGTGTGTTTGATTTAAATTTCTAAATTATTAATTATCCAATTACAGCATTATATATAATTTTGAGCACTTGACTTGACTTTACGAATACAAAAAACCTTAAATTAGCATGGAATTAAAAATTTAAAAAAAATTAAATTCGTGATTAATGCGATGCTGTAGGTACTGGAAAAACTCAATGACACTAACAATTATTGAACATAAAAATATTCTAATTAATAGTGCATTTTCTATTTTTAAGTATGGTTTACATCATTCTAACCCATCAAATATAATAATATTTAAATGTTGTAATAAAGCATTGTTTAAAATTTGTTTTTTACTGAATGTTTTTCAAATAACAGATCAGAAACTGGCGGAAGTGTCTTACAATTAAAATAATATTTGGAAAAATTTACAGTGATGAGTGATAAGAAATAATTACTAGAAAAAAAATGCTATATACTTTTCTGTGAAGACTACCAATACATTTTTCCAACTTTCTTACGAAACTGGGTCTGATAATTTCAAAACCAAAATAATGCTTTGAATTAGAAAGAGGGGGAATATTCCTACATATTTCTTACATATTCTAGAGTAGAAATTTAAAAGGGAATAGCAAGATTAGCTTTCAGTCTTAATAGATATACAAGGAACAAAACATTACAAACATCTGGTTATGTGGCCAAATTAAATATTCATTATAAATACGAAATTTTTAAAATTTTCTTTATGATCAATTTTTTAAAAAAAACTTTGAATAATAGGATTTTTTATTATTGTATTAAAACTGTTTCAAATTAATATTAATTCATATGCATGGCTGAAAAAAATCTCAAAACCTATATTTTTATTTTAAACGTATTAACAAGTGTTTATCATGCAATGATATACATTTTTCGTGTTTCAGTTTGGTCAACTCTTCTCATATTCGTGGACCTTGGGAGAATTCTGTTGTAAATTCGTCCACTATGTCCAGAATGTGTCAGCCATTTGCTCCGTACTCACGTTAACGTCCATGAGCGTGGAAAGGTAAGTGTAACGTTTGACAGTAACATTTATTTACATAAAAGAAAAAATATTAACTTTCCCTTTTTCATAACTATTTATATAAAATAAAAATTGTAAAGTTCCTATTCTATCTGTTTATTTATTTAAGGTATCCGACTTCGTTCGATACCGTGATTTTAAAAAAGCGCATAAATGGATAATTGTCACGATATTTAGTGTCACTTAGATTAGAATACATGTATAAAATTGTTTTAAGGACATTTTGACAAAAAATATTTATTTAAATACAATATTTTGGCAAAAAATTAACTTAGAATAACCTTTATTTTTCAAAATGTTCTCCTTTTATAAAAAATGCTTCTATAATAATAATATTTTGCTTATATAAATTAAAGACTTTTCCAGATAATTTATACTATTATTTTTAAAAGTTCACATTATTTTCAGAGTTACAACCAATTGAAATAATTATCGGCATTTTTTACTTAAAATTTCTCCCCTCAGTTGTCGTAAAATGAGGATAAACCCACTTCTTAGTCATATATTTCAAACATTGTAGTTGAGCCTCTGTACTGAGGTCTGGGCTATATACAGGCCAAGTATTATTATAACAGAAGCATTTTACACAAAAGGAGAATATTTTGAAAATGGGTCATTCTATGTTCAATTTTTGTCAAAATATTGTATTTAAATCATTTTTTATTGTAATACTATTCTCAAAACAATTTTATATAATTTTCTTACCTAAATGACACTAAATATCTTAAATATTATCCATTTACACGCTTTTGTAAAATCACGGTTCAGAACGTAGTCGGATACCTTAAGGTATTTTACTTTAAAGATTTACATATTTGGCAGTAATATATATGTTATGTAAGTAACAAACTTTTCAACGATCATGTTTTAATATAAGTATTTTAATACTAAAAATTAAAATTGCAATCATATTTTTTGTCAAAACTTGAACAAAATCCAAGGGAAATCTGTAATTCATCTATAATTTATGTAACTTTAACGTTTCATTAAATCAAATAGAAAGGTAATTTTCTCCATCACATCTCAATGGTGGAATGCTGCGACTGAAGCATGTTGAAAATTGTGTGAAGACAGCAATAGGATTTTTATATCAAAATCGATATCCGAATTTTCTCAAAACTCTAACCATAAAGAATGTTATTTAGTTAAAAATATTGCATAGTTTTTTTATGCATTAAAAATAAAACATCAATATATAGAGTCAAATCATTCCAAATATCAAATGTGTTTACTATTTGTATATATAGTTTTATTTAATAAAGGTAAAGAAAAAAAAACTAGTGACTTGCGAAAGAAAATTAAAAAATATTGTTAACTTTACATAAAAATGGGCTTTTTGAATCTTTAGCACGTATAATAAATTTTTTGAATTCACAAATTTTGGTTCTTTTTTTTACTACTCCTCGTGTCCCAAACGTCACATTTAGACCAATAACATTTATACATTTGAGAATTAAATAATAATAACCTGTCAGGAGCTTGAGCACTGATGCCACTAAAGACACAATTTGTTATGCGGCGTAGAATGGTATTTTTTGGAAGGAGTGCCAGTCCATTTGAGGTCCTCGTAACTTCTCCGTGTCCCAGATTGATGAGTTCCATCGCCAATAGCTTTTGTGATACTTTATAGTGTGACGTTAATATAACTCTAATTAACCCTCGGGAGAAATTAATGTAAAGGTTAAAAAGTATTACATTTCGCAGTAATTTTGTATGAGTTATTATTACTTTCTTTTTAGAAATTTTGTAGCATAATTCAGTGCCACAAATAAACTTATCGGTGATTCTTAGAATCATACTTTTTTCACGAAATTTTACATCTCATGGCAGATTATTACTCAAGCAGCAAAAATTTTCTTTATTTGAAATTTGTATTTGCCTTAGCTCGTCAAAAGACAATTTTTCTAGGATATAGTAATTAAAGATGAAAAAATGCCCACCCAAGTGACCATGACGTGCAATATAACGCAAAACAAAATGTAAATTGTTTAAATTTATCTAATTACCGAACTGCATTTATTTAAACAATAGAGAAATGTATAAGAAAAATAAATTTTGCTGTAAGAATAAAACAATTTGCTCAGTATAATTTAGGGATAGTCTGGTAATACAATGCACAACTTGTAACGCATATCTAAATTTGAGAAAATATAATTTTTAGCCCACTGACATTATATTTACGTAAAGAGTAAATTTATGGGTATTAAAACTTTACAAAAATAAGAGTAGATATGCATATACATATACAGTAGAACTTGTTTTTGAGCGATCTTTTTTATGCGGTGTAGGAATTTCAATAACTCTAGCACCACTGTAATGTTTTATATCTATTTACCAGAGGCGTAATGGAAAATATAAGTACCCCCTCTCCCCCCTGAAAGTTCGGTTTCACCTATAATATTTTATAAATTGTGGGTAAATACGTATTTAAGCCTTGAGCCCCTAGAGTTCTGCCTCCCATGGCAGAATTCAATGGCTTTGGCGTCACTGTAATGTTTTCTATCTATTTACCAGTGGTGCAACGGAGAATGTTAGGACACCCTCCTCACCTCAAAGTCAGATTTTGCCTTTGATATTTTATAAATTGGGTAAATACGTATTTAGCGTTAGTCAGGCCTTGGGGCCCCTAGAGGCCTGCCCCCTCCCGGGATACGGGGGTGTACGTTAGGCCACTGAAATGTTGAAACTTCAAGACATTCTGTTCATTTGTTATAGACAGTTTCACGACAATGTACATTCAGTTGCTTTCTCTCAACGCTCCAGCAGCCTGCGCTTGATTGAAAACGAAACTTCCAATGACAGTGACATTAACAATAATTTGATATATTAAGAAGACGGACACGAACTGGATTCTTTGAGAGCGGATAAAAAATGCAGGGATCCAGCTTTCCAAAAAATTGGAAAAGCATTTTCTTAATGCAGATACCAATTAAGAAAGGAGTATACAATTTCAAAAATGGCTTCAATGATGTATATCTGGTTATCGTGACATTTACAAGCAACTGACCAAGCGTCCTTCGTCACAAAAGCTTATCTATTATTTTACGTTGCCAAAAAATAAATCAATTGAAATTGCACTTTCAAGTGATGAAAGCGATTTTGAACTTATTGAATACAGGAATTTGGATTAAGATGAGTAGCGATGAATTATGTATGTGTATTTTAAAGACTTATCCGTATACACAATGAGAGACTATGTTTTTATGTTTTTTAAATTTTCCCATGTGTAATATTTAATTATTTATTTTGTTATGGGCGTACTCTTACATAAATTTAGTAAATAATTGGTTAATTTTATAAATTTGACTTTTTTTATGCGGTACCTATTCACCGCATAAAACAATTTATGTGGTATTTCTTCGAATAGGTTTGTTATATGTAAGAATTCATGAAATTTTTGAATATTTTTTGTGCTTTTATTTTTATGCGGTCCCTATCTACCGTACAAAAACAGGTTCAACAGTATAATATTATTGCTTTTTGAGGCTCAAAACTTAGTTAATAATTTGCAAACTTTTATGTATCTACACCTGACATTTATTTGTCTAAAACTCAATAATTCTACAGGGTGATTTAGAACGTCTAATATATACTTCAGAGGATGCTTAATATAGAGAAAGACATAAAAAGCAGCTTGTTATGTAGGAGTGGATGGTCGCTAATTAACAAGTTTACATTCGTCATTGTTAGTAAAATATCTGATATCCCAGCACGCATAAAAAACTCGGCATTTTGAAAGTCCTACGTTTATCGATGTAGCGAGAAAAACAAGAAAGTAAGTTATAATTAGGGTGTCATCCTTGCCACTCAATAATGGTTTAAAACTGAAATTTGTGTCACTTATAAATTTCATGTCCACATATATAACGAAATAAAATCACATGAGCCAGTGCCTCCTTTTATAGAGCATGTTTGTGAGGATTTTCTAGAATGTCAAAAAACGTTTTTTAGTGTTTTTGTATTTACGTATTTCTAGTATGCAATTTGTGGCATTACCTTTAAGTTTGATTTAACTGTATTTACAGAAATAATAATAATCTTTCTTGTACACAATCGCGAAACAATAAAGTACATCGTAAACATACTTTTACAATTTTTTACATTTCGTGAATCACCCCTTCTTGCGTACATATCTTTATCATTTATTTAAAAGAAAAATACGTATATGGAATATTACAAAAATAATACACAAATTGACTTTTTTTCTCGAAAAAACTTTATTACTTCTCAGTCATGTGCACTCATACTTACATATTGCTTTCAGAATGGCAAAGAACAATGGGGCTGAGAAATTTTTATTTTTAGCCAAAAAAATAACTTAATAATTTCCCTTTACATTTTATAAAATTAAATTATTCAAAGGCAGTACATTTTCATTAAAGATGATAAATTTGTAATTCCCCATAAATTATTCAATAGCAAAATGAAAAACTTGGCACACGCCAATTCAAAGCAATATTTTATGAAAAAAAATATATATAATTAGACTTAATCATAGGGTAAACATATTAAAAACCTTTATTAACATGTTTATTAGAAAAGTAGAAATCGTGAAAAAAGTAGATACGATAAGTTCGAATACGAGTGATTACCATTAAAATTGCACTTTATTTTCAGAAATTTATTTTAATGCAAAAATATAAATTGTGGATAGTGATGGAATCTATACACATATAATATATATTTTTTAGACTCTAGATAGACTCCTTGTGTGCCGACAAGTATAACACAAGGCTTACAAACGTAAGTCAATACACAAAACAATGGAAATTACATGTAGAAGGATATAGGCACAAATGGGAACCAAAAGGGGGAGAAGTGGATACAAATACAACAAATGCAGAATTAAATACAAGAATGCTCACATGCAAGCAGAGATAATCAAAAATAAAATAATACAATGAGGAAGATAAGAAAACATGATAACAAAAAAATGTTCAAAATACAAAAACATAAAGCATACATACATACACACATACATACAAATATATATACACACATATACACATGTATATTCAAGTACAGAAAATGTTAACAAACACTTTAAATTTAGTATCTAAATAATACAGGAAAAAATGCTCTTAATGTATGCTCAAAACGATGTAAAAGATGAATTTCCTTCAACTAAGGCAGATAAAGGACGAGGCCACACTATATTGTTCTTTTGTAGGCAATTCATGAGTGTACGTCTTTTCGAAGAGAATTTAGTACAAGCAAGAATCAGATGCTTGGCATTCTGGATTGTGTCACTGGAGTAAGAACACTGGTCAGTAGGCGACAAATTGAAGCGCTTTAAATATGCTTTAAAGTTTCCCTACTCAGTTAGAAACTGGGTAAGTTTAAAATTAGGATGAAAGTGCTTAGCCTTTAAACGACTCTGAATAGAAGGAATAAATTCCTTGGTGAGATGCGCATTATTTGAAATTTGATACAAGTTATTCCACTCGGCAATAATCTTTTCTTTAAAAACTTTCTTATGATATGATTTTGCAATGCTCATAGGAATCAGATCGCTTAATTCTGTCGCTTCTTTTGCAAGCCAGTCAGCACGTTCATTGCCATAGATTCCCGTATGTCCCCGAACAAAAGAAAAGAAAACTTGTACTCCTCTGCTTCGAAGAATATCGAGATTAATATGCGTTTTAACTATTAATTTATTTTGGGAATAAATGTTATTTAAGGCACACGAAGATGATAGGGAATCGCTACAAATTAAGAAATTCGATGAGAGGATTTCGTTATTGAAAATCCAAGAAACTGCTTGAGCTATGCAAAGTAATTCAGCTTGAAACACACTACACTCATCTCTCATTCTAAATTGGCGAGTTTCAATTTCATTAAAATCTTAGAAGATAACAAATGCAAGGCCAACCTTAGTGTTGATTTTGCTACCATCCGTAAAGCAGACAGCTGGAAAGTTGTTTTCAATATTTTTACGGTAATTAACCAAGTTAAAGGGAAATCGTTCAGAAGGATGAGGGAGCTCAGAAACTCTCAATACATATAATATTAATCCATCATTAGTTTTTTTTATTTTTATTTTTATTTAAATTCTGAATCTGTAATTAATCCTCTGATGGCAAGTATGAAGATGTACTTAATATACAAATGTTATAAACATAGTATTATACCATTGACTTATTCGTCAAATAAAAAGACATCACCAAATGCCTCAATAAGCAGCCAATAGTGGAAAATGTCCTCATGCATGTACAAAGAAAATATACATGTTCGCGCATATTATGGCAGCAATTGGCGATATTTTTTGATCCAGAGTTTTTTATTGATTTGGTAAAATTGGTCGCGGTATAGAACGTAAGTAACAAATTTTGTTACTTTATTTAGGTGAAAGCAAAATAAATTAATAAATTTTGATTTTAATAAAACATTTGGGAGAAAAAATAAAGCTGTGTTCTAAAAAAAACAATTAAAATCCAAAGTGATATTCATGCATGATGAAATCATATTGCTTTGCAAGCTCATCAATTTTTAACCATTTTTTTTATTTTTTGAATGTGGAAATAAACTTATGTCCTTTTGAAATTTTTTTGAAGCAATGTACCACAGTTTCCTTAAATAAACTTAAAATAAATGAAAATATTCCTTTTCTAATAAAAAAAAAATTCGAAAATTTATTTTTACAGATTGATTTAAGCAGCAACATAATACAATGTGTATTATCCAATTCAAACTTTCATAAAACATGTTTTCATTCTGAATTTAATTATTTATTTTCTTGTTTTAACACAAACTTATCCCAAAAAAAGATCCTCAAAAATTATATTTACAAAATAATTTTCTTATACTGATATTTCGCATTTATCTAATTATTTTTTATCTAATTTTATTTTCAAATAGATTTTTTTTAAAAAAAAAGGTTCAACACACTGCAGTTTTGTTAAATAAGATTATATTTGCCCTTTTTTCGAATAAAAAGGTGACTTAATAATGCAATATTCCTATGATGAGACTAAAAATTCATTGTTAGAAAATATTAACAACAAAAAATGTGATATTTTTTATTTGAACTTTATTTAAACTATAAAACTATTCGAATGCATTTTTTTAAAACTATTTCAAATACATTATTTGAAATCTTTCTATCTCTATGGTAATACGAATTCAGAAACTTTTATAATAAAATCGTATTCAAAAACATGTCTGGAACTTTGCTTTGTATTTCATGTTGTGAAAGGAAAGTCTTGAGCCATTTTAACTTAAAAATAAATTATACGTAACACTTCAAAAGTTAAAAAAAAACCAAGACTTGGATATTTAAAAGTTTATTTTCTCTTTTTGAAAGAATTCAACTTTTTAGACATTAATTCTCTCATTATTTTTCTGTAATGAGGTTCTGGTACTGTTTCGTTTCTTATTTAAGTTTCATATATCTGCAATGAAAGGTCAATTATAAACAAGTTGTAATTTCAATTGTTCTGATAAAAAAATAACTACCTCAATTTTATTTAATTGAGGTAGTAATTTTCTTGCATTCAGATTATTTCTTTTTATTTAAAGGTAGACTGAGAAAAACACAAAACTTGTTAAACTTAAAATGAGCTTAATTTGGTAACTTGAGTTTAAGAGTCACTGTAACTTCGAAAAGACCACCAAACAACACAAACTATATATATATTTATATTACCGATATCTATATTGTATATTAATACAATGAATGCCAAAAATAATTCAATATTCCTTAGCATGATACATGTAATAAAGCACTTCTTTCATTACAGATGTAATATTTTAATTCATCTTTTAATAGACTCTCACTCAAAACTTGAACAAACCTCCATCCGTTTTTGTGTGTGCGCGCTATCCAAATAATATAATTCAATTTTTAAAATTTGAATTTTTTGTATAATTTAATTTTGTTTGATTTTAATTAATATAATTCAAACACTGATATTCCTTACTAATTTTATAGTTTTTCTTTAAAAAGTTTGTAATAACCCTGGGGTTTTTAGTGCCTGGGGGTTGAAGCAAATACCAGTCATAATGCCTTTAACTCAATTTTATTAATTCTGTTTTTTAATTTAATCAATCAACACAATTAAAGAAGGGGAATGCACTCAATAATAAACACGGAAAAGTAATCGCATAGGCTTAATTCAATTAACATACAAATAAAAGTAAATTGAATACTGAAACGTTCTTGACTCTTACGTTTGAATTCTCTTCAGATATCTGGCTTAACTATACGGCCTCCGGTTGTAATCTTATTTCCAATTTACTCTCAACTTTCCATCGCCAACTATGAATCATCGACTATCCTAGCGTACTCTGATTCCAACGTAAACTTAGAAGTACTCATTTGCCTAAATCTCGACTTCTTCACCGAGAAAAGTTTTCAAATGAAATTACAGTTAGTGAGAATAATTTTACCCAAGATGATTAATGAAAGGTTCGTAGATAGACCTGTTACAAGTTGACTTCAACTATAGAAAATCGTACCATTTTGCAGTCTAATACTTTTTTAAAGCAAAATCCAATATTTAACTGGAAATCAAGGGTAGCTTGTTAATCATAACAACTGAACTTCCTTGCTGAACATTATTGGTAAATATTTTAACAAAATACAGATATTTTAATCTCTTAGAAGGAGTAATGTACGCATTTTTAGAGAGAAGGAATTGTCCATAAATAATATTTCAAAACTTTTAGATATTGTGAGAAATAATTTTGTGTTTTCGATAAAAGTGTTTAAAAAAAATTGCCTTCAGAAATGAATATGAAAAAAGCATGTTGAAAGTACGAATGAGTGCACTAAAAATAATTAAAAAGGAAGAGAGATTTCGAGAAAAGATAGATGAGATAATAAGTTTTACTTTTTCTTTAATGTCATATTTGCTACAATCAAATGTTTTTATTATGAAAAAGAAACATCAGGAAATGAGGAACATCGGGTTCCGATGGTAGTCCCCTACATATTTTCAATTTAGTAAAAGATAGAAACACTTTCTTGAAAGTTACCAATTTTTTGCTACAGTCAAGGGCCATAAATTTTATATTTTTTTTGTGTTCATTCCTGTACTCTTATTTATATTTATTTTGCTCAGAAAGTAGTAAATGTTTCTGCTGCGTCATCACTACTAGTGATATTCTGCCTCAATAAATGTTTGAATGTAATAAAAGCTTAAAATGTTTGCTATAATTTTAACTTTTTAAACGCAGATGGATGGTATCTAAATAGAAATATAAAGGAAACATAAAAAATGTTTATAAATATGTTTAATTTTAGGTTAAGAAAACGATAAAAATTTTACAACCAGTCTTAATAAAATATTACTTCTGAAGAACTAACCCTTTATATATATATATATATATATATATATATATATATATATATATATATATATATATATATATATATATATATACATATTAATTAAAAACATTTATATATTCCCTTGCACCAGAAACTACCTCACGGTGCTTACAGAAGTAAGTATGAAACACACATTACAAAGGAAAGAAGAAAAAAACTAAAGTTATGTAGGATTAAAGAAATATATTTACGGTAAGTTTACATAACTTTTTAAAAGCTATTCTGGTGGAAATGAGTTGGTGAAAATTCATAAAGCAATTTACACTGATGCTTTTCAGAGCCAATCTTAGGAACTTTCTTTCTTTGCCAAACTTGAAACACAGAAGGAAAACATGTTCTGTATTTGCCTCACCATGAATATTACAAACGTAGGATTACGACGAAACTAAATTAAATTTGTTTAAGTAAATTTTAAAGTTTCCATGACCAGTGATAAATCGAGTTAGTGTGCAATTAGTATAAAAATAATGGCTTGACAGTCTCTTATTAACGGTTGGAAAAAATTTCCTTGTCAAGCTTCCTTTATTTGAAATCAGATATTCTTTACATTTAAATACATAATATATTTTATGCGGAACCTGATCATGTTATATTCATATTAAAAGATGTGGGAACACAAATTGCTTTAAAGAAAGTATACCTTAATTGTATTTTGATTAAATTGCAATATTATTTATTTTAAACTGGAAATATGTCCTTTAAAAAAATTAAATGTTTCTAAAAGTTTAGTGACATAAATCCTAAAATTAGGGTGTACAATAATTTTTAAAGAAAAAAATTATTAATTTATATCTCTTCTCTGATAGCAAACAAAAAAAGTTGCTTTAACATGAACAGTGTTGCAAGTATGTACAAAAGTTCTCTCTGGTTTGGGAGACGTTAATTTCCTGTTGAATTGATATCACGCAAAACGCTTGCACGCATTCAAATCGCAGACCAATAAATTGTGTAAATATCCAGCATGTAAATTCACAGTTTTACTGATATTGAAAAAATATGTACCGTAAAATCCGGCGTATAACGCGCACCTATACTTTCAAGCTGCATTTTTTTAAATTTTTATGGACATTCGCCGTATAACGCAACCCCCCATTTTTACGAAGAAATCTGAAATGTTAGTATACAAAGCACTTATGTTTTATAGTCATTTATTCATGGTATTATTCAAGACTTTTGAAAAAATAGTATGCTTCTAAAATTATCACTCTTTTATTTCATAAAGCATGTCATTTCTTTTATATTAACAGTATTTAGATATGGGCAGATTTAAGGTTTTTTTATGCTCATTTCTTTTGTTATTTTAAAAGCTAACGCGTTTCTATACCCGGCGTATAACGCGCACCGTTAAAATTCGTTCTTATTTTTTGGGTTAAAAGGGCGCATTATATACGCCGTATATTATAATAATTATATTTGAGGATTTTTAACATAGTGATGGGAGGCCGCCGGCCCCTGAGATACAGTTTTAATTTTTGCATTTGCCCTGTTTACAGGAAATAGGGATTACACAGGGAATGTGGGTGCGTCTAGGTTCAACGGACCTTATGGCCGGCAAGGTTATGTTCTTGCGCTCCAATCGGGGGTGATAGATTGGACGGTAATGAATCCGTAGCGGATTCTTTTCGAAGTGATCTGGTCGGCTTTAAAAGCTGGTCCGCGACAATTCTCGGGGCTTTTTCTTCCCTCTTACGTCTGCCAGAAAAAACCTCCAGTCGGGAAGCGCACTTGCTACCCGAGGTCACCCCTCAGTCACTCCTCTTATTCTCAACAGATAAGTACCACCCTTGTAATATTTAACGTTTCTTTTACCAATATGTTAATCAATAAATATAATTGTTACCACTATACGATCGGACTGTTAATTTAGTGTAATGTTAATTTGTCAATAGAACTTAACTAATTTTAACTTAAGTCATGTTGCGATGATAAATTAAGAATCTGGGTTTAGGACAGATAAATTAAATAAGTTATCATCAGCGTCGCATCAATAGCAAATATTAAAATACCCTCAATTCCTCTTTGTATGAACAAGTTCCTATTACTGCAGCTGTATTGTGCGTGATTTATATCTAATTTACGAAGAGAAAAAGATGCTCGTGAAGACAAAATATAACATTGATAGTCTCGAAAATCCAGAAAAGATAAAAGCCGCGAATTTTATTCAAATCGTGGATATTCTTCACTCGCAGTGAAGTGATCTCGAATTCAATCATGCTACAACCAACCGAACCTTCAACATAACTAAACCAAAAAGGGCTGGGAAGTATATTGAAAATTTTACTACAAAACTTTATCGATGAAATTAACATCGTCTCCTTCTGTAGATCAAGAATTGTGATGACCCCCCCCCCTGGGTCACACCTTGAACACTAAGATTAATTTGTGGCAAAGAACCACCAAGAGCCATTTTGAATAATAATATTATTTATTTTGTTATAATTTCCTCAAAAATCTCTGATAACATATAATACAATAATGTTACGTCGTTTAAAGAGATTTGCCTTTATATTAAGGGGTCACATACCTTTTAAAATGTTGAAAATGGTTAAAAATAGCCATGAGCTCTTTAAAGCTGTATAATTTTTTATTATTGCTTCCTGGAATGTAAATTTTGGAGGAATAAATAAATAGATATTACTTTACTTAAAACATAACCAACAAACACACTGCTAATTAGGATAAATTTTTAATTAGATAATTACAAAAAGAAATTTTGTTTTCTTTTCGCAAGTGATATGCATTACGCGCAGCTTTATAAAAAAAAGTTACCAATATTTTTGATGAAATTTTGCTCAGTGTTGGAAATTTATTTTCTTTAAAATGACGAAGCATGAAACACTGATTTAAAATTTTTAGTAAACTATAACAATTTAAAATTTAACTATAAAATTTTTAAAATTTTTTGCTATTTTATATTTGTAATTTTAAATTTTTTTTTCATTAAAAATTCAAACTGGTTCGTTATTTTAAGTACAGATATGATCAGAATCTACAGTAAAAATTTTATCATTTTCCATGGCACGGTTTTGAAAATATCATGCGCGTAATGAGTAAAAATGACGTTCTGAGAAAATTGACATCAAACGTAAAATTTACCACAGTTTTATATATATATTATTCTGGTTACTCAAACAACAACTAAATTTAAATTAAAACTAAGATGAAGTTTTTTAGTCAATAAACTTCAATTTATTAAAATTATTATAACTAAAAACATATATTATACCAATGCAGTACAAGCATCGAAACGATATCAAAAGCTACAAAATAATCAAAATGCAACAAAGTGATTCATTTCTTCAAAATAAAGTTAAAAATTTATAAATATTACTTAAAAACAATCAATACCTTAATTAACAACTACTTATTATAAATATTAAACAATTTGTGATATGAATGCAGTGTATTACTATGATTCTAAAATGCTAAAATTCGCCACATGCATATGATGTTCCCTCTTTTTCAGTTAATTTCTTACAAGTAGTTTTAAATTGCATTCTTTTAGACTGTCGTACTTCTTTTGTGCGGAGATTAAAATGTACTTCTGCAGTCTGAATTTTTTATATCTACAAGTGTAACAAATTTATGTGCAAATTGACCAACAGTCAGACCAAGAGATTGCATAATTTTTAGTCTGCCTTGATTGCCATCATTAAAAATGACAATTGCCTCATTTGTAGATATATCAACAATCTTTCTACCACAACCTAAAGTTTTTGGGCATAATTTCCATATTAATGAGTTAATGGATTCATTATTATTTTGGGTTTTACCCCTAGACATTTTGTAGAAGTTTAGGTTATGATAGATCATTAAACACAGGTTTTATGGCATCCATTACTGCCACTGGCAATTTGTTACTGTGTCTAAAAGTTTCCACACTGCCCTCTACTACTTGATTTTGATATTTACACCAAGAATTAGGACCTACGGGACAAAAACTGTGCAATGGTTCTTCGTCGCTTGAACGTATATGGAAATATACAGCCCAAACAGCTTTTCGCATATCTGACAGGCATGTTTTATTTTGTCAGATTGCATTTCCATAGTACGTTGTAATTAAGTCGATCATTCTGTCGGTCAACCTTCCCTTTCCCCCAATCGACTTCCCATCACTGAGTTTGGAGCTCATTTGTTTTAATTTTCGTAAACGGGTTCCCATTCTTTTTTGAACACGTCCAACACATTCAATTTTTTTTTTGAAACTGTGATATCTTCTCCATACGGATTGGATGCAGTAATAGATGAGAATGTTTTTGGAATCGCCATCCCCGATGTAAGATGTATATCTCACAGAACGATGACTTAATGAACGCTGAAGTATACGAACCATTCCCACAGTCTCCATCATACCAGCTGAACCATTGTGGTTCTTCAAACATTCTTTAACGTGAAGAATTTTCCACTTTTTGTAAGCAGGTGACCCCTTTCTTCGTTTCCAAGAATCACATCCTTTACAGAAAGAAGACATCACTTCCGCATCAATACACTTTCCTGTTTTGTCTCCTATAACAGCACACACCAACACGAGAAGAATAGCCACGGGTTTTCCATGTTCCATCTCCACTAATTATTATATCGGAAGAATTTGTCAAAGTTACCTCTTCCAAAGCTGCACTTTGCATTGAAGCTTCTGCGACTTCTTTACTACACAATTGTAGTTTGTTTATAATGTTATTATAGGATTTTTCAGCAACTGGAGGAGGAAAGTCCATGACACCACAGAAAGTTGTCATTGCTGCATGACCCTGTCCAATTGTCCTCATTGCGTATACAAAACGTCTGTTTATTTCTGGAATTTTTTTTTCTTTTACCCAGCATTTTTGAATTTCTAAACGAACACAAGTCTTTACAGTTCTTGCATTCAATCGAAAAAACACTAGACAAACCTCTAACACAATTTTCTGAAAGTTTAATATCACCACCACATTTTTTGCAAGAAGCAAAGTTTTGAATGTTTGTAAACATGATAGTTTTATCAAACACTCTATAGCCATCAAAACAGTCATCATGTTCAATAAAAGATGAATAAACACCTTGCAGCAGAATCTTTTTCCAGATGCACTGTTGTTTAGTGATTCGTCCACACTGTGTACAGCTTTGCATCTCGTATGCATATTACCAGTAAACTTCCTTTTCTTAGGACGTTTACCAGATGGTCTTTAGCAGATTCAGTCGAATTCATCCTTCAAAAGTTTATAAAAAAATAATACTTTTCCTAAAACTTATCTTAGAATAAGATACGGTATGAAAATCAAAAACGAGCGAGTATAAATTCAAGATTCACTTTATCAAAACAAAGTAGAAGTAGAAGTTTATAAAGTTAGTAGAAGTGGTAGTTAATATTCAGAACAACAACAATAATATTTGAGGCTTAGATTCAAGCATTTGATAATAATTAGAATGAAAAGATTAGAAACAGAGAAACGCAGCTGTCACCAGCGACATGACAGCTGTCACCCTGGAGCCAAAATGTAAACAATATGTAAATCGCCTTTTCTACTCTTTTTATTTTCTTAATAACGTCCGTTCTATTGGGAATATCTGCATGCGGTTTCTTTTAGAAAACTCAGAAAGGTTTACTCTATAAAATAAAATAATAATAAAAAAATCGATTTTCAGGAAATTTTAAAAGGTATATGACCCCTTAAGTTAAATTACTAAGAATACAATTAATTAATAATCTAGCTCAACTCAAGTAAGGTTTACCGAAATAGAAGATCCGAGAAACACACGTATTCGAATTCTTAATTGTCATTAACTAAGTATCTCAAAAACTGACGCTTACTTTAAGCGTACGTGAATTATATTTACCGCTGGCTTATATCAGCTTTCTGGTACGTCTAGCAGCACGACGTCTTCACGAATCTAATCTCTTTGAATCTTCTAGTTTAGCTTGTAACGTTGTTGGCTCAATAGCCTACCATCATCTCTCTTGCTATCTCGCAACCCTCGACTTAAAAATACCTTATCTAATTTAAATATCCCATACTTCTCTTTTTGGAGTTGATTGGAAATAAACGTGAATTTATATTCCCCAGAAAGATGCCTAAGAAGATTAGTGGAAAGGTTCCGTACAGATTCGTCACAGAATTAATTAATGATGATATGGCTCAATAAATGTATGACTTGCTTTTATTTTTATGAAATTGAAAGTATTACATATATATATTTTTAATGAATCAGATTAAGTTAACTAATAATAACATTAACATTTTCAGCAGTATTTGTTATGTAATGCATCATGCTTTAAAAGTTGTTGTACAATAGAGTTTTTTAAAAGATATGTTGCTATGCATACATAGCTTGAAACCCAGATTTTTGTAAAATCAGTGTTGCTTCTAAATGATTTTGAGTATCAAAAAGTATATTTCTTATTCAAGAAATCTTAATATATTCTCACAAGATAATACCTTTGGGACTTTGTAATAGTACTTTTTCCCTTGTTGAAAATTAAAAAAAAACATTTGGGGGATTTTTTGTCTAAAAATAAACCACACATTTATGGGATTATTTCCATTTTTATTGTAACATGCACATATGTAATTTCAAGTCTCATAATTATAATATATTCATTTAAATCAAATAGTACTACATAAAAGTATTACATAATATTTGGAAAAATTATTAAATGTTCATTTTGTATTTTATTTTTTATTTTAAAATCATTTCCCCTGCATTTAAATATTGACCTCTCTTTATGACCAATGGAGTTATTTAAAAGCATTTAACTTAGCAGGAAAAAATTAATACACATACCAGGCTACTAAAATTAATGTTATTGAAAACTATTTATGGCAGACATGTTTGCTTTTTATCTAGATAAGATTTTGAATATGGCTATTGATTTCTTTAGCTTGTATGAATAAAAGTATTTTTTGTGTGTGTGCTGATGAAAAGAATATTCAATCCTCGAATATTTGGCATCGCCAAAAGTAAAATTGTTGTATTTTATAACTTTGAATACCCTCTAACCAATGGTTCAGCTTTAAAAATTGGCTACAGTGTTATTTTATTTTCGAAATTATTTAGCTATTAACTTTTTTCATGTTCAATAAATGTTTCTTAAAATAAAGTATTATTATTACCTAAAAATTGTAATTCATTGTTTTAAAACCCAAATATGCTTAAAGTTTAAATTTTATTTGTGAATAAATACTTTCTACAATACTTATTTTGGAAGCATCCAAATGGAAAGCAATTTCCTTATGCACATACCAGTATATTTGTACTGAATTCTCTTATTCCTCATAAAATATAATAGCTCTTTACTTTGGTCGTAAACTATTTTTAAATAATACATAATGCATTCTACCAAGAATTTGCAGAAGAAAGTGGTTTTATTCTAAAATGCATTGGACATGATAAATTAAGAGCAACACAATATAGTACATTAAATTTTATTTTTTAAGGATTTTAGCTTGAATTTCTTTGATACATTATTAAATAAACCGGTTTTTAGAGTATAATTACATTTACATTTAAATAGTGAAATAGTGTACAGTATCAATTTATTGTACATTGTTCATTTAATGTTTAATATTTTAACCTTTAATCTATTCGATCCTCATCATATTTAATCTATCCTCAGAATCACTTTTTTTAAATAAAGAAAAAAAAAGAGCCAATGTTTAATGTTTGAACAAAGAAATGCGAAAAAAGGTTGAATAATATAGTTATAAAAAAGGGAATACAAAATTTATAAGAGTAAAATAAAACGATCTTCTAGTTTAGGTAAACAAGAAACAAAAAAGCCTAAGTTTTCTGGTAAATTAAATGCGTTTCATATTACATAAAGTAAATATGGTTTAGAAAAACAGTGAAATTCCTGATCTTGTTTAAAGAATTAAAGTGACAAATAATGTTTTATTACAATTAAGCTAGAATTTAAGTTACTTTTAAAGATTTAATTTACTTTTCTAGTAAGAAATAAATAAAATGTTTTACAACGTAAAATTAATTTTTTAAAATTCAGGGTTTTTTAGAATTAATTAGTATTATAACTGTGCTTTATAACATATTACTTATATTAGTAGCATATTGTTATCACAGTTTATTATAGTTCTTATTGATTATAATGAGTCAATTTAATTTAAAACAAATTATTGGGTTACGTAATGACAAAAACCTTCATTTTTTAATACATTTAAAAAAATAGTTCATTAGTTATTCATCCTGAAGTTGAAAGGTAATTTAATTAACATATGAGTTCAAAACGAAAATATTTAATAATTTCTCCCATACTTCATAGATCAACCTGTCTCCTCCGTTAAATAAAATTCAACCAATATTACAATTCTACTTTGCGACTTAAGAATTGATAACTCGTAATTTTTATATTTTCAACCACTTTTAAATAGAATTATTGGCAATAAAAAAGAAGTGGCGTTTAAAACAATTTAGTACTCATTATCAATCGTTTATATTATTAATTTTTCTTGACCATTAGAGATTAAGACAAAAAGTTCATTTTCACTCTAACTATGTTACCCTTTGACCCGATCATCCGTCTCTCAGACGGAGAGGATTTGCTTTGATGCCTGTAGATAATGCTGTGGTGTGGTTTTTGGAATGGGCTGCCTTGACATCTTCGGTTGGGCTCTACCCAAAGAGGGAGGTACATGGGGGGTCACGGGGAGGTACATGGCGGCTTTTTTCAAATCAAGATAATTGCAATTTTTCTTATCTATTACCGTCTATCAGACGGATATTCCCACAGTTTTTTTCGTATTTGGTATTATTATTTTAATTGCTTTTATATGAATATAAATAATTTGTAACTAGTTTTTATAAAAATACTAGTCACAATTCTAGTGATAAAATCACATTGTCGTGCTTGATTCAACCTCACACATCTTATTTGAGCCATACTCAATTTCATGGTCTATAAGGACATTTAAAACAGTCCTTAAGATAATAAAATTTTTAAAAAATTACGTAGCCGTCTGTCAGATGGATGTTCCTCAGTGCAGTAAAAAAAATTATGCTCCGGCCATAGGGTTCAAGTCAGTAATTCAGTTCTATCAAAACTTTTAAAAGTAAAATATAGTTCGTAAGCAGCAAACAACGATTTTGAAAGCAATTTAGATTAAATTTATACATAAATTAAGGTAAGAATTAATACAATCACACACGCATTTAATATTGTGTGTAAGTCTGATTTAATAGAAATGAGGTGAAAAAGTAGTATTAAAATATATATATATATATTACATTTATAGTCACAAATAATATATTACTTTTAAAAAAATGAATTTTTCATAAATGTTTTTAAAGTATGAGCTTAATGTTTAGAAAAGAATTTTCCCGAAGCAAAATTAGAGACAGTAAAGGATTAGGTTTTGTTTAAGTGATCGTTGCAGTAAATTGGCCGTGTTCGGCGTTGTTTCAGTTAAATCTAGATCCACAAAAGTTATACCATACGACCGACCTGATGCATATTAATTTAGTCTAAGTTCAAAATGTAAGAATAGTGTGGATGAGATAAAAATATGGGTTTCGTCCACTTATGTTTACACCATCCTACTAGCTTTTACTATCTTAAGTATCGTCTTCGTCCATTGTACAAAACTTCAAAGTCGAAGACCAATACCCCTCATGTGACTTCTAATTTCAGTATTCTTAAGTATATAATCAGTTAATTCTATTTTTATATTAACTGTTTCTTATAATTATTGTAAAACAAGTAATATAAAAAAATTAACATTAATTCCTACTTTGTTAGAAAACGTACTGGCGCCATCTATGGCAGCTAATTGCAACTACGAGGGAAATAAGCAGAATAAATTTAAAATTAAAAAATAAAATTTAATTAATGAATTAATATTAAAAAAAACTGTATTAACAACAATCGGCATCCACTACAAGTTTAAAAAACATTATTTGAACTTGATTGGGTTAATAGAAATTATTTTAATAACGATTGAATATTTGAACAAGATAAATAAATATATAAATATATAGAGAGTGTGAGCTAATAGTAGGAATTAAAAGATTGCTTCAGAATATTCCCAATAATTGGCGAGAAATATTTTGTTTTCTTACCCAAAGAATTGTACGAAATTTATAAAAATATTGATCTTTAAGGTCACACAGAGGTTCAAATTTTGACCTTTTTTTAGAATCCACCAAAAAATAATCTGTGCCTATGAATTTTTTTTTTTTTTTTTAGTTTTATTCTAAATATTTTCCTTTGGATTTTTTTAAAAAAATAATTGCTTGCACTAACATAAGAATTTAATTGATATAATTTAATATTATTCCTTCATTGTAATACATTTTATACAAACACCTGTAAATTACAAACCTAAAATTATCACAGTAATGTAGTGGTCGTAGTCAAGAACTCATTATCGTCGTTTCTTTTTTTTTGTCTAATCACACGTTCCAGTCTTGGTACTACTTGGTATTACCGATTAACACCAATATAACGTTACATGCTTGTTAAACCTATTGTTGTTAATAGATCACATTAGTGCGATGTGGAATGTGAAGAGTGAGCTGCTGTCAGGGGACGTCCTCATAGCCTTACTTTGGTAATACAGATAAGGCTCGTCGAAATAGCTACGAAATGTAACAATAAGGTATCCGACTTCGTTCGGAACCGTGATTTTAAAAACCGCATTAATGGATAATTTTCATGATGTTTAGTGTCACTCGGATTAGAATACATGCATAAAATTGTTTTAAGGCCATTTTGATAAAAAAAAAATATTTAAATACAGTATTTTGGCATAAAAAATAACTTAGAATAATCTTTTTTCAAAATATTGTCCTTTTGTGAAAAATGCTTCTATTATAATAATATTTTGCCTGTATATAGCTCAGACCTCTCTACAGAAGTTCAACTTGAAATTTTGAAAAATTCACATTATTTTTAGAATTACCACCAATTGAAATAATTATTGGCGCTTTTATCTTAAAATTGCTCCTCTCAGTTGTTGTTAAATATGGATATAACCCACTTCTATGTTATATATTTGAAAAATTCTAGTTGAGCCTTCGCAGAGAGGTCTGAGCTATATACAGGCAACATATTATTATAATAGCAATATTTTTCACAAAAGGAGAACATTTTGAAAAAAAATATTATTCTAAGTTAATTTTTAGCCAAAATATTGTATTTAAATAATTTTTGTGTCAAAATGTCCTTAAAACAGTTTTATGCATGTATTATAATCTAAATGACACTAAATATCATGATAATCATCCATTTATTCGCTTTTGCAAAATCACAGTTCCGAACGTTGTCGGATACCTAAAGAAACAAGCATTCAATAGTTTCAGAAATTTAAGCTCAAATTCAAATATTAGAAGGAAATATTAATTAATATCTTACAAGATTCATTGGTATTCTTTTGAAATTTAGTAAGTAATATTATATTCAGTTTTAATCATTCTATTCCTTCAGCGCACCTACATTAATTACCAGTGTTGTGTACACAATAAAGCAATGATCTGAAGTGAATCATACTTTATATTTTCGTATCAAACTCCCTCAAAGAAACACTCAACAACGAGGTTGAGGCAAGAATTTAAAGAGTTCTAAAAGCAGAACACCGTCATTTCTAGCGGTCATCGACATACTGATTAAATTGGGAGTATATCGAACTTAACACATGATATCCAGCTCTTCACGAATTAATTAATTTGAAACCTGTAAAATTATAACTTAATAAATAAATTTACTTAAAGTTGATACTTTTGTTTTACATTTAAGGAATGAAAGATGAACTATTTTAGTTTTGGAATAAAATTTTAAGTAAGTTATATACATTTCGTTAGAATTTGATTGTTCTAAGAAATCTGATCACTTCACAAAGTTATCTCTTTAACATTCACATATCTTTTCAACATTTACTGTAATATATCCAGCTTAGTTCAAAGAGTAGAGCATTCATTACGTTATCTTTTAAAATCTATTACATAATTTGATATGAAAATCGAAGCTAATTTTTGGAAGTTAAAAAAAAAAGGGGAAAAAAAGAAATTATTGAAAGCGCACACACACAGAAGTGAGTCGTCTTAAATCATAAGTATTTTTCCCTAGCAGATGTTTCATATCGTTTAAATAATCATCATTTAATCTATAGTGGGCACCCATACATAAAATTCCACAAAATATGTTCCTTTAATCAATCCTTCTGGTTCATTAAAGAAACATAACGCTATTGATAACTATATTATAATGTAAATAAATAAAATGCTTATAATTTACAAAACCAGTCTTATGCGTTTTAAAGTAAGTGAAGAAGAGTGTAATATATATAAAGCTATGAATATCAAAGCTCTTATAAAATTGTAATTCTGACTTTTTCTAATTTTTCAAATGTTTTATTATATATATATATATATATATATATATATATATATATATATATATATATGTGTGTGTGTGTGTGTGTGTGTGTGTGTGTGTGTGTGTGTGTGTGTGTGTGTGTGTGTGTGTGTGTGTGTGTGTGTGTGTGTGTGTGTGTGTGTGTGTGTGTGTGTGTGTGTGTGTGTGTGTGTGTGTGTGTGTGTGTGTGTGTGTGTGTGTGTGTGTAACTATATATAAAAAAGAAATTTGTAATAAATTGATGAAATAATTACTTCTCATAAAAGTACATATTATTCTGATATTTTCATTTTAAAAGAACAATTCTTAGAGAAATTCATTTATAAAAAGCTTAGAACATTGGATATATAAATGCGAAAAAAATCGAATGAAAAATTATCAAATTACACTAAAACTGTTACAGAAATGCTTTGAAAACAGATAAATTTTTGATTTGTCGCCGATTTCTTGTGTACAACTATTACATATAATTTATTTACATGATATACAGAGACCTTTTACATAAAATAAAATAAATAATTGTAGAATAAATAAGCAGAGTGAATTTCAGTTTATTCCAGAAAAATGTATAGTAATGGCTTATTACACAAAGTTATAAATAAATAAGGCTAAATTTTACACTTTTCTTTTGATTAGTTATTTTTAAAACTAGTTTGACGAAAATTATTGTATTTGCTTAGAAAATTTCAAAAGAGAGGGGTATCATCAATTCCATTTTAACAAAACGGCTTAAAAATTTTGGTGAAACCGATCAGTGTATCACATTTTTAATCCGTAATTCATTTTAAATTTTTTCTGATTCCTCGATATTGCATACAAATGAATTAAGCATTAGATTTATTAAACTAACTTTTTATAAAACTATATAAAAGAAAATAGATAATATGGTTATACAATTTAGAATCTAAAAAAATTATAAGAATTTAAATCTACAAAAAGCGAGGATTTAATTGTTTTTTGATAATTTAATTAATCATTGCAGCTCAGCAATATTTTTGAGAAAATAGATTATTGATGTAACAAGGAAAAATATATTTATATTTTATTAGAATAATTATATATATATATTTTATATATAATTTATTAGAATAATTATATATATATATATTTTATATATAATTTATTAGAATAATAGTTATATATATATATTTTATATATAATTTATTAGAATAATTATATATATATATTTTATATATAATTTATTAGAATAATTATATATATATATTTTATATATAATTTATTAGAATAATTATATATTTTATATATATTTTATTAGAATAATTATATTTATATATATTTTATTAGAACAATTATATATATATATATATATATATATATATTTTATATATATTTTATTAGAATAATTATATATTTTATATATATTTTATTAGAATAATTATATATTTTATATATATTTTATTAGAATAATTATATATTTTATATATATATATATAGAAAGATATATATATATATATATATATATATATATATATATATTATATATATTTAATTAGAATA